>JAWPHD010004160.1:0-195475 GCA_037043455.1 Cyrtodaria siliqua | reverse complement strand
GAGTTTGTTGTTTGTATAACCAACAGTTTATAAAAAGTATCTCGACACTTATAAGTAGGAAAACTAATCTTTCTAATGCGAATTACGACTCATTGTTTCGAGTCATGAAACCGTTAGTGCTCTTGATAGTAGTTTAGGGGTGTTACTGTATGTTGGTAACACATTTGAATTATGATTTAAAAGCAATCGTCCTGATTTCAAATTATAAGTATTTACTTTGTTATAATACAAGGACAATTAACTTGGTCTTATTTGTAATAACTGTTTCAATGTCTCGCATCGCAACCTCTGAAACTACGTCTAACTCCATCTAAAAGTCCAATACTTCACGCGGAAATAAACTCTGTTCGGTCCATTATACCGTTATACAAAAGGAAAATACAATACCATTCGGAAAAATGTGCATTTTTAATGTTAATAAATATACATTCTTGATAACATAAAATGGGAATTTGCACGTAGTTTTTTTAAATTTACAGTTACATATCATGCTGCATCAATGTAATAAATATATACACTACCGATAATAATATATAAGTAAGAGCGCTCTAACAATATATAATTGTACTGCATGTGTCGATTCAGTTTGCTATTAATTTATGTTTGAAAAAAAGAAGAGAAATGCCAGAATCAAAAGGCTAACATCAATACCCGTGCGAGGTATAAAAGATATTTAAGCTTAATTGACGTCAACCAGCCAATACTTATGTAAACAAATTTTCAAAATTGCAAACTGAAACGTCGTTTATTCAATGAATTATCAAATATCAAGCATGATTGTGGTTTAACGGCATATCATATATTGTATAAAAGCCTTTATGCTATTGTTTACAAAAAACGGTATTTGACTATCATACTATATAATATAATTCTATTTGTAATAATTTAAAAATAATATTTAAAACCTTTCTAACTTTACAAATACACTACTATTTGATCTTTCATAATATTAAAGCATTTAAATAAGAATTTCACTCAAATTAATTTTATAAAAACCACCTAAGGCTTGGAAACTTCAGCATCTGGGCGCAGAGTTTACTTGTATAGACCTATTGCAACGGCATTGCTTTGAACACAGCAACTTAAATTTACTCACACTACTTCAGTGTACTTGCGGAAAGTATAATTATATTACAAAGTTATAGCCAACTTAATTCTTTTAGGGATTTTTTTGGATTCCGGAAGAAAAAAAGCCAAATCTTCTCGAACCGTATCTCTGTGAATAAATTTCTCAACTGCCATTCCGTGCCTTGTATTGACTTCAATTAAATTGTCTGCATTACGTCTGTACAATTTAACTCTGATCCCGGATGGAGTCGACTCCAAAACCTCTCCGAATTTATCGCCGCAGTCCTCGTGGTAAACAATCATGTGACCGACGACTGCTTGTTCTGTTACTGTCGGTTCGATTCCTGTAGGTTCGATACCGTCGTCAAATATTATAATGTTATTTCGTCTTCGTTTTCTTGAATACACCTGAAAATATATAAAAATGAAATTAATACAAACTTACAGGTGTAGTCATTGTAAAAAACAATTTAAACAATATGTCATTGTTTTGTTATTGTGTTCACGCTGTTTTAAATCAAATCTATATTGAAATTGACATGCTATTATTTATACACGACAGCTTTTATAGTTTTATAGTATTTTTTTTGGCGGTAGATTATTTCACTCAGTATCATCCAAGTATTTAGAGCATGATGAAACTTGTTGACACTTTTTTCAAACCAGTCCCTTAAACACCCATATATAACATTGTTATATAAATGGATATAATTTTATATAGATATACGCATTTGTATGCATGTGTTTTATGGTAGTTATTTATTTCATATGCAAATTGTCTTTTCTAAACGCACGCTCTTTTAAAAATCATATGTTTCACTAAATCACATAACAGAACAATCAAGGGTCACCATATTCATACATGTATGTGTTAACATTAGATAACCAATTCTTGTTGCCATTAACACAGTCATCATAGGTTTTTTATAAACATGTTTCAATATAATATTATCAGTATCTAACAACTTCAGCCAATACTTAACAATTGTAACATATCGTGAAATATACAAAGGATAACGTCCCAGTTCACCGTAAACAGCAGCTGTGCAAGTACTTACTTTAACACAATTTTAAGAGTATTTTTTCAATTTCTTTAGACTTGCTAAAGCCCATATTTCCGATGCATATCCCAAGATTGAACCAAAAGAATGCATCAGCAAGTTGACAAAGTAATTTAGGTTTAAATTTATATTTACGACAATTTACTAATAAAACACTACAACAGCAAGGACAAGTTTTCGCTTCCAAATAATCTTAGGTGAGAATAAATCAAGAAAATTGTGTCTCCCTTTAATATTTAATATTGATCTCGACTTATATTGAACGTGATTTAAAAGAAACGCATATATTTCCCTAGGAAACTCTTTCTCGGTATTTATGCGCAAGAATAATAATAATGATTAATAATTATATTATTATTCTTATTATAAACAACCTTTTGATGCAAAATTGTATTACACATAAATTATATATATCAATAAATTGCTTAGACATAGTGTCATCTGATAGAAGCAAGCTGATGATCTTAAAACGAGATGATCACCAAATTAATCTTTAATTCATTTCTTGTTCAACCTTCCGATAGTTCAGAATGAATGATCGAATGGTGTTTTACGGCACGTCGACACATAAATAGGTCATATTGTGCGCAAAAATTTATGAAAATGAAGTATTAATTAAAAATTCGGGTAAATATATAAAGATAAAACTATTAAAAAATAAGGGATGATCAGGTGTCATATAAACTATGTATGTAAATCAACGAATGCCCGTCAACGGGTATATAAACAAGTAAATATATATAAGAACACATTACAATGATTTATATAGTCTGATCTCTTTCAGGAAATCTAAAACAAGACTAAAATCTACAGTATCAGTTCGGACTTGTGATAAAGGCTTCAAAGAGTAATGTACACATATTGTGCGGAAATGATTCCAATGCTCCACTTAATTAGTATTGACGGATCAAAGAAACCCTAATGGCTATTAAATTGTGGGCAATTAAGCTCTACCCATAAAACCTTATACAATGGCTATTATATGTGATTGAGGATTGAGACTGGTACATGTATCTGCATACGAGAATTCAGAATGCAATGATTGTGTTTATATTAACTTGTCCCAAATATGTTCTTAAGAGAGCAAAATTTTACATTTCACTCATGATATGTTGCTATGCTTTTATAACAATAATTTATCTTGGCTGATGACGCTTCAATCAAGTATCTTCATGCACTGATATCAAAGAAAGTATCAAGGTGTTATTTGACAAATCTAAGAATATAAAGTAAACAGCATACCATATACCAGATTTAAGCCAGTTCAACGTAATTATAGTCAACGTTACCTCTTTTGTTTTCTTCAACTACTAATCCTGTTAGTTTTATCTACAAAAATTGCATTTATTTAATCATTTGTTTAATCATTAGTATTAATTATAAATAAAGTTTAAAGTAACATGCTTATATTTCCCAATAATATATTCAAATGTGTATGTAAGTATATTCAAGCAGGTTTAAAGTCAAACTGATACTGGATTAACAATCCGAGCGGATAATTGTATTGCTTGATAAAAGCTTCAAGATTGCCATGCGTCCCTTTAAGTTAAAGTTGAATGAAGACAACTATTTTCATTCCGCGTATGTGAGTTTCAGTATGTACAATTACCATGCAATCTTATCAAAGAAATGTAAGGAAATATGCGCCAATGAAAATGCTTTGTAGTTCTATATTTCAGTCACGGCAATAACATACCAGCCTATTAGTCATTATCAAAGCTTTTAAACTGACGTTCGGACAGTCCTTATGTTGCTCGCTTAATCAGATTAAACCCTTTGAGAATTACATTCTAGTTTTACCAAACCAGAGGTTCGCGCCAAAAAAGTGCGCGCCACAATTTTCAGAGTTTTACCATTACAAAAAGTTTTCGTTATGTTAATACCAAACGAATGCTTAAATGGGTTCATTATTTTGTAATTGTATATCAAATTTCTCTAAAATATATCATGTTTCCTTATTGTAAGTATTCTAATTTTACAATATATTCATTATCGTATAGTTAAGGTGGCGCAAACGTTTGCAGTTCATTTATCTTACCGTAACACGCAATTCAGTAACACATTTGCTGACGATATATCATATTATTCATATTTCGTTAATGTTAATTAAGTGATTCCGTATGTGTTCTCCTACAGAACTCATACAAATATTGATAATAACTCAATTTAAACAACACATTTGTTAACACTTAATGTAAACACGTTACTGACCATTAAAATCGTGCCTAAATGTAAAAGCAGACATCGTTAAAGGTAAACATATAATGAAACACACTCACTTGCAAATAATGCGCCCTTCAATAATGTGATTGCCACCTGAGAGTGTGTCCCGATAAAGTTCCAGGAGTTTGAGTCGTTTATTCAATCCCTGGGAAAGACTGTGATACTTAAGGCGCCATCTTAAGACAAGCTCAGAGTTGAGCACTTCTGAAATACAATCCCTGTAACAACATTCTCCATGTAAACTGTGTTCCACTGCGTCAACGTTAAGAGCCTGGACCTTCCGCGTAACTGAAAAATTAAAAGTTTTACAAGTACATATTAATGTCTAACTTATCAACAATTGTCAGACAGAAAAGTTGTTCGATTGTATGACCTTGTTTTATCGACTTAGTTTGCGTTTTGTAAAATGTCATTATTATTAATTATGAATTTATCTTGCAAAACAGAATACGATAAATAGATAAATTGTATTACATGATAATACTTACCTTTACGAAGACTGTTTCCACTTGACTTGTTACAACACGTTTCAGCTCCGTCCATGACGCTTATTGCTACAAGGGCTGTCAATAAACAAAATACGAATACTGCCAGCACTTTGTCTTTGCCCGGGAAAAACGAATCCGTTCATTAGCATGCAAATACAAAGATTAAACGATGTATCACGATTGCTGCATTGGTAGGATATTAGCACTAGCCTGCTGATTACCAGAAGTAAATGAAAGCCGTAAACTATTCTGGAAAGTTTGGCTGACCATCTGTGAGTTCCCAGTTGAGAATGAAAATTCACCAGGCTTACTTTTATCCATTAGAATCAGTTTTATTCAGAGTTTACATCCGACCGGGCTTCATGATTTTGGCTTCACATTTAATTTATTTTCATTTTAAATTTCATATCATTTCACATGAGATGTGGAACAAAAAACAGTAGCAACATGCAGTAACTAGAACTATCACTGAAGGTGATGAATACCCCCGCAATTTTGCTCTAGCCGACGATAGGCAAAATCAAGAATAATAAATGTGTAAAATATATGTTAATTTTTTAATGTGAAAGAAATTCTAATTAAACAAAGGTCCATAATTCTGTAAAAAAAACATATTGCAGAATCGAAAATCTAGTAATGCAGAGACACATTATATCATCACGTGTGAACTGTCAGGTGTAATAACACTCCATGAAAAGTGTTAAAGAGAAAGCCGCATGAAGTTCCTTTGTAATTAAAAACTCGTAAGTCAAATAAAGGGCCGTGATTCTGTCATAACTAGAACTATCACTGACGGTGATGAATACCCCCGTTTTTTAACTCTTGCCGATGATGGGCAAAATCAAGAATAATAAATGTCTAAACTGTCTGTCAATATATTCATGTGAACGAAATTCTGATTAAAACAAAGATCCATAATTCTGTAAAAAGAAATTGTAGAATCGAAAAAACATTAATGCAGAGGCACACCATATCATCACGTATGAGCTGTATGTATTTTTGTTTCTTTGAACACGTTTTCAAATCTTTAAGTCGCGCTGCATGTATTACATCAATAATCAAACTGTTTGTCAAAAACTGTTAAATCAATAATCAGTCGACCAATTATATTGAAGTTATCGTCTCCATTGCCATTTCCATCCTGTTTCTTATCAAAATGCTTTAAACAAAAAAATCTCGACGTTTTTGTTTTATTAAAAATCATTATCTAGATCGCGGCCCCTTGCTTGCCTCAGCCACGTTTACGACTGGTAAACGTGCAAATCATACACCGCCGTTGCTATGCTAAAATGAACAACGTCCGGGGATGGATTCGAGAGCGCGATATTTACAAAAATCAACACCAGCACATCAGAGCCCAGACATTAGAAAACCACCGTAAGGCCCTAGCTGGAGCATGTGATGGGTAGGTGTTGTCGGTCTTTCGAAAACACGTTCAAATGTGCGTCTTATTGATGTTTTTTTGTTGTTGTTTGTTTTTAACAATTATCCATGGTTTAGTCTGGCCTGCCAAATCTCCGGATAAAATCCAGATTCTCCGGATTTTTCAGTCGCTATCCGGATCTCCGGATTTAAGTGTACAATCTCCGGATTTTCCATCGAAACAAAATGTTCATGATTTAACAGCTATACAGTACTCAGCTATTTTCCGAATTGGTCCTGTTACATGTGTAACCAAAACAATATAATTTTGGATAACTAGATTAGATTTTGGATAGATAGAAAAACTAAAACATTTTATCTAGTAGACTACTTGTGTATTTTTTGCTTAAATGTGACTCTTTTTTATATTCATTTCTGTCATTGATTTACAAGAATAAAATAAACGTATAACGTTAATATGCCTCAATCATAGGATGTGCCATTTGAAATCGGCAATTCGGTACCTTTTTCCCAAGCCACCAGTTCAGCCCCTCAATTAAAATTACGCTGAAACGTTACTGACGTCATCTTGTAAGAACAACGTCATAATGGTGACGTTGTGACGTTTTTATTCCACGGCCTTGACTTTGTCAGTTTTTCTGTTTACGTTTGAACTTGTAGCAGGATGGATATTTCAAAAATGGCATTTGGTTTCGCAAATATAATTTAAGGATAAAAAGGTAGGAGAATATTTATTATTTCACATAATGTTGCATTTATTGTTTCCTGGATGACTTTTATTTGAAATGTAGGTATCCCGGCACAACCAGTTTTCGCACACATAAGGACAAAACATGAGATTAAAACCTTACATTTAAATAAAATAGTTTTCCTTTCCAGTCAATGTTTTTATTAATTATAGTACTAAAATTCTGCAGAATCATGCCAAATTGGCATGACCTGTATTGTTTACATTTTTCAAGCAAAAAGACGACCTACTTACCTCATTCCAACGGAACATCCAACCCCTTTTCGAGCACTTCCGGTAAACATGAAAAGTATACTGCAGAACAGAAATTTGTACCCAATAATAGTTTTAACATATAGTCAACACTTCTCAACAGTTAAAAAATAATGTTAACCCATGAAAATAACTTTAAGAAAGTATTTATAATTTACTTTTAATGTTGTGTTTTTTTCAGGTGCACATGAAAGCCAAAACAAGGTGTCTCCCCTTCTCAGTGGTTTTTTTTGGCTGTTTTTATAGCCGAAATTCGGTCATATTCCCAATGCCAAAACATACCTTTTTTTCCCAATTAAGAGGAAAAAATTCCCAATTTTAAAAAAAAAAAAATTTTTTTTTTTTTTTTTTTAGTGTCCCAATCCAATGATTGGGGTTCATTGGATTGGGGTTCAAAAGCTTATAAATTTTTCTGTTTATCTTGGTGTACAAAAAACAGTATTAAAGATATAATTATGAAACTTCAAAGGAAAGCTTTACTTTATATTTTTCCGAATTTTATTAAAAATCGCGCTACAATTCCCAATTTTATGAAAAATCGCGCTAAAATTCCCAATTCCAACGCCATGGGCTATGTTCCCAAAATAGAGAAAAAAAACACTGTTAATGACCCTTACATGAGTTGAAAATGATAAATACACCCAATTCTCAAAATTGTCACATCTTCCCACAATTAACATTCCTAATTTGAGTAAACATGTTCAGGTTTGAGAGAATGAAGTGCTTGCAGACCACACATTTTCCAGATTATTTTTAAACATTTTCAGTAAAATTACATAAGAGTGTAATTTTTTAAAGTGATTATTTTTTTATCTGCAGTATACTTTTGACTTTTTGGAGGGAAAGTAGATCATGAGATTACGTCAGCAATTGTGCAGACGACAGCTGTTTAATTTGTAATCAATCAAAAAATGGTTTTAATCAAGTTTTAAGGAAAGGAATATTATGGAATAGTGAAATTGACTGAAATACATATTGAGGTCAGCTTTTTATTTGAATAATGCCTCTCGTATCTCCATTTTTGTTTATATTGTCATGTTGACATTCTGCAGGAGTATCTGTCAAAATAATCAGGTCATTCTATGAAAATGAGGGCACGCATTCTTGTGTCCGCTGTTTATACGGAAGTGTTCGAATTCAGGTTGTGTGCGAAAAGTGGTTGTATCGGGATATATTTGAGGTAAAATGCAGGGGAGGTCCGGTGACAAGTAAACTCCACCCCACCCACACTCAGATTATTATTTTGTACGTGATGACGTGAGTGTGATTTCAAAAAATGTCTGCCTCACCGTAACTACGGGCCTTATACTAGATTGTTGAAGACAGTTCGATCAAATTCAAAAATAACGACGCAGTTGTACATGTATATTTTAATATGTTAAATCTGTCACACCTTCACCAAAAATATTTACATAGTAGTGTATGGTCATCTTTTCGTTGGTAAACGGGTCAGCACTATTCTCGAATTACTGTGGTATTTTCATACGAAACTGACTGCTTTCCATTCCAAATTATCGCACTACAGACTCAAAAAGAAATGAATGTTTGGTCCTTGATCCATCTTTTTTTGTAATGGTTAAAAAAAGAAGTTCTAAATGCTTATTTAGTTCTTCAGGTTGGTTTTCCTAGAGCCGTTCAACATCTCCGAGCCAGTCACGCATATTTGTTCGCGTCATATGAAATACGACTGAATCGTTTTTGTTTTTCATTGTTCCACAATTTCATTAATGTCCATCCTCATCTCTGTCTTCTTCTGACGATCTCCTGCGTAATCTTCGGTAATTTTGACAGGGTAGCGAGCATTCTGGCTGCCATTTTCAACCGACGCAGTTGTCGTTTGATGCACGTGTCGATGAACGATTTGACTGGTTCCTGGTGATTATTAAAAAGAAATATCTATACTTTAATGCTAAATGTATGTAACGCAGTCTAGATTTTTTAGCCCTTCATATGGATTTTTGGCCCGCCGTTGCACGCGCTTTTGTAATATGACCGCATAGATAACGCCTGTATTACACGAAAAACGGGCCGTTTTTGTTACTAAATATAGTAACACATGTAATAATTCCCTATACATATGTTGTCTTTGAATATACCATACAACACAGACCTAACTAGTCATATCAATCAGGATTACTGAAGCTTTAAAATGTCATATCACGGAAATAACCGAATGTTCATCTCGATCCTTTTACCGGAGTGATACGGAAATAATCGATTAGTTACGATTGTATACGATAATCAAATCGCGTATATTGTGACAATATTTTCCCTGTATGTAGGTTATTGTTTCTGCTTTTCATCAGTACTAATTTTAAATTGCTTAAAATAAACATCGGATTCCTAAATAGCGCCCTCTGGTGGTGCCTATTTTTACGACGAATTTTACCGTTTTCGTATACTAGAATTTAGTCAAAAGTTAAAAAAAATCACATCACTTGGAAGCACAATGATTTATAAACGTAATGCATGTAATATATTTAAAAAACAGCTATATCTCTTTATCGTGTGTGCATTTCTTTACGTAAGGGGTACCACGCGGCGACTACAAAATTGGGAGGATTTTTACATGTTATCGCTGTTTTACTTAAAAGTAAGCGTGATGACATATATTTTTCTATGCCATCACATTCGTTGAAATTCCCCGCTTTGATAAATATAAAAATAAAGAGGGGTCGTCGAGTCAGATTTTTATCAAACAAACGTTTAAAGATGATATAAAGTATTAAAATTACGGCGTCGTTTTATAGTTTTCTTTAAAATGACGTTGACGTCAGTCACTCGCAAATTGAGATACATGTACTTTCTTATTAATGCGGGATACAACGTTAATTGTTATAATTGTGTAAGTCTATATCGGTAATGCCTATATATTATATGTACTATGTTCGTGAATAAGTATTTTTGTATTTATTTATTTATTACTTCATTCTGGTATTAAGACACGCTGTTATGCTGTAGTTGTTTTGAGTGGTTCATCAATCGTAATAAAAAAGCAAGTGTATATTCGCAGGCGGTTACTAGTTTAAAAGTATACTTAAAAGTATGCTTAAAAGAATTAAAACACGTGTTTTTTTACGTCAACATGAATGCATTTCTTGTAACAAAGTATACGTAGATTAAAAGGTCTACTACATGGCAAAACACGTCGAGATATATCTGGGATTTACGCGGAATTAGTTGTGTATAATAGTGTAGTATAGGCAATTTTGTGAGTATGCGTTTCTTTTTCCTTTCAGTATATGAACGATAACAACTATTTAATGAATCGGACGCTTCCTATTTTACGCATACTTTCTAGAGAAATCGATTGTTTATTCCCAGTCTATATATTATATATCTGGACATAATACCATTAGTTATGAAAATGATGTCTATTTCTGAATTTAATACATGTATATTCATAACCATTTTCCAATCATTATTTTGTGTTTTGCTATGCGGTGCCTATTAATATATATGTTTGTATGTATTATTTCCACATGATGGCATGTATACGAATTGAGCGAATGAAAAGAATAGTTGATTTGATATTTGAATCGATTTGAATGATCATACTTACCCAAACAGCAACTTTGACAACACATGCTGTTTAAGACGGGTCGCTAACAGATAACAAACAGATAAAATAACACGAGTAAAAATTGCAACTTAAACAACTTTACTTCTTACAACATATTTAATGAATTAAACAGTTCAATAACATGAACACACGATCTTGAATTAGTTAACAATAATAATACAAAGTAAACGTCGCGCGTCAAAACTCGTGACGTCAACGTCATTTTAAAGAAAACTATAAAACGACGCCGTAATTTTAATACTTTCTATAAACTTTAAAAGTTTATTTGATAAAAATCTGACTCGACGAACCCTCTTTATTTTTACATTTATCAAGTTTTAAGTTGGGGTTCCGGGTGTTTGACCATAGTAGCGGTTTCAAACTGTCTCGTGGTAGTGACATGCTCAGTTAGTACACTAGCCACGGGTTTTTTTTCTTATCCCCAGCGTTTTTTTCCGTTTGCTACTGTTTTGTTGCATATTCTATAGTTTTGTCGTGAACTGTGTATTAACCAGTCTACACAATTGCTGTATATAGTTAACCAGTTTCTATATAGAGTATATATAGTATACAGTAGTACAGTTTATATATACGTTAATTTGTATAAACGTATCTTGTGTAATATTTGATAATATTATGAGGTAATACACACGCCTACTGTGGCGCTGTTTCTTTTAAATATAAAAAAACCAGCAAAATACCTAGAGATATTTAGGAGACGTGTGTATTATGTATCTTGTATGATTTCACTCGGGAAGACCATATCCCGAATTGCAATAGCGCTTTCGACCTAAAAAGGTCTTCTTCAGTTGCAATGAAATCCTAAATTATTTGTATTATCAATGACAATATGCTTATTGTCTTAGTATGTTGTGTAGGAGAATCCCTTATTTTGAATATTTCAAAATAGATCGGACCGTCTAGTTCACAGTTGGCACTCGCTGTGGTACTGGTATATACAGTCTAACATTTAGTGGTCCAAAAGCTGATCACTTTTGCTGGCCAGTGCACTGCGTGAGCACAGCATGGGTTATATATTAGCACTAGATTGATGATTACCAGTAGCCATAAAATATTTTGGGGATTTTGGCTGACCATCTGTGAGTTGCATATTGAGACTGAAAATGTACCAGGCTTAGGTAGTTTTATTTAAAGTTTACATATGACGGGGCTTCATGATTTTGGTTACACATTTTATTTATTTTCATTTTAAATTTCATATAATTTCACATGAGATGAGTAACCAAAACCAGTAGTAACATGCAGTAAAAAGTATTTAAACTCCTTCGTTGAAACATTGAGGGAGGGTTCAACACAGCACTGCTGTAACTATATATATATACAAAAGAAGATACATCAGTGTTGTGTTGAAACTCGATTAATTTATTATTTATAATCATGTATGATGTAAAAGTGGTAGTAGTCCCAATTTTGGACCCTCAAATGGAACATGTCAAAATTGAAGGGAAATGAAATGAAATGGGGGTTTACATCCCGTTAACACATTATTGTTAGGTTATGTTGGGATAGCAACATCAGATGCAAATGAGATGAAGTTTTCTATCAGACATGCCATCGCTAGGGAGCGAACCTATGCGAGGTTAGGGTTGTATAGCTCTTTAGTGTTTACTCTAGTTTTTAAACCAAAGAGATGGCTCAAAAATTCAAATACTTGCACCATTTATTCATGAAGATTTTACTACCAGCGCTCTTCATGGTTTAGAGTGTGACCTATATAGAGATTATCGATAAAACCTATCGTAAACACTAAGCCGGACAGAGTCTATAAGAGAAATCTTCACCATTAAGAAACCGCGGTCGGTCGCTACGCTCCCTCCCTTTCGGTTTCTTATAAATGGTGAAGATTTCAAGGCCACTATCCTTTACAAAGTCAAGGCTTTAACCATTGGCGGATTCAGGCGGGGACGCTGCCGGCACTTCCCACGAGCTCACCTAAAAAAATCTTCCTTTTCTTTTTAAAGTTGCGCCCCACTCCCATCTCAAATCACATGTTATGTACTAGTGATTCATAAACATAACTGAAATTGCATGTAAATTGTAACCAAGCAGTACAGTATAGCAAAACGTTTATACAGTTTCTATATAGGCAAGCAGGACTGGCGGGAACTTGAAATCTAAAGGTTCAACCCTCACCGGTGCAACTGAGTTTTGTCAATGTGTTCGTGGCAAGAAACGTTTTATTAGCATCGTCCATCCGATGGGGACGGTGGGGGTGGGATGTGTGTGTATGTGTGTGTGTGTGGAGGGGGATCATGAACAAGACAGACCGCTCGGAATAGATCCATTTTTCGGAATCTATCCACCAAGCCCGTTAAAGAACCATTCATTAGTAAGAGTAGGGCGCAGGTTCCTGGATTCCTGTATATCCTTTCCCTCTCTCTCTGGGGCGCCTCTAAGTACCCTGTAATACTGTGTTGATGAGTCGTTAAACAATATTCATTCATTCTATAGGCAAATACATGGATTACATATCAGTCCGATTATTAAATTCCGTTAGTTTTTCTATATAACTTGCATTTTTGTAATCATTATTAGAATGGTTTAAATAACTATATATTATACTGTGCCAATAATATAATTATATTTTATTTAATTTTTAAAAAGTAGAATAACGAAGACAATCAAAATCTCAATATTGTATTTTATTATAATGCAGGCAGTTTTAAGTCATTATGATACAGGTATAATAAATCGAGGTGCTAATATGAAATGCTTAAAAATAAACAATCAATGTGTCCCTTAAAATAAAAAAAAACGGCAGGTATAACAGTGAGTTGTTCTATATATATCAGTTATGTTTTCTACATATTACATGAATACAAAAATGACAGGTTGAGTGTTATTTGTTTACAAAATCAAGAAAATATATTTCCACCAAATGTCAAAGATGGAAAAATTAGGCTAATTTAAAATGATTAAAGTAAGGTAGTGTGTACTCTTACTTTAATATTCACCTTTTTTCTTTCAATAATTATCTCATCTTTTTATTTTGGTAAAAGAAAATATACTTTGTTTTCATTGTAATTGAAACAGGTCGTTATAACCACAGACCTTGTATACAGTTTTTATACAGGCTTCATCAAGAACACATGTGGTAATAGGTAGGCCTGGTCAGTTTTATTGATATCAATTACTAAACCCACATTAACAGGTCAGTTATAATAGTCTTTATGCTGTGATCTAGCAGTAAAAGTGTTCCTCAGTTTTGAGCAGTTTTAAGACCACTGTATGTTAGACTGTATAGGGATATCCCGTATTCTCGGCAGTTATTACGGTATGTTCCGTAGTCTGGCAAGTTTATATAGTACCTTTAACAGTGAGATATACCATTTAGCATGTATTTCATTATATCGTGTATTACTACTTATCTGTGTAGCGTGTACGATCGTGTATTACACTGTAAGGTCGTGTACGCACTGACATGCAAACTGATATCCCGTTCTGAGGGGATACGATGTCTATAGTACGGATCTCCAAATCCTCAGCTAGCGATTTACGTTAGTAAAGTAAGACAATCTATATGTGTCATATTTTGTCTATTTCTTTTGGTGTCTCCACTTTTTGTATAGATGAGTATAGTTTAAGTATACATGGGTAAGGCTAGACCGGGGTGATACCGTCTATATTGACTTACAGTTAATGTTTATGAGTGTATGTATTGGAGAATACACTCAAAGGCACTCTACGGCGTGATGCCGTTAAGAGTCTGGTTGAGTCCAGAAATAAGATCAGATCGGGTTGATACCGTCTAGTTTGTCTTATTCAGCCTTCAATTTTGACCAAAGAGAATAGAGAGTATATAGGGGTAAGACCAGATCGGGTTGATACCGTCTGTATTGTCTTACAGTTATATGTTTATGAGTGTATGTATAGAAGAATACACTCAAAGGCACTCTTCGGCTTAATGCCGTTAAGAGTCTGGTTTAGTCCAGATATAAGATCAGATCGGGTTGATACCGTCTAGTTCGTCTTATAAAGCCTTTAGTTTAACCAAAAAAAACAAATAAAGATCGAGTTATACAGTATTTTCAGAGCTGAAAATGTACGTGTACCTCAGTCGATGTATAGACAGCGACTGCTAGCTTGGTAAAATCTCCCCGTCTATGAAATATTGTGCTGCATTCTGTATTAATTAGCTAAATGTGTGTCCAATTGAGTCTTTTTTGATGTCCACGAGCGAACGTAACCGAATTAATCTCTTTTCTTGTTAGCTGGACTTGTGTCCAATTGGGTCTCCTTTGATGTCTACGAGCGAGCGTAAACGCCGATGGTGCGAAATTCTCATGACCATTCAAACGTCATTAGGATATGTTTGATCCAAAATATTCGCGGTTAGAGGATTAGAATTAGAAAAAACATTGTCCAGGCAATTTATCATGGTCATTAACAAGCGTTTATCTGGACAACCTGCTGGGGGAATAACAGTACTGGTAATTTTTATTATAGCAATGAATTTCTGGGGTTTTCAGTCTGATCTGTACCTTGTACGTAGGATGCATATTATATATTTGGTCGTAAACTGTGTATTGATTAGTATACCCAATTGATATATATAATTAACCAGTTCCTATATAGAATATATATAGTATACAGTAGTGGGTTTATGTATACGTTTTAATTCGTATAAGCGTAATATTTCTGAGCTTCGAATTTTAACCAGCCTAAGTTTATTTTTATGTGTTTGATATCGAGTATGTATATGTTAACTGTAACAGTTTGACTATACTTTTTATTCTTGCATGTCTTTTTATAAGATGATTGTATTACGTCTATACTGACGATTTTTCTATTGACTTGTCGCTAAATCAGTGATCGCTCGTATGTTTATACATATCCATTTTTACAACATGCATACTTATTGAGCATGTCTTAATTGTTATTTCATTCTATGTAATCACATATGTAAACTGAGGACCGCATATTACTTCGTAATTATTCACCACTATAACAGTTGCTGCTGTGTACGATGATTATAATTTGTAGAGCTGACTTTGTATTTGCATTCCACAATATCAGTGTTAAATCTGTTAAAAGCAGATGCATATTATTATTGCGTCTGTATGCAAATACATACAGAATAAACATCTTTAACCAAACACATTAACTCATGTAATGCCGCGTTTATAAAATTCGTGTACTAGTAACTTTTATCTGTTTTTAAATAATAAAAAACAGATAAACGTATTATGCCAGAAAGATTATGAGGTTATTTTCAGTGTCATTGTTTTGAAGTGTTAACCTCTGTTATTCGCTCCGGCTACAAAGGGTACATCAAACAACTCGTGAAACAATAGTATTATTATATAGGTTTAGTAAATCCGACATGTTGTATTATTTTGTTTATGCACGAAGCATAGTTCGATCATTAGCTAACATAAATAAAAGGCTCACGGGTGAGCTGATATATGGTGATAAGTCTTCGTCCGTCGTCCGGCTGTGCGCCCATCCGCCGTCCATCCGCATATTCGCCGTATGTCCGGAAAAACGTCTTGTAGCCACTAAATGAATTGTGAGTCGAGTTCAACATGTTTCGAGGAGCATAGAGACAGGTATCATTCGAAAGGGTAATATCATACTTTTGTCGTGGTACCCGTGTTCTGCCCTGATTTTGTATGTGAAAGGGGTAAATTGAAGTCAAAGGTCATGGCCCTTTCCAGAATATTTAATTGAAAAACTGAATGTATATGTTACAAATCCATTGTTATTTTGTTTATGCATGAAGAATATTTCGGTCATAAGTTAACATAAGTAAAAGGCTTAGATGTCAGCTAATGTACGGTAATAATTCTTCCTTCGTCGTCCGTCCGTCCACCAATCCGCCGTCCGCCCGCCCATGCGTATTAGCCACTCCATGAATTGGGAGTCTTGTTCCAAATATTGCGAGCAGGAAAGAGATAGTTATCACTTGAAATGGTATTCTCCCATCTTTGTCTTGGTACACGTGTTCAGTCCTGATTTTTGATGTAATCAGAGTAAATTGAGTTCAAAGGCCATGACCCTTTTTCACAATAATTGAATCAAAAACAAATGACATGTAATTTTTGAAAAGTATTATTATCATTCCGTTTGTGTATGAAACTACTTCCGGTAATAAGCTAACATGAGCCAAAGGTTCATATGTGAGGTACTATATAATGATAACTATTTATCCATACGTCCGTCCCTCCATCCGCCGTCTCGTCCGCCCATTCGCCGTATGTCCATACGTAATATGTTGACCAATCAACGAATTTTGGGTCGAATTCAATATTTTGAAAGTATCATAGAGACATGTATCATTCCAAACGGTATTTACTTGCCTTTATCGTGGTACCCGTCTTTAGTCCATCCTGATTTTGGATGTTACAGGAGTAAATTCAGGTCACCGGTCATGACTCTGTTTCACAAGATTTAAATGAAAAAACAAATGAAAAACATTTAATTTCTTATTTCTTGTTTATTTATAAATCATATTTCGCGTATTATCACACATGAGCCAAATGCTTAGAGAAAGCCTCAGAGATGAACTAGTACACAGTGATCACTCTTCGTTGGGCGTCCGTGGGTCCGCTCATCATCCATCTCTCCGCCATTTGTCTTGCAATGGGAGGTAGTTGTTTCTTTCTTTTTTTTTTCTTTTTTTTTTACTTTAAACGTCTTTTTATTAGAAGCAGTTCTGCCGTTTCTGACCAAACTTCACACGGGTGATCCTGATATTATTGGTTTTCAATTTGTTTTTAAAATAAGGTCAGTGCGACATCCAAGATGACCGACATTACTAACAATAGTTTATATCTTAAAACATTTTTAGTTTGATCAAGAACTGATAAACAGATTTCGTCAGTTTTTGCTCAGAAATGATTCCTAGATACTGGACCATCAAGCTTGTTCAAACAAAATCCTAGGTATAGAGATTTCACATGTTTCCTTATACTTACATATGGAAAGAGTCCTTACAAACAATATTCTTTAAAACCACACGACACATAGGTTTTATATATAGCGTGTTAAATCATGAACCTGAGGGCATATTTGATCTACCTCCAGGAGTCAAGGGTGTTTTATAAAAACATACAATTTTGAAATGTGTTCTATTTATTTATTCGTTCGTTCGTTTGCTGTTCGTCCGTTCGTTCGATGGTCGTTCGTTCGTTCGTTCATTCATTCATTTATTTATTGTTTTTTTTGTTTTTGTTTTTTATCATTCGTTTGCTCGTTTGTACGTTCGTTCATTCGTTCGCTATTCGTTCGTTCACTCACTCATTCACTCACACACTCGCTCATTACTCACTCACTCACTAATTTATTTGTTTATTTATTTATTTATTTATTTATTCATTTCATCATTTATATTTATTCTTTCATTCATTCATACATTCATACATTCATTCATTCATATTTTTTTTCATTTTTTTTATTGTTCGTTCGTTCGTTCGTACATACGTTCGTTCGTTCGTTCGTTCATTCGTTCATTCGTTCATATATATATTTAAATAAGTAATATTTAGAGGATATTTGTTGTTTTGGAGTGAATAACAGATTTTATTTCCTCGACAAGTGTGAAAACTTTATATTTTCACGAATGCGAAGCTTCGAGATGAAATAAAATCTGTTAAACACGACAAAACAACACATTTTCTTTTTATGTATGTAGGACTGCGAACAATGAAGAAAGTATAAATGAATAAACTTGTTTTATAACTATATAACTTATAACTATTCTTAAATTAATATGTTACTCCCAAACGATGGATATTACAATAAAAGGGATGACTATATTTAAAGGCATAACTATGCTATGATGTGTGTGCTGTGAAAGATGAAGAAAGTATAAATGAATAAGCTTTGTTTTATAACTATATAACTTACAACTATTCTTAAATTAATATGTTACTTCTAAAAGATGGATATTACAATAAAATGTATAACTATATTTAACGGGATAACTATATTATTCTGTGTGTGCCTGTTCTTCAACGCTTTTGATCATCAATTGTATCGCTGTACTGTGTTCTGTTATAAAAGATGCATTTATTTAGGAAATCTTCAAACGCAACTTTTGAAAGACATATTTGATGTTTATATGGCCCATGAATTACGCATTAAATAGAACCGTTCTTACTGATGGCCTTCTGGTATTCAGCTGTTCAGCCAGGTCGCCCTACAGATCTCTCATATACCGTTAGTTTCCAGCAGGAACTGACTATTAGAAATTAATAGTGGGGAGCAAAGATATTGTACTACACCTATACACAGCATGTGGTTTATCAGCTGAACTATATGACTTCCGTCACATTATTTTTCAATCTCGAAACCTGTTTAATTGAAACAATACACTGCAGCGTCTGATCATAAATAGATAAAGTAATTAACTAAGACGACTGATTTAATATTTAAACACAGCAGCATTTTCAAATATGCAAACCCATAATGATCAATATAATTGATTTACAGTGTTCATTTCAACCGAAACAATTTGAATACTGTTTTTATGGAACATATTCAGAAAAGAAGAACATTTTATTTAAACGAAAACCCAACAATGATAAGCATTCTATAAGTCAATAATTGTTATGAAAAGATGTTCTCAATTGACACAACTGAACACTATTTTGTTTTTAAATATATTAATAAAAATGAAGAATATATTGAAATTAAAACCCCAAAATTAATTATTTTCAGAAATATTAATATTTTTAAATAAATCAAGAAGTAATAAATGTACGGTTTTGTTTCTGTTATAAAACGGCGTGAAAGTGTGTTGTCACTTCAAGCGGTACAACTTTAATACTTTTCTATGGAACATTATTAATGAACATATAATGTTTTATTGAAACGGAAGCTCTCCCCGCAGCCTCCAAACCAATTTTGGCATTACTTTAACACCGCTGCGGGCTCAAACCCCACTGGGAGCTCACTTGTTAAATCTGAAAGTAAGTGTTAATTCTTACGGATGGATGGCGGGAGGTATACAGTACTGCTTCAACCCAGGAGAAATAGGGTGGTCAGCCTCTACCACAATCGAGATCATATTGCAATGGCCAATTATGCAGACACGTATCAATTATCTTTATTGGCTATCACGCTTTGCCCAAGAAGTAGAAATCTTTGGTTTTCTGATATTGTAGAAAAGACTGTATAGTGTATACATAGTTCCGACCCGTCAGTCAAATCCAATTAACACCTACTTGTCAGAAGCCAGCTGGCCAATGGGTTACTTACCTATGCGTCTTATCAGAGATTGATTACAAAAGGAGGCAGTTTATGTCAAGCTTACGACTGACGAAGGGTTAACGCTTGGCGTTAACAACAATAAACACAATGAAAATGTGTACATTATGACAGACTTTCAAAAAGCGTGCCTTTTCCGAAGGATTGTTAAGAGACCAGATGAAAACGACGTGACTGTCTCCATCACAGAAAAAGAATTGCGCCGAATGTATACTATTTTGGGTGCTACAACGGTAAGTTCTCATATTGATTGTGTAATATTTATTCACTTCTTTGGTCAATTGTACCCATATTTAACAAAACATTTTATTGTTAATTGTGTCGCTGTTATTTAGATGTTCCACTTATATGTCCAGTGTACTTACACGCAGAATGATAGGAAAGAAACTGTATTCCGAGTAGTTTCGGAGAAGATGACTATTTATACTTTAAGATCAATACGATCAACGTTAATGTTCACCCTATGTTGATAACGAAAACGACCGTTCTAATATTACCATATATACACATATACATATATTTACAGAATGTCTCAAGCCAGGAACAAAGAGAAAACTCACATCAAATCTGGAAGAAAAAACTGTAAATGGTAAACGGCGAACAGGTCACGTCGAAGTAAAAGCATTCAAAGGTATTATCACTATTTATTTACTGCTATTTATTTACTGTTTAGATGACACACTAAGTTAACGGTTATCATAAAGCAACAATAAAAGAAAACACCATATAAATATTTGCAATAGTATATGTTAACAAACAGTAACAAAGAAAGACTATACAATCAACGTAACTAGTATTTCACAAATAAATCATAGCCTTAAATAGTGTCCAGCGTTTTGTCTTTGACTTGACCAATATATGTGTAATTTATCGGATTAATTATGCTGTCTCAGTACGACCTTCCACGTAAGACGCATTGTTTCAAGTATTGTTGATGAACAATTAAGTTTCATGACCCTTCTTGAATTTCCACTGAAATAATTACAATAATTACATTCACATAAAGGTAATTCATGTTAATTGTACTTTTTCAAGGAAGATATGCACAGAATCTGACTAGATATGTATTTAATAACTGTATTAGTTGTCTGCTTTAATTAGTAGGAAGTCCATGGATTAAAACAAAACTTCTGATTGCATTTTTGAGTAGAATTTGGCATCCAAGCTTATTTAAGTCTTTATAGTGTGCCACTCACGAAAGGGGTGGATGCCAATTTGTTTTTTGTTCCTTGGGGTCAACACTTAGGTCAAAGGTCAAACGAGTGAAAATACATGTTTGACGAAATCTTCATATACCGGCATGCTGATAATGTATTCAAAGTACTGATTGTACTGAAAATGCATATTCACACTTAATAAAATATAACATTCAATGTCGAATTAGTTATTTATTATTTCCCGTGATATTAACTCATCGTCAATTGCTTAGCATTCGTAGCATCATTGATTACATAAGCATACACTGCATTCATAGTAAGAACAGAATCGAGAAAGAAAACAATATTTGCTAAAAACATCTTAGCATGGTATCACTATCTTACATAAGATCCATATCTTGAGAAATAAAATGCCAAATGTATTTAAATGGCGGAAGACAATAATAGCTGGTCTGCGGAAAAGACAAAAACAGTTGGTCTGCGGAAGATTATGAGAAGAATTGATTAAAATACAATGACTCGTCCTTTATGTTTAAAAGTTACATGCCTTTACATTGTGATCACTTTATCTTTTACATCCAGGCAGAAGAAACTAGGATCACATAATATTATTAGGGTGATTTCTACCTGTGTGGCTTTTCCAATTCCTGTATCATTCTATCTATCTTCTATATTTTAAGCGGTGGCCTTTATATTAATAAATAAGTAAATAAATAAATCGTCATTGTCAAAGAAATTCACCAATAATTGGGAGATAACTCTATGGTTATCGGTGCAAACTGGCTGGTTATCAAGCTCGACGGATATATTTTTCCATAAGCATTGTTTCCAAGTTAGGTATACTTTCAATTAAAAGTACTCAAGTTATTGAGAAGCACATCGTCAGTTTCAACAATTTTCATAAATTAAGTGGCAATAACTCCAGAGATACTTGTTGATACCAATTGGTTATCGAACTTGACCGAGATAGTTTGTCCATAAGTATTGTATCCAAGTTTGGTTAGATTCGGATTAAAATTACTAAAGTTATTCCGCGGACACTAAATTTTCCTATTTTTTTCACTTTGTTTACCTTTTACCTTATGACCTTAAATGGCCTGAATGGCAATGACATTCGACCCTAAGGGGTTCGGGGCACTCCAATAATTATCAGGGTATCAATTAAACACGTCTACTACAAAATGCCATCAACTGGAAAAATACGCGTTTTTATTGCTGATGGGCTGTCTATTATTTGTTTATTTTCTGAACTGTAAATTGACCTTATATGTCCTCTATTTTGGATCATCGATTCCAATATGTTTGGTTTTAAGGTAAGTTAAGCTTAAGCCGATGAGGGGTATTGCACTGTATATTACATCTAATGCACAGACTCAGTAAAATGCATTACAATACAAAGACAATTATTATAGTAATGCCACTGATTCATTTATTCTTATTTCACTAATTAATTTATTTCCAGATTATACCAGGAGCAAACAGACCATGCAGGTGACTGGAAAAATTGAATGTGAAACGATCAAAAAGGCAGATCAACTCCCAGGTAAACTGAGTTTATAACATTCTTGAATGTTTCTACAACATTCTTGGGCAATCATATTGTTTGTATAACATGGTTGGAAACTTCCAAATTTAGCGCTAGGGTGTTATCAGTTAAAAGTGGGACCCCAACATTCGCAGATGATATAAGTCTTATAGCACTTACCCCGGTAGGTCTGCAACATTTGCTTGACATTGTTTACATATATTCCCAGAAATGGAAGTTTACCATAAGCGTAAACAAATCATTTGTTATGAAATACCCTCTTAAAAGGACAGACGATGCACTAGAAATGAGATTTGGAAATGCGACCATAGAACAAGCAAGCAATATAACTCATTTAGGAATAAGACAAGACTCAAATAATAAGTTAGCACAAAGAATAACAGAGCGATGCCAAAAGGCCAGAAATTCGTTTTTCGCTATGATAGGGCTTGGAGTTCGTCCTCTGGGCCTAAACCAATTGACTTCAGCAAATTTATACAGGAAAATCATCATACCAACCGCACTTTATGGCTGCGAATTATGGAATAATATGACAAAATCAGACGTCGATATGTTAAATAGGTTACAACATTTTATTGTGAAAAAGATTCAGGGATTTCATACACGTACTCGGTCAGATATGTGCGAACCAATGTTGGGTCTTATACGTCTATCCGCAGAGGTAGATAAAAGAAAACTTGTATTTTTGCATAAGATTTTAACACTGAATAGTGAAACGATATGTCAGAAGGTATTTTTAAGACGTTATTTCATGTATCTTACACATACGAGTGATAACCAACAAGGTTTTATTCCCGATATATGCAAATTGCTAGATACATATGATTTGCAAGGCATCATTAATGATTTTTTACGAGATGTAAATTCTCTGCCGAGTAAACAGGTATGGAAGAAGAAAGTGCATACAGCCGTTATCGCCAAAGAAACGAATCTATGGCGCGAAAGACTAAACGCAGATCAAGACTTCGCATACTTCAAAATCTTACATACAGAAATACGGCCCGCGATAATATACGAGTTGTCGCGCAACCATTCTCCTCTATATATCGTAGATCTCGTTGCCTTGTTATGGTCAAGATCTATCATTCTGGAAGATAAAACATGTATAAACTGTTCAGGTGTACATCAAGACACAATCTCTCATGTCCTTTCAAAATGTACGACTAGTAGAAATGTGAGAGCCGCGTTCCTTAACGACCTGAAACTCATTTGTGGCCCGGTATTCACTAACGAGTTAAGTTTGATGGACGAAACCAGATTTACTCTGAAAATTCTCGGTGCGGATATAGGTATTTCACTCTGTCGAAGCGTCCAAGATGCGTTTTTAAAGCGATGTTTTAATACGCTTTTGATTGTAAATCTTTATTCTAAAAATAAATTGCTATTGCAGTAATATGATTGCCTTAAACGTAGCATTTAAATTACTTAATGTAAAGAACACGTTGACTAACGTACCCGTAATGGCCCGAACCGTTTATGGTGGGAAAAAAACCCGTCCCCGCGCCCTTCCTTCTTCAATTTTCGATTTCGTGATTAAGGCCGGTCAAAATGGGAAAATACAACGTATAATATGGATACTAGCACAGTCGCATTATAGCGACTTGATATATGGCCCACTTGTACGTGGGTGAGCGCGTAAGCGAGTATATGGATGCATAAATGAGTATGCGTATGTATGCGTACATGTATGTATGTGTGTTTGTGTGCGAGTATGGGTGTTTATATATGTATTTATATAATAGTTGTTCCCTTTGTCACGTTTTATATGCTATTTTGAAATTACATATTTGCCATAATGTCATTACTCGATATGTCTCACCATAATTGTAGTATGATAATCTCCCAAGTGGAGGAAATAAAGTTCATCATCATCATCATGTTTCTGTCGTTCTCTCGTTTGTTTCCATAATATTATACGTACTTATTGGCAAAGTCAATGAACAAACTTGGCAAAAGTAAAACTAATGGCAGCAGGCAGGCAAATGGCCTCGAATGAAACAATACAAAATCTGAACAGGAATATGTGTAGACATAGGACACAGAAAATTAGAGAAATATGAAAAGGTTAATTATACCTTTACGGACACAGTCTCGTTAGCGTTGTTATATATAGTTAAAACACATATTGTTAACCAACCACTGCATATATGTAGAAAATGTCAACATTATTACAAGTTAACAACCAATACCAGATCAAGGTTGCATTCAATGTCATATTCTTAAATCACTGACTGTTTCAGGACAACAGTACAGGAAAATGAATAATACATTTTGAACACATATCATTTTATGAGGACGCCTACATTGCGTTCATAGAAAATAGGAAATCACCTGGATTTTATTGAATGTAGATGACATTTGATTGATATATACTACGTGACAGCTCATATCGCGTTAATATTCAGGAATCAAATGAAACATGATCAAGATAGAAAAAAATCAACTAAATATTTGCATTTTCAAATTTCAGAATACAAGTACATTGAGTACCCCGAAAAAGTGGAAATTGGAGAATGGATATTGATATCGGCACATGACTTTAATACGGACAATATGTGGATTGGCGAAGTAACAAAAGTGACAAACAAATGGCTGCATTATAATTGGTTTTTTTATAACGAAAATGACAATTTGTGGATAGGGGGAGGTGTTATGAGGCCGAAAAGTGGGAAATGCCAACTTAAAGCTGTGTTAGCAGTATTCAAGTACCAATTCTCATTGGCCATGCCAAGCAAATTAAAGACTAAATTAAATGTGTTATGGTCTATGTAAGAACGCTTACATCATATAACGACATGATTATGGGTGACGTTTTTTTAAATCCAAGTTTTCGATATCACTCATTCGAATATGTGATAGTTCTTATTACTGATTCAACTCTTAATCCATGATATAACCTAACCTATTCGATAACGAGACACTCATTCGATTATGTGATATCACTTATTTGAATGAGTGATATCATGCATTGAAAATGAGTGAGTGGTACAATATATTTAAATGATGTGATATCACTCAATCGAATAGGTGATATCACTCATTCAATAGGTAGTATTACTCATTCAATAAGTAATATCACTCATTCATTGTGAAAGGATGATATCACATATTCGAATAAGTGATATCACCTATTCCAATGAGTGTCTCGTTTTCGAATACGTTAGGTGATATCATGTCAGTGATAGCACTCGGGTGATATCACCTGTTCAATCAGCGATATCGATATCACCTTTCAGATGAGTGATATCACAAACACTTTGATTAAAAAGGAAAACGGCGCCCCATACATGCTAACCTAGCCACCTATCAGCCTATTCTATCTGTGTTATAATAAATCCAGCTCTAACTGTTCCTGCTGTTAAAAGCATGTTTACAATATACATATATAAACGTTATATAGACGTTATGCATACACGCGAATTGTATTTAAACTGTTAACATACAATTAAGTCATAAACACACGTACTCCGTTATGTGTAACTTGGTC
Source organism: Cyrtodaria siliqua (assembly GCA_037043455.1). Taxonomy (NCBI): domain Eukaryota; kingdom Metazoa; phylum Mollusca; class Bivalvia; order Adapedonta; family Hiatellidae; genus Cyrtodaria; species Cyrtodaria siliqua. The sequence continues at coordinate 169,269 of JAWPHD010004160.1, read as the reverse complement.
ATTACGCGTGTGTAGGTATTTATTTTGTATTGCTATTAATTTTCTTTAAACTAACGGCATTTGTGTGATTTTTGCAACGCTTCTTAATGACGGCAATTAGAAAATAAGAAGAGTAAACTAAATCTGATACCACGCTTGTTTTATTTGATAACACATATAGTGAAATAACTGTAGTACTAAGTTATACACGCAGATTCTTTATATACATGTATTAACAGTCAACATCGCTAGAGATATTTTATAAGATGCATTTGTAATTATCATAGGATATTGAGGAGATACAAGTTCACCTCTTTTTGGGGATTTAACTAACGTATTGTTAGTTGTGTAACATTTGTGTTGCGAAATCTGTCGATTGTTAATCGTGTAATTTGTTTGAAGTCTGTTAAATGCATTGTGTAAAGTAAATTTTATTTGAATAATAAAGGTATGTGCTCATACACAGGTGTTGTTTATATAGTGTCACTCCCTTTTATGGTATAGGTAACCTATACACGATGTGAATATCGATACCTAATTTTCTCTGAGAGTATAAGAGTAGATATAACAGTCGAACAGGAAATGTAGAATTCAAGAACCACAGTTAACCAACACGCAATAATGACGCATAGAAACAAATTACAATTTGAAAGGTGAATTAAAGGCAAGATATGACATCAACAACATACAACGGTTGACAATAGGACTACCGTTGATGATAAATATGTCAATACATGTACACTAATTATTAATTTATTATCTAACTGATTTGAATTAAAAATCGGTTGCAATATCGTTAATTAAACGCTTGTCATTAATATATGACATGTATTATATTAATAATATAATAATTAGGTGTTACAGTTAATGAACACATTTAATTGATCATAGAATGTAAAAGTAAATATATAATGGTCAGTATAATGTATAATCAGGACAGTGTCCTGTTACCTCAAAGTTCAAGCCATAGCCCATCATACAGAAAAATGCTTAAACTAACATAGACACATATATCACATGCATTCAGTCGCAACCTAACAGGTTTTATGACGCAACACATAAGCAGTTCGTAATCATAGCTTATCATGATTAATCAACATGACACCAGTACTTATATATCTCCGCCCTAGTGTTGATGTTGGAGTATAATGACAATAGGTTGGATTATAATACAGTTGCACGTGCTATTGTTTGTCGGTTTGTTTGGTTAAATGGATAAATGATAAACAACTGACGTCATGTTAATTCCATAGAAAACAAAAAATGCTTCAGAGTTTTTGAAAAATGCGTTCTCATCGGTTCTCATCAGAAACAGTTTGCTTCGCATTTTAAGATGGTAGAGATAATGGATGTAAAACATTCTGATTTCGTCTTATTGTTAGCGCCATTTTTCGCTTAACGTCTCCTTGGGGGGGGGGGGGGGGGGGGGGGAAGAAGGTTTTAAAATATGGTAGAGCAACAAAACTACAAACTACAACTCGGAACAGTACTCGAAGGTGTTACGAAGACAATAGTAAGAATATTAACTGCTTAATATGCATGTACCACGCACACACCAACACACGCAGGCAAGCACACACGCATGCACGCACGCACGCACGCAAATCTACAAAAACATACCTTACAACAGCGTTCATCTTTTACGTAACTTAAAGTCAAACGCTTAGCAATCATTATTATATGAGCGTAGGCATTTCCAGTAGATACAGTTAGAATTGTTATGTATAACCGAAAGTTGAGCAAGAGTAGGGCAGGTTTCCCAGATTCCTATGTATCCTTCCCCTCTCTCTGGGGCGGCTCTAAATAACCTATACTGTGTTGGTGAGCCGTTAAACAGCATTCAATCGAAAATTGTGCAAAATTTGAAGTAATTTCATTTGTAGACTGTTCACTCAATTATGTATCTTAATCTAAAGGCTGTTGCCCAACGAAACATAAGCGACTGAATTCATCCAGTATCGTTCAACCTGTGATTTCTGGTGGTCGTATCAAGTCAAAAAAAAATACTACTGGCTCTTATCTCATACTTATAGCTGTTTTTCTTTTTTATCGGCTGAATTCAGCCGATGGTTTTAGACGAAGATGTTTACGATTGGTTTATATGAAAACTCCAGTTACTAAACTGTTATTGGTGTTGAATATACTCTGACGACGAAACATACGCGACTGAATTCAGCCAGAACCTTTGTGTGCTTTAAGCAGTATACAGGAAAGGTGAGGCAAAACAGATCAGAGAAAGTAAAACAAGTATTTGCAAACCCTTGTTTTTTAGCTGGCTGAATTTAGACAGTATTGATAAGAAGAAAATAAAAAAAGGTAAAATAAAACAGTTCCAATACAGGTTCTAATGCAGCACTAATTAATAATTTACTGTATAACCATATCCGAAAGTTGTGCAAAACTTAAGCGACTGAATTCAGCCAGTACCTGTGTGTGGTTAAAGTATCATAGAGGAAAGATGAAGTAAAACAGATCAGCGGAGAAAATATAACATGTATTTGTAAGCCTTTGCTTTGTTCAGCTGGCTGAATTCAGCCAATATTGATAAGAAGATAATAGAAAATTACTGTTTTCTTATATACAGAGCTAAATTGAGACAAAACTTAAGTTTTAGTGAACTAAATTGCTAGGTTTCCAGCTATTGTAGTAAATTCTCGCAATTTTGGCCCAATCAGAAAAGGGTCAAACCAAATGAGAACGTGTTTATATCAATTGTGTACATTGCGTTTGAAAGTCAGAAATAATTGATTTTAAAGACCATTAACGGTATGCTTGAACTCAAAAAGTGATTAACCAGCATCCACTATTACGACACCTCTTATACAGTTGTGCGGTCGAGTCTTTCAAGTATCTCAACGTAAACATGTTTGAAGCACCATTGTTCATCGTTAGGACACTTCTTCGTTTTAGGACACTTCCTAGTGTTTGGTTTTGAACAAATCCTATTCTTTAAAATATTCCATATAACATATGACCCTTGTTACATATCGAAATATAGTATATTTGTTTCATGTGTGTACATCATTCATAATACATTATTATATCAGCAAATAAATCGGATAAAGGTACACTCGGCAGAAAATTTGAGGTATTTTAAACACATGTTCACGTATCAAAACAACACAAACGTCTACACACTATTTTTGTTTTGTTATTATTAAGATATATAAAAGATAATCCATTTAAAGTACTCATACCAGTGGCATTTTTTCTTTCTAAAGTTAAATTAGCTCACTGACAGTTAATCCCCTTGACTATAATAAGAATGAAACATCTAATTTGATGTAAATAACATATTCCCGTTATAGAAATCCGTTATTTGGAAAAGAAAAAAAAATCGCATAGAACCTCTCTCTACATATATATCTATATAGTACAACTTTCACTATAACAGCATGAAAATATCTTTGCTTTCAAAATTAATGTGGGTTAAACTTAAGCAAGATGGCCGAATGTTTCTTTAACAATATATAAATGCCCTAACTTGAAACAGCAATAAATTACCACATAATAGGGCTATATCTTAGTCAGTTGATAACTACCTTTTATTTCATATTTAACGTAAATTACAAGCGCGGGAGAGAATTCAACAACCTCTTTCCGATCAAATTCCCTAAAGTTCCCCCAAACTGCAATGTGGCATTACCAGCTTACGTCTTAATATTAAATCAATCGTGATCTTCAAACTACGAAAGCCGGATAGAGACTTTTAACTTCCGACTTATTACTTCTAACTTCTAAAACCACATATTTCAAACATTAACGATACAACTAAATTATGTTTTGTTTCGGCCATTAAGAGATAAAGGAACGTAAAGGTCTAAGAACTATGATAGAACGTTGTACTTATCGGATGTTCTGCTGTGTGTTTTATTCCCATCAAACTTAGTTTCAATGCCATTTACAGTTTTAATTCAAAATCAGAATGAAATCAGTTTAATCTGACCTTCCAAATCAGACACCTGCAAACGATATCGCTTAATTTTTTATTAATATTTCTTTATGTTCCACTTTTGACAATAATAAACTCAGGTTACCTACACTTTGTTAGGCCGAGACAAAACACAAAATAGGATAAGGGGAGAAAAGGCAACAGACCCAAATATCTCGGAGTAAAATGGCGTCTGTCTTCCATAACTAACTAGGGGCATAACCTGATAAGAAATAGTGATCCCCCAGCTGCTGATTGCCAAGGTGCATTTGTACACGTGATGTATGCATGTATGTATGGATGTATGTGTGTGCGTGCGCGCGTGAGTGTGTACATGTACAGACGTGTTGCGTTTAACTGCCAACGTTATGTCGTCAAGGTCAATGTTTTTCATCCGGGGCCATTCATCAATATTATTGACATTTTTCATAGACTTTAGCTAGATGTTGGTACTTTATAACATATTATCGTGTACATTTAAATATGAAGTAACTCGACTCTCTGCCGATTTGGTGTTTGTATTCCCGGAAGCATACTTGTGTGTAATAAAAAACAGGTACAATATTCAAGCGCGAGCGTGCCTGCTTACATCTCGTATATTATGCAAAAGCCAGGAATAACGCATATAAACACTCGTCTTTTTAAATGGCGCAAAAAAGGGAGTTACGTTTTTAAAGTAAAATATTGGACAACTTTATTGCCACTCAGTAAAGTGGTAGTGGGTTCGATATTTAAATTACTTCATGTCGGAGTATATTTGCATATTTTAAAATTTGAATGCCCTCCATGTGCCTCACGACGAGTTCCCGTGACTATATATGATGCGCCTAGATGACGGTTTAGCTTACAACATTGTGTTGGAACAAAACTGGACTTATTTATTGATGTGTATATACTAGATCTATATGTAAATAAATATGTAGCAACCTTCATGATGGATTGTAAATCAATGCAAAAACATATATTCGTCTTTATGCGTAATATTGGTTAGTGAACTGTTTTTTTTTCCGAAGTACTAGGTTTTAGTCCCATGATTCATACATACATACACATATAATATCCGGGTGGTTGCACTGGTTAAACACCAGTATGTCTCGCGGGTATAGATGACACAGAGTGTGTTGTTGATGTTAAACGCATCTGCACAAAAAAACATATACTTAAGAACTTTTTATTAATTGCGAAGCCACATGAAATAAACTTAAAGTCTCACTACACATTTAGCTCCGTTGCATGTGACTGTAGGGTGATTCTTACACCATAAAAAGTAGGGGTGTGTTCTTCGGTTTGAGATATTTTAATAATTGCCCATGGATATTTTCTTTTCTTGTTGCAGGTGAGAAAACAGTAGTGTGAGATTGGATGAACAGCGATTAGACGACACTGACAGCAAAATGTAACACATTTTTGGGTGCTCAAAATGCGTATGAATTTAGGTGCAAACTGTTTAGTGAAAGCCGAAAAGAGTACCTTGACTGCCACGACTCACATTAAAAAAACAACAAAGTGGGCTATTTACCAGATTTTGTGGATTTTTATGAGCAGCAGTAACTGTATTTCCCCCCAAAAATACTTTTAAACTGTAAAATTAATGCTTGATTCAGAATGGAAAATTGGACTTTACCATCTATGGCCAACACAGTAAAATCGAAGTGTGTTGTGAGACCTTAAGGTGTCTGGGTAGCGCAGTCGGTAGTGTACTAATGTTCTCTTATGCAACCCGGGTGTGATTCAACACCTCAACGCTGTAAGTTAAAGGGTACGGCGCTCATACACTTAAATACGTGAGTTTTCTAGTATCCACCCTCTACCATGTTTTCAACTGCACTCTCACGAGTGCATTGTTTGAAACTGTGTCGCAGATTTCGTTTTCGATGTAAAATACTTTTTTTTTTTTTTTTAAATATTACTTATTAATATCTCCATTAAAATTAGCACTGAATGGAATTTAGCTCCCTGTATCCTCCCTGTATATAAGTATCTAATATACATGTTAATATATGTTCAGCTTATGATATCTAACACACATACGCACGCACGCATACACATTTATATGATTACGATTAGTTCAACACAACTATCAGAAATTGTGGCACCCTGATGCATTCCCGTATAACATTTGAGGTAGAGCAATACTCAATGTGTAGGACACATCGGTAATCTCTCGTGAATTTCGAGGAGGTAGAATGTATTCTGTTTATGCATTTTATATAAATGTTAATTCTGTTATTTTTTTGTATCTGAAGTCATATTTTAAAGAATCTAAAGATACACATTATTTGTATTATTTATATTTTTTTCAGTTCCTGATAATTCTGCTGCCATGACTGTACTGACTGTTGCTGTCACTTTGGCTAGCTTGATATTTACTATCATGCATAACCTGTTTTAGTGAGAAACACTGTTAATTCATTTGCAAAACATGTTACAGAAGTATATGTTTAAACATTTGAAGCAAATTAGACTAAATGTCAAGTTCTTTGTAATAAATGGATCATAGACTTTTAGGTTACGCCATACTTAACTATTTTATTTACAACGCCATTTTTCGGTTCTATCGATCATTATAAGTTAAAACTGTAATAAATACATATGAAATGAATAAATCAGCCCTATAATAGTTTCGTAATAAATTAATTTTTGACGTCCACGTTGTGTTGGTAAACTATATGTCTGACAACTAAAAATAATTTCTTTCAACACTTTCTAGCATGGTTACAAATGATTTTTTTTATAAATATATATGCCCTTATATTTTTCTACTTGATTTATGTATCACTAAGTTGTGTTTGCATTCTAACTATTATAGTGTATTGGAATTTTACAACGAATTCTTAAATGGACACAAGGCAGTCGTTTCTTATGTATCACGCATCAAAAAGGATACCTATTTTTCTGCAAGGTCATTGCTACTATAACGCGTTAACTATCGGAGAAATTTAAATAGTTGCTTATATTTTTCTTCATAAATCTAGCTGTAATTGCTACTAAATGAACTATATAAATATGCAAACATAATTTGTTTTGATATGTTGAAGAAATAACGTATGATTTGAAAATATTCTACTACTTCAGAAAAAAACGTGAGTTTGACACCGAGCGATATTTTAACAATTAAGTTTGCTGTGTGTCCCTTCAAAAATATGCAATACTTCAATAACCGTAAGTGTATGTCGGAGTGCGCTTTTACGTTGTCTTGCTAGTACTAAAACCATACATCCGATACTGGGATTTGTTCTACTAGGGACAAATACTAATTATTTCAAGGGGTGGAAATCAGCGATTATTATGAACGTGTAATTCTAACGCATAACCTCTCTTTGCAGTGACCGCTATTTTTGTAAGTATCAATCTGTTTTTGTGTTCTGAAAATCGGTATTTAATTGGTATCTCCAAACTACTTGTTGATAATATGCATCAAATATAAATGCTGAATGCTTGTTACATGTCGGTATACCCTGATTATGTTCGCAATGGCCGTATTGTGCTACGATGTTGACAGATTAGGAATTCTCAATCGGACAATGCAAAAGGAACGACAACTCTGGTTATTGATTGGAATTTGGAGTCGTGCAGGTTTGCCAAGGCTGTGAACTTATTTAGACATATCAAATTATACGTATGTGTAACATTATGTTTAAATAATATCCGACAGGTATTTAAGTGTATATAATAACACAGTTTCGAAACGAAAGTGTTTATTTCGATTATTCTGTCATAGCCTTACAGAAGTATGCCACTGTATGTGCAATTGCTTTTAAATGAAAGTTGATTCCAGCTATTATTTTGTCATTTCTGTATCGAACACAAGTCGACAATATTACAATGTTGTATTAAAGGAAAGTGTGGATGTCAATGGTTGGGTCATAGCCTAACATAATTCTTTCCAAGTTAGCTGGAAATTGGAAATCACGGTATTTAAATGCTATCTCGAAACCAATTGTTAATACGCATCAAGTGTTATTGAATGTGTGTGTCGATGGGCACATCGATTTCTTTTACATCATTCATCCAGGATGTTTTGGTCTTATCGTATATGCACATTTAATTTAGATGTCTCATATAATAATAAGAATAAAAAGTAAATAAAATAACGTTGTATATGCATTTGTAAACTACTAAATGTGTTTGTTTTATCGTTGATAAAGCGGCCGGGACATGCTGGATGGTGGATGACCTTGCCAAGGCGGCGATATAACTTAGCTTCAGTCCTCGAAAAATATTATAGTAACTCTTATCTTTAAATAATGTACGAGAGGTAGGTGTAATATTTGAGTAAGAACTTGAGGTGTTTATTTCCATTTGTCTGAAATAGCCTAACATAAGTATGGCATTATATAGGGTATCGCGTCAGAATATTGCAATGTGTTGATGTCGATTTCTGGGACATAGCCTAACATTATTCTAAAAAACAAAAACTACATATATAATGTTCTGTTATTGCATATTAAATTTAGTCAATTTATTGAAGCCCACAACAGTATTCATAGGCGGGTATTATTTAAAAAAATATAAAAAAATAAATATATCTATATATATATATATATTAATATATATATATAATCAATAAACAATAAAAAAATAAAATAAAAATAATGAAAAATAAAACGAAATATATAAACCTTATTCTGTCTTACTGGAGTAGCATCATTAAACCATTTGCCACTGTTTTCAGATCATGCCAAAAAAAAAAAAGTATCGAAAAGTCCGTATGCTCGTGGGAGAGGGACAAGAGAAATGCAAGATAGAGTGGATCTGAAGATAATGGTTCTAACGGCACTCTAGCACTTTTGACCAAGTAACATTGGTCCCGTGGCATTACTGGGAACAATGGACATTAAATCTGCATTTAAACGGTTGCAAATCAATTTTCATAGCTTTTGAGTTGTTGAGTTATAGATATTTTATAGTTGTAATCAATATCATAGTGAGCAAATATTCTTTTTATATTGTGCTTTAATTTCTGTATTTGCTTTACCTTCACAGGGCTAAATTTCAGGGTCAAACATGTTTTTGTTTAGATAAATTTGTCAGGTGTTTTTCTTTTTAGCAATTTATTTCAGTAAACAGTTTTGCCGAAAATACAGTCTTAAGAGCCCAAGATTTATGTAAAGCCACTCGCTTTACAGCGTTATGTCGTGGTATCTCAGGAGTTTGTGGGAAAATGAGTAATCGTGTGATCATGGGAGGTCAACCAGGATCAGAATGTGCAATGCGAAGACGCAGACTGCGAGTGTAGTAGCCAACTGGTTTCGCAAATTTGTGGATAAATGAACAGATGTCTCAACGCTAAGGGAACAGGGCTCATTTTTAAACACTTTATTATGGTTTTTAATTCAATAAAAAACTACAGCAACAACAACAGATAACAACAACAAAGAACATACATTCTTTCTATTAACTTTAGAGAAATATGCTTTTTCTACAGTGGGTGTCGGCAACTGGCCTAGAATTAAAGTGAATTGAATTGGGTTTTAAGGCGCACCAACACATAAAAGGTTATATGGCGCCTAACAGGAATGAATTAAAGTGAACCAAATTCTTAGTGTGTGCAAAGTGGTGCGCTTTTTGTTGTCGCAGTTATAACAAACCGGTATAAATTGTCCCTTTTTACACTTGGAGTATGCAAATGCATGAATGTTGGTTAATGAATATACTAACTTTACATCAGGAGTCTGAAATGGCTGAAAACGGTATATACTACCCGTTATGTTATTTTACACCAAGAGTGTGAGAATGTCGATGAGCATGTAATTAATATGTCGCCAGGACTTAGATATCTCCGCCCTAGTGTTTATGTCGAAGTGTATTGACAATAGGTTATAATACAACTGCATGTGCTTATTATTGACAACTGGCGGCGTGTTGGTTGCAGGTCTATGCTATTTTTCTTTTGTCAAATTGATAGATATATGTCACAGTCAAATTGATAGATATATGTCACAGTTTGTTTTGCTTATTACAGATATTTTTCTACTTACTGTTGTGTCTGCTGCTGCTATAACAGTATAAATGTCCTAAATTTTTTCGTCTAGCGGTCAGCTTTACACATTTATTCTGTTTGCGTGCAATGATGTTTTCATTCAGTGGCTGTTGTTTTTTTACAGAGTGGTGGCTGATGCTGTTTTAATTATAATTAGATCTCTCTGTTATAGGTTATTTTACGCCATACCTTGCACTTCAGTTTGTCACCATCACGATGTCGAAAGGCCAATCAACAATGTTCCTATGTCGAATAACTGGGTATCGAACATGCGGTTGCGAGACGTGCCATAGAGACCTTCAGTAGTTGGTATCATATGTTAAGCTCTCCGTTTTACAATTTGCTAGTATAAATGTTAGCCAGGAACAAACAATTAGACCTGGTTTATGAACTAAGTTAATTGCAGACCAGACTCGTACTATGAAAGCCAAAGTGAATATGTCACACGGAACTGTATACAATTGGGCTCCTGCCGTTTTTGATCGAAGAGTTTATGGACATTTAGTTTTCTATTGTAAATGTCATCAAAGTAGGCCTATAACACTATTGTGTTGAATTTGGAAATATATATTGAACTGTTTAATTTCTTGCCAATGAATGTATATAGTGGCATTTCATTGTTCAGGAACAAGGAAGTAGATGATGCTTTGTTGCCTGGTAATTTGTATTTCTATTAAGGATGATAAATAGTGGGGCTGCCCAAGCATTATTTTAACTTGAGGCTTTTAAATTAATCCTAACGAAGCAAAAGTCGAGGTTTTTCATGTTAAATATTGAAATCTTATAAAAGTTTTAAGACAATGCTGTATTGGGATGATGTACAATTATTATCAAGGCAAGCCTTGTTTGTGAATGGTTTACAACAAGAAATTCAATTTTTTATAAGTTAAATTGAAGAAATTATACATTCAACATTTAAGATTGGCTGTGGCTTTGCAATCATATATATAATTTTTATATTTACCCTATTTGGGTTATATTAGCTCTCCGTAGCTATAAATTATGACGACATTGAAGTATGTCTGTTATACCTCTTTGGAGGATTTTTGGTTGATTTTTAAAGTTTTTTGATTTTGTTTATGTATATGACATAACACAATCGCTATATTGGTTGAAGTACGTCTGTCATACCTCTTTGGAGGTTTTTATCATCTAAGCTGTGTTCCGCTTTCCCCATGTCTGGCGGTGCCACGCGGCGAGTGGCATGACACAATCGCTTCATTGGTTGAAGTATATCTGTTATACCTCTTTGGAGGTTTTTTGATTTTGTTTTTGTATATGACATGACACAATCGCTTCATTGGTTGAAGTACGTATGTTATACCTCTTTGGAGGTTTTTTGTTTATGTATATGACATGACATAATCGCTTCATTGGTTGAAGTACGTCTGTCATACCTCTTTGGAGGTTTTTTATTATCTAAGCTGTGTTCCGCTTCCCCCATGTTTGGCGGTGCCACGCGGCATGTGGCATACACATGCCGAGTGGCATGTAGCGGTATTTCGCGGACACAGCATAGTGTTGTTAAAATATTCTAAGAACTTTGTTATTTTCTATGCAAGAAGTTTTTAATTTTAAGACTTGTCTTTGTGAACATCTGTTCCCAGGGTTTACACTGTACAGTAGTCAGTTACAATTTAAACTTAGTTTGGAGTCTTTGTGAACATCTGTTCCATGGGTTTACACTGTACAGTGGTCAGTTACAATTTAAATTTAGTTTGGACTATGAACATTGGATTTACCTGAAATGTTCCAATTTGATTAACTACACATTTTATTTTACACTATATATTGTTGAAGCCATGGCCAGCTTATTCCAATAAATATAAACTATTTACATTTTGTTTTATTTGTAACCCATCTTAAATAATGGGATTTGTTCTACTAGGGAACAAATACTAATTATTTCAGGGGATGGAATTCAGCGATTATTATGAACGTGTAATTCTAACGCATAACCTCTCTTTGCAGTGACCGCTATTTTTGTAAGTATCAATCTGTTTTTGTGTTCTGAAAATCGGTATTTAATTGTTATCTCCAAACTAACCCACCCACCCTCCCCTGTGTTTGTTGTATTTGAATTGTATTTGGTACCAGTGTCTTTGGTTTGTCGTGAATATATTTCAGTGAAAAGCATGAGGAGATGAGATGCCTAGTGGTCTGTCGTCGTCGTCATGGCTCCATCCGAATCTCGTCTGCGGTGGTATACATTGGTGCAATCTTTGGGGATACAGCTAAAAGAAGTTTTCAAATACTACTTTTGACGGTGCAAGACTTTGTGGTATCGATGCATGAGGAGATGTGATGACTAGTGGTCTGTCGTCGTCGTCATGGCTTCATCTGGATCTCGTTTGCGGTGGATCACATTGGTGCAATCCTACAAGAAGTTTTCAAATACTACTATTGACTGTGCAAGACGTTGTGGTATCGGAACGTGAAGAACTTTAAAATCGTCTATAAACTTTGTGTCGCGGTATTTCGCGGACACAGCATAGTGTAGTTAAAATATTCTAAGAACTTTGTTATTTTCTATGCAAGAAGTTTTTAATTTTAAGACTTGTCTTTGTGAACATCTGTTCCCAGGGTTTACACTGTACAGTAGTCAGTTACAATTTAAACTTAGTTTGGAGTCTTTGTGAACATCTGTTCCCAGGGTTTACACTGTACAGTGGTCAGTTACAATTTAAATTTAGTTTGGACTATGAACATTGGATTTACCTGAAATGTTCCAATTTGATTAACTACACATTTTATTTTACACTATATATTGTTGAAGCCATGGCCAGCTTATTCCAATAAATATAAACTAGTAACATTTTGTTTTATTTGTAACCCATCTTAAATAATTAACTACATAGAGCCATTAAGAAATTGTTTACAGAAATTGAAAGTGTAATCAGTTTAAATGCATATCAACATTCATTTGTGTATTGGCATGAAGCAAGAATAATAACGGTCAAATGTTGATCGTTTTTAATATTTTGGAGATCTGGTTAGTATGCAGTTGAGCATAAAACTTCACACAGCGAATATGCATCTGTACATGCATCAGTTTTGTTTAGATCCAATACTTGCTGCACTTGCATTTGTTTAATTGAGTATATATCTTCATACCGCCAATGTACATATTTACAAAATTATATCATTTATGTTTAGGTTCAATGCTTATTAAACTTGCATACATTTTTTACTTTTATAACTGATGCGTGTTTTAAAATTAATTCAAAAGTAAAGCGTCCTTGACACAGAATACTTAATGAGCTCATTGATCAATATAGTGGTATGCTTTCCGTTTATTACATACGAGTTGACCTATCCAATTCCAGATAAATGAAACATTCCTTCCTACTACTGGCTTTATATTCCTGCAGAAAGTCATATGAACACGTGTACATGCTAGGCCAGGTTAATTGACATTTGTTTATGGCTATTTTAAAATTAAAGCTCATCAAGTTTCCTAATACCTATGTACTATGTATACCACTGTCATTAATCTTACCGTGTTAGCGTGTGTTATAGATAAAAATAAATATCCTTACATTATCATGCATTGTACAAGTATTAAATAAACATAGATACTTTGTTGTGTATATCAGTTTTGTTAAATAAAAAGCATTTAAATAATTGGATTCCATTTCTTTTCGCCCTATTACTATCTTCCCTGTTAGTGTAGAAGAACAATTTAAGTACGTACACTATTCATGGAACACCAATTGACACAAATTCCATAGCGTACATATTACTCTCTACGAGAATGACGACAGACGTGGTATGCGCTAATTCTCGATTTAGGGCTGACATGGACCATTGGATAGCGCAGTGAACTTAAAACCAGAGGCCCCGAGTAAAGATCCTCACCGACGCTACTGACTCGTCGGTGTGTTATCGACATGACACTTTCTCTAAGCCTCGTCCTTTAGATGGGGTCGTAACCCGGGTGTTCCTGTGAATTTTAATTATCATTATAACTACTGACCTTATATACCTATCGATGTATAATATATATAAATATAAAATTCGAATAATAAATGTAGCATTGAAGGACAATACTCAACTAAAAGCACGCATCAAAACATACAAAACATACAGGATAAACAAGAGGCTACGTTGTCATATCATAAACATAAAGGGTTGACAACAGGGCTACCGCAGTGGATTGGTTACATGTAGTGGCAAAAATGCCACTGACGGTTTAAACCGCGTTTTAGTGTACACTACTGTCATCCTAATAAAACGGAACAGTGTAAATAAAGAAATCCACTTCAGGCTTTATTCTGTAACAAATTCGGCAGCATTAATTGGCAATATAGGTATAAAGCAAAGATGGTCATGTATATATATAAATACAAAAAAAAAAGAAAAAAGCAATTACTCAGTGGCTTGATAAAAGCCAACGCAACACGAGAATAAACCATTAAGGGAACGGCAAGACAATATTGGAGACAAACATCAAACGTTACCATCCTTTCAATATATCTTAGGGTCTACAATTTGTCCGGACATCACACAATCAAAGAGGAAAGCATAGTGGCGAACTATAGATGGGTCAAACATTAAACATGCAGTGTGTCTCAAACTGATTGGTTCATGACCTCTTTTGATAAAATGTTTAACACGTTTAATAAACTTAAGCTTGTATGGAAGTGATCTACATGACCAAGTATCTTGTAACAGTGTTTGTAAATCACGTCATCAAGAAAGTCAGATTGTGATAGACCTATAAGGCACAGATAGTGCTGGAGAAACATTTTTGCACATTTTTCAATTTTTTAATTTGAGGAACAATGAGCTATGTATTATCGAGCTTTCCTATTGCAAAACATTGATTTGCAACCGAGACTGCAATATTTCGTATGTGTCGTGCTCGGCCGTTTCCAAAGGTCCATTATCATACTCTTTTTTTTGAGAAAAAGAGGAATTGAAAAGTGTTGAACCAGTAGAGAAGTTAAATGATAATTTTAGCATAATCATACAATAGTATTTGTATTTTTCTTCTACTTAATGTGACTGTACGAAACAGTTTTATATGCACAGCCGACAAATGATGCTTATACCGTTTTCTGTTAGCTAGACTTACATGTACATAACATTTTTGGTTACTGTAATGCCTGTCTCTGTATAGAGTTGTTGATTTTAGAGACTTCTGTTCCAGATCATGCATTTACATTTACATGGATATTTTCTTATACAGAAATGAAATATTCGGGGCAATGGTGATCTTATTCTAACGACCGTTTAAATGTAGTGGTTTGAGTTTCATTTCTTCAAATGTGTCATTTCCTGTATAATAACCCATTGTTTCGGTCATTACTATATTGTTTTGTGTGGTTGTGTTGCGGTGGCAGCATGTATGTTTTGTGCTAATAAAACATGTAAAGTCTGATTTGATGTTCCGGTAGCATTGCATTATCATACGTATATATGTAATCAGGGTTATGAATGTTCAATATAAATTGTTGAACCGATCCATCTTCCCTGTAAAGACGATGCGTCTTAAACTTTCTCGCCTCCTACCGCCGCTGCGAGTTCGAATCTCAGTGAGAGCAAGGATTTCTCAAGTGAGAACATGTCGATTCTTACGGATGGTTCTACCCAGGAAATTTTGATATTTGCCAAACATGTGCTAAAAATGACGTCAAACATCATTTAAACAAACAAAGATTTCCTTTAATTAAGTCTGTTTGTTGATATCAATTCATATTAAAATAGTATATCTCCTACGCCTGAGATAGGTCTATAAATACAGGATATGTAATAAGTAGTATATTCCTACGTTTCCTCCTGCCACTTATCAACGCAACGATATATGCTAACACAGTCTGTAACTGCTAGTGTAGTACTAGTTGTCGTACATCATACTCATAATCAACGCTGTATAAGTACATGATCTTTAATTACTGTGTTAAACTTTACGTTAAGTTTTCCACATACCAGGTGTACGGTCCCTGTCATGTATTCCTACTACATCTGATTTACGGACTATAACTGCACGGTATATAACAGTTACTGCTACGCGAGTTCTCTCTCCAACAAAATATGTAAGATAAATAACTACATTTGATTTAGAAATCTGTAACTGCTCCATGATACAAATCATTATCTCCCCTATTTTATATTGTGATTGATTATACAGGTACTAGCTGGTTTAGATTACTCGGTGATCATCAAAGAATGCATCATGTTGTTAAATACATTTAACCCGCAACCGTTAAAAGAGAAGATTAATGTGCACATACGCACACAAATATACAGACACGTACGCGCTGAAAGGCACGCACACGCAACAACAACAGCAACAACAACAACAACAATAACAACAACAACAATAACACCACACACACAAAGAAAATAACTGTTTAAAACAAATTACAAAATTAGGTATAAAGTCGAACAGTAACTTAAGCAAAAAAAAAAAAAAAAAAAAAAAAAAAAAAAAATAGATACCACGTATGCGACATCATATGTTTTACGAGTACCGTCTTGGAACAGCCAGTCGCGAAAAAGACGATGGGGCTTTAAAGTAGGGTTGAGGATGCACTAAACTTTACTAATATCCTTTTGTTAATTTAAACGGGACAGAGAACAAAATGAAATACCTGCCAGGTTATATCCTGTATCACACTAGGTAGTGTTAATATGCAAAATAAGTATAATGAAATCAGATTATACATATATACTAAACAAGACTAAAAAAACAAATGTAAGTACTCGGTGACTTGGCAGAACCCATAGCAATACGGGAACAAGAAGAAACTGATGCAAAGCATCAGGGCGGCGCAGAATGTTTTCAAAAGGAGGAAACAAACATGTGTATTTATTTGAATTTTTTTATTTTATAACACAAATGTAGAAATATTTCAAAAAGTATAAAATGTTATATGGCAACAGTAAGAAATAGGACAAAGGCACATAATTAAGATATCAAAACATATTTAAGTATTTGCATTAATTGCTGATGATATACATTTCTAGAATGTTATGAAGATTTTTAGAATATTGAGGTAGTTCAAATTGATAAAAATAAAAAAATAAATAAAAAAAGAAGCTGATATGATCAGTGAAATGTGACAAATGGCTGGGGTAGGTAGACATTTATTCGGTAGAAGTGGTTTGTAGTCGTAAGATATCATACAGTTTGGTTTTTTGAATGTTTGACACTAATTTTTGTCATAGGTGTGTGCCACGTAGGGCTGATCATGAGATTTTCCTGAGTGAAAACCAGTAGTGCATGACCTGCGTCCGGAAATCATGCCCAAGCAAAGTTTCGAAGCTGTATCTGTTATAGTTATATAAAGAAGTGCACCTTAACATAAAACTGAACCAAATACGCAGACGCCGATCAAGGGATGACAGTAAGTCGTATTTTTTTCCAAAATCATTATGTCTAAAAAATGGACCTTAACGGAAAACTTAACCAATATACTAAGTTCAAAAAGAGGCGTAACTTTTGCAGAAAGCAGCACAGAGTTATGAAACAGATATGCTGGGTCATGTTATAATGTAGAACAACTGTATAAAAATTCAAAGTTGTAGCTGTATATGGACCCATGACATAGCTACAATTTCAATACAGCAATTTCAGTACAACAACAAGATCTTATGGCCAGTCTTTTACCCCCAACATTTTGGCCAGTCTTTTACCCCCAACATGTTTACAACAACAACAACAACAACAAGTTACGTGCTCCTCCATATGCAGCATCAAAAACCAATCCCATTATAGGCAGCGCGCTTCTGGAGCGCAGCCAATAAACCATTAGGGCATGACAAAACAAAAGTGTAGTGGCTAGCTGTAAATAGGTCAACCGTTACACATGCAGTTCCTAGAACAATGATAGGGTCATAACCTCTTTCGCTGAATGTTCTACCTCAAATGTGGTATGTGAAATGATGCCAACGCCAACGCCGGGGTAATTACATTCGCTTCGAATAATCGAATGACGTATTCAAATAAACAAATATTTATAAAACATCGATGGTAGCTTCTAAAGACGGAACGAAAGTTATATGTGGGGTTTGCGTTTAGTATTTCGGTAATAGCAGATGTTGTAAATCACAATGACTAAATGGAGAGGATTGAATAATGCATTAAAACTGGTTTTGAAATGCGGATGGCGGATAGATGTATTTTTGTAATTACGCTCATGGACTACCTTAAACATACTTAATGAATGAATGAATGTCTTTATTTAAAGAGAGTAACCCAGTTAGCCAACACTAATCTCCCTTGGGGCCCTCTGTAAAGTCATACATATACAATGCAAAATGTATATAACAAAACAAAAACAGTGATATTTCCTTTAAACTATTGTGAACACATACACATATATACACACACACACACATTCACATCCATGTACACAGTCATTCTTATTATATACATATATAATTATATACATATATATACATAATTATATACATGGTTTGAGGTGATGTATTGCACAAAAAAGTGGCACACAGTACAGAAGATGTCATTAGTTATCTAAAACTGCCATTATTACATTATGATTGTGTTTTCAGCCATTTAACACAGTTAGATTTAAAGATTTAAAGATTTTTTAAAGAAGTACATTCTCTGATATATGAAGGAATACTTTTCCATATAATTGTTTCAGAGTATGACATACTCTCTTTAAATAATTCTTTGTTTGGTCTTAGAGTTATTTAATTTAATTTATATGCAGATCGTAGATTTCTCTGCGAGATAACAGTAGGATGAAACATATCACAAATATATGACGGGACAGTTTTTTTGATACCATATGCATAATTTTTATCTTTTGAAGAAATATTCTTTGCTCGATATAAAGGGAATTTATGGTAACCAATGCTTTATCTAGTGTTGTATATTGGTCACCTAACATGTTTCAATACTAGAATCTGTATTAAACTATGCAAGTTTATAGTAATTTAATGATGATAGTTTACACATGTTGCTTATAAAGGTAATTTGAATACATAAAAGAAGATTTGGATTTGCAAACGAAATATTACTCTGACTTTGCTTTGTGACTTTTTAATTGCTATCCGTTACGTCATGCAAATACTTACTAAACTGGTCAGGTTGTACAAGCTATTCATACGACGTTGTTAAGCTGCTTGGGTTGAAAGGCTCTAAAGAAAGTGTTGTATATAATCGGAGAAAGATACTTTTTTTAAGATAATGTTGAAGGGTGGATAGTTTTAACTTTGTAAGTTTTCAATTATTTTTCGGGAATGCTTTCAAATAACACTCTAACTAACATTCCCTTTTTACAATCACCAACGAAGGTAGTTTACGTAATAATCGTCATATTCATAACATCATAACCAAACTTCGTCAGGTACTTGGTCATAAACTCTTCCATAAACTCTTTATTAAAATAGTTACTAAAAGTTTTACCAAAGAAGTTATAATCCTATCATTTTGCAAAGCACTGCGGGCATAGTAGTTGACACATATACAGTTCTCCACTATGAATTCCTCTTTGATTTTGCAATGACCGGACGGATTGTGAACCCTATGATTACGTCTACCTAATCATAAGAGGATCTTGTCTTGTGTCCTTAATGGTTTATTATGGTTTATATCAAGTCACTGAGTGTTTGCTTTGTATTTTTCTAGGCTTTTGATTTTTGTATTCATATATACATGATCATCTTTGTGTTATACTTATATTGCCTATTAATGTTGTCTAGTTTCTTACAGGATAGACCATGTCGTGGATTTCTTTATTTACACTGTATCGTTTTATTGGGATAACTTTAGGGCAAGTGTGAAGTAATAAATGGTTTTCTGCGTACGTGTCTACATTGATTTAAGTTTACACGGTGTATAGAGTAATGTAGACAACGCACTCTGCATATGTGACTGATCGAGTTGTCTCTCGATATATGCGAGGTCGGTATAAACATGTAGTTTCTTTAGCTAGTTTGTTTAAGAAAAAGTATTAAGAGTATTGCCCCCGTCCGAGTGTCGTCGTTGTCAATGGAGCTGTCGTCGCCAGTCAGTGTACAGATAACGTGCAACACAAATATTTTTTTTTTTACTGTAAAAACAAGCAATTTGCGTGCGTTTAGGCATGCACTTGTGTGTTCAGTATTTAACAGATCGTAAACAATACAAAAACATGTTGATGCAAAGCATCAATTCGGCGGAAGCAATGTAACACACGAAATTGTGTTGTAATGACATTGCTTTCACGTAACCTCATTGAAATTGCATATACAATAGAAAACAATTATCGATGAAATATATATTTACTTTCTACGTCAAAATATTCTTAAAGTAAGTAGAAAAGTCGAAGAGGAAATATAGCATTCACAATTAATAGAAGCCAATTATGCCACATAGCACACATACAAGGGTTGACAATATGGGTACTGCCTGGTAAAAACGCCTCTGTGGGTTGAAACAGGTATCTAGGATGCAAACAACACTGTGTTTACCGTATTGTCATCCCAATAAAATGGGGCAATGCAAATAAAGAAATCCCCGCCAGACTATAACCTCTAACAAACTAGGTAGCACAAATAGGCAATACACGTATGACACAAAGATAATCATGTATATATGAATATACAAAAGGTTAGAAAGCCACATAGCCAGTACTCAGTGAGTTGTCAGAAGCTAGAAGAACAATAAAATAAACAGGTGAGTGCACGACAAGATAAGATTAAACGTTACCATCGATTTCAGGATGTTGATATAGTTCATCATATTGTCCACAATCTATCGGGTCATCGCACAATCAAAGTGAAAAGCATAGTGGCGAACTGTAAATGTGTCAAGCACTAAACATACAGTCCGTTCTAAAATGATAGGGTCATAAACTCTGTTGATAAACTTTTCTACAAGTTTAATAAAATATTATATGAACGTGTTTATGACCA
Source organism: Cyrtodaria siliqua (assembly GCA_037043455.1). Taxonomy (NCBI): domain Eukaryota; kingdom Metazoa; phylum Mollusca; class Bivalvia; order Adapedonta; family Hiatellidae; genus Cyrtodaria; species Cyrtodaria siliqua. The sequence goes on along the minus strand of JAWPHD010004160.1, from coordinate 148,504 downwards.
TGGACCTTACGAAGTTTGTAAATGACATCGCCATAAAAGCCAGGTTTTGATAGTCCTTGTTGCAGAAGAGTAATTTCACATTTTAAACGTACATCAGGGTTACGACAATAACATTTTTCAAAGTTTGTTCGAAGTATATGGTAACGTTCGCCCCGGTGGAGTAGCTTTTTAGTTATACATTAGATTACGAATGTTAAAGGGACACAAAACAATCTTTATTTTTCGAAAACTCGTGGCGTCCAGTTAGTTTTTCTATACAACTTGTATTTTTGCAAATCCATTATTCACGTCAAATTGGTTTTGCATATTACTTCTTGTTGATTATATTTTCACCAATACTACATTTAAAGCTAAGATAGAATAACGAAGATAAATTAAATAAAGTTTCCCTTTAAAAGGAACGGCTTGCCTTATTAGGTAATATAATAAGGAGGTAGGGGCAAAAGGGGAATCTCATAGCATAATTCTTTCAGTACTGTTAAGATAACAACATTTTGTCAATAACAACATAACAAAATAAGCCTCGATCTTGTAATAACAATAACATTGACACCAACGTGTCAAACCTATAAAATAGTGGACCCGTCCATGGTCGAATCAGTAGACTGCTTCACAATGCATGTCCCGGTTCACTCACATAAGGCTTAACCGCGGATCAGTCTATTTTATTATACCTCAATGTAAACACTACATGAAAAATCCCCATACCCTGCCGGGTTGATATTTCGCGCTATCACCCTCAACGCGTCATAGCGGGTGATAGTACAAAATATCATACCGCAAGCCTTTTGAAAAGCTCAGTTCTAAAAATAGATTTTTTTAACAACAACAACAATACTTTTTTCTTCAATATCGAGTATATTAGTATATTAGGAGTATTGTTCGGTATAATAAAATAAATATTACATCCTCTAGAGGGTGCCAGTGGATAGTATCATCCTTCGAAATGATAATGTCGACCTTCGAGGGTTGATAATATCCACTGGCACACTCAAGAGGATGTGATATTTACATAGTATCAGCTGTGTATGTGGAAGTATCCATTTAAGCTAAGGTAAATCAATTCGACAAATCTACATTTAGATTCTATTATTAATGTATTCTGTTTCAATTTAAAACAAATATGCTAATACATACACAAAGAAGGACATTCAACATAAATTACTACATATATTCATGAACACAATCATTGAATAATGATGGACTATCAAATTTAAAGAAATTAGCATCAACGTGTCAACAAACGTGTTAACCCTATCTCTGGAAGTGGATCGGGAAAACTTACACAAGTGAAACAAGCGTCTATCTGTGTAGATGAAGAACAAGCGCCAGTCAGTCAGAGAACCTTACTAATCGGAAACAAGCGTGTATCTGTGCAGAAGAAGTGGTTACTTCCGCTGAAAAAACGAAATGAGTATATAGGCTAGCACCCGAAGGTGCAAGCCAAAAATTTATAAAATGGAAGGGTTAATTTTGATGCTCGATCTACTTCAAGATTGCCGCATATCCATGTAAAGTTCTCAACTCGACTACAAGCTCTATAAAACGAATACGTTATGAAACATATATCCCATTTAATATCAGTGAACGCCAAATGGTGCCCATAAAATCTCACCCAATACATATATTGTTTTTCATCAAATGAGATCTCAGGGGGCTAATAATTTCAGATACTGTTGTTGGGTTAGGGTTAGGGATGATCACATGGTAAGAGTAAGGTTTGGTGGTGCACCATTGAACCGGTTTAAACTCCCCGGTTGTCCCTTTTGCCACTGACCGTTCCAAGGCGGTATACTCCTTATATGTTTGTGATGTGCTTTTTTACTGAATGTGTTTGTGATGTACTGTCGTTGGAAACCTAATCTAATACTACTAAAAAATAGATTCCTATGTTTCTTTAACATGGTCGGAGGATAGACTCCGATACATTTGACCTCCCAGTTTACGTCCCTAATCCATCAAACACGGCTAAGAGAAGGTGACTTTGACGTCCCTAATCCATCAAACACGGCTATGAGAAAGTGTCTTTCCCAATAATGCACCGACGCAACTCTCTGGCGCTGGTGAGTCTTGAAACCGTGCATTCGGGTTTTAAATTCTTCGTCCTATCTACCGGGCCACGCCAGTCCGAGATCAAGACTGGTCAGAATTGGTGTAAGGTTAACATTTTACATTTTATTTTCACATTTTTTTTCACTTAACGTAATACAAAATATTGCATTCAACTCTTTCAAAAATATTGCACAAAGTTAATAGAACGGCTTATATTTGGAGATAGAAAAAAACAATAATGTATACATTAAATGCAGCCTTTCATTTGTTTACCTTACACTAGAACCGTACGCGTTAAGCATACATGTTTAAGGAATGTTGCGTGCATCTCTGGATATATCGTAGTAGAAAGAGTACAGTTTTTTAGAATCGTTCATCCATATTTGACAAAACCCCGATTTCCTATCCCTGTAAATAAAATTATCTGACAGTCACCAATTAAGAGTCATGTTCAGATACGCTCTTTGATCATCATACATTATGTAATGTTATATTCTAGTTTAATGACGTCTTACTACAAGGCTTCTAGCATGAACACCTGTAGCTAGCTACCGAGATATTTGAAAATAAATCAGCAGTAATGTCACTGAAATTTCAATATTAACAATAACTGTGTTAGTAGCGTTTGCAATCTCAACTACTATTTATTCTTATTCGCTTTAGAAATACCTCCTACGTTTGACTAAAACACCAATAACCGGTACACGTAGCTTACTTTAGCGCACTCATTCATGGCATAACTAGATTGAAAATAAACCCCGATTACATTTCTGTTTATCCATTGTATAAAACACTTTGTAATGTTTGTTTGTTCGTTCCGAATGGCTGATGCATACACGTTTACGATTCTGATTGGCTGATACATACACGTTTGATATTCTGATTGGCTGATACATACACGTTTGCGATCTATAAATATCTTATCTACCGTCGCTAATGAAACAAAGATCAAACAAGACACTCCACGTCGTTGTTTGACTCAATGGCCGTTATAAAGAACCATATAACCCCGTAAATTGAAAGTTTCAATACAGGCCTAATATTCATCAAACTTTTGAGCACAAGAATCGGAGTAGACTCACAATCTCAATTTTTTTAATTCCAAATAAAAATAATTTTACAAGCAAATTACTATATTTACTTACAGAAACGAGTAATTTTAAAGGTAATTTAGCAGAAAATGTCTAAAAATCACAATTCTTACCCATACTTTTGTGTTGATAGGGTTTGCAAAGAAATGAGATTTGAGTCCGAGTCCGATTCTTGTGCTCAAAAGTTTGATGAATATTAGGCCTGGTTTCATGAACCGCTTCAACGAAACTGAGTGTGCTACGTAAAACCGAATGATGTTTTAGAAGCCCCTATTATAGTTTCTCCAGAAAATATGATTTTTTTTCTAACCTAAATCGAGCATAATTTTCCTTTAACAGTTTTCCGATGTATGTTTTCAGTTTTAAAACTAAGTTATTTGAATATTAGTAATGTTCAAGAGTAAACTTTTAAAATATGTTAGTGAGATGGCTTCTTTATTATTGTTTAAATAAATCAGTTTTATTTTTCAAATTGTCTTCAACAGAAATTAATGTTATTTACTATAAGCCTGCATCTGATATGAATCATTTGTATGTATGTATGTATCATTAAACATGTTATCTGCAAATAAAAATATTGTAGTATATAGTATAAGGCTAATCATAGTCACTGTGATCGAGTCTAAGAACCCCTTTAGTAGTATTATTGATGGATGTTTACGTTGTTATCTGTGCTTTAAGATGTATTAACATGTTAACAACATGTTAATTGATTTCTACGGTGTAACGCATGATGCTTCTTCTCAATCCCACATCACCATCGTTATGGAAATATTAATGGATAACCATGTTTTCTATGGAGATATTAAATATAAAAAACAATCAGTACTACTACCATTGCTTCTGAATAACTTACTGATAACTATTTTAGTAAACGACTGACGATCAAACGAATGTGTATTATTAAACGTAGTGATTTGTGATGTATCCACTTCACGTTGAGAATCCAGGCCAGCGTCTTAATGTCGGTGGGTTGTTGACAGATTAATAGTTGGCACTTCAGATAACAATATTCATTAATCGTTGATATCATCTAAAAGGCATAAATAAACAAGACTTCGGTCTGAGGGTATAGGCCAACGCGGCAATTCGCATATGAAATATTTTATTAAATTTGTGCTTAAATGATGTCCACCAAAGACAACAATTCATATGACCAAGTATCATACAAATAAAAGCGAAGTAATCATAAAAAGTTAAGTTACTGAGGTTAAGTGGTTTAACCAGGGTGTAGTTTTGGTAAAGAAATGCAAACTATGACCTTGAACTTGGTATTTTGTCGTTTAGCGATGTCAACCAATGCCAACAATACATATGATCCAGTATCAAAGACATAAAGTCAGGCATTCATGTTAAGTTACCTAAAAAAAGTTGTTACCTAGCTAAGGTTAAGTTTGGGGAAATAACGCAAAATATTAACTTGACCTTGATATTTTTGTCATCCAGCGATGTCCACCAATGCCAAATAGAGCTGTCGACTTTAAGGGCGACTAATATACCCCACTACCAGTTTCCCCCATTCCCCACCCTACTGTTTGAGTAAAGATTGAATGGAATGGGATTTTTATGATGTGATGATGGTGGCCTTGACCTTTGACCTACTGACCTCAAAACCAATAGGGGACATATTTTTACCATAGGCAGTGAACCTATGAAGTTTCATGAGATTTGCTTTAGGAAGAGAGGAGTTTTGGAGAGGACAATGTTGTTCATTATCGGGTGCCAGTGACCTTGACCTTTGACCTACTGACAACAAAATCCAAAGGGGTCATCCTCTTACCATAGGCAGTTCGTCTATGAAGTTGCATGAGCTTTGCTTCAAGAAAAGAGGAGTTATGGAGAAGACAACGTTTTTCATTATCGGATGCCGGTAACCTTTATCTTTGACGTACTGAATCAAAATCAGAAGTGGTCGTCCTCTCACCACAGGCAGTTTACCCCTCGGTTCACTGCATTTATATTACGAGATTTGATTATTTTAGCGTGTCGTACCCGCTCGGGTCACTGCATATAAATGACGAGATTGGATGATTTCAACGTATCGTGCTTGCTCGGGACACTCTATCTACATGACGATTTTTGATTATTTCAGCGTGTCTTTCTCTCTCGGGTGATTGTGCATGCATTAATATTGTTTTAGCGGATCGTACTTGCTCGGTCATTGCATATATATTACGAAATTTGATTGTTTCAGCATGTCGTACTCGCTCAGGCCAATGCATATATATGGTGAGCAAGGTGACAAATAAACATGAGTATGCTTTCTCCGTCCTTTCTAATCGATCAAGTTAAGAAAAGTGTAGTTTCTTAATATCGTGTTTCTTTAAGTCATATGCACCGTTCAACAATTACTAGGATAGTAGAAGTGGGAAACAGTATATAGGTTGAGTTAGACAACGCTAAATGGGAATTTAGAATTTTGACGTTTATTAGCACCAGACGTGGAAATGGTCTTTCGGGAGATCTTTGTCCCTTTAACGGCACCATTAAATTTTCATCTTGTCGTTGCTGACGACCACTGTATTTCGCTAATTATCCATCAGTTAAAATACCTCCAGAACGCCTTTAAAGTACGATAGAGTTAGCAGGACCATATCATATTAAATTACCACTTAAGTTCAAAATAATTATTATTTATTTGAAGTTTTTCGTCTGAGTTATTTCTTCAGTATTTTGCACCAGGTTATATTAAATGGCGTCGAGATGGTTTTAGAACAAGAGTAAATTGCTAGTAAGGTTGGGATTATAATTTATTAGAAGATCGAAGATGATAAATTGTTTATTGTTTAAACATATTTATTTTACATCGATTGCGAAACAAGTTCTTGCAACTTAGATTAATTCTCTCGATGGCTTCCTGTGTAGAACCAGTACTAAGCAATGTGGATTAATTATCTTGCTCAAGGATAAATAACGTGGCCGAGGCGAGGATCGAACCCACGACCTCTCGATCTAGAGTTCGGCGTTCTACCACTGGACCACGCACTCCACTGATAATAAATTGTGAGGACTATATCGCATGTATGTATTTATTTATGTTTTGCAAATAATTTCAACGCATGTTAATAAGTAAATATTAGTTAGAAATACTTCTGTATGAAGTTTGAATTGTGGAGTAAAGGCCTATGAAAGAATATGAAGACTACGATAACCACACTTTGGTATATAATGGTGGTAAGCGTTTTATCAAAATGTTTAAATAACATTAGGTTTGTACTCATTAATAAGTTTAAATGTTGATATACTAATATTTTAAAGGTACAATTAACTAAACTATATCAGCATTAGTATTTTAAGCGGTGTTTAATCAATATCGATGTCGCCTTGGGGTAGGGGTTAGCTGTGTTACTTTTTGCAATCAAGCATACAATCATACATTTAATTTATACTTAGCAGTGAAATAGTGGATTTTAGCAATGAAATAAAAGTGGTATTTTTCATATGTGTGAAATACAGAGTTTTATTTTTTCACTGCCGCAACTACATTTTTTTCAAAAACTATTTTTTCTGAAAGTTGCTATAAAATCATTGGATTGGAAATAACTTAACTAAGAAAATGAGTCGTAGATTATTGAAATCGGTTAAGTAGTTCAGAAGTTACGAGGAATTAAAAACATCAATTTCATCATACTAAGCCAAAGACGTCTTCAACATTTAATTTAGTTTTCTGCATACTGAAGTAACTTTGATTATAAAGCATAAAATAAAAAGAAAATGTGTTGTTTTGCAGTGAATAACAGATTTTATTTCATCGAGAAGTGTGAAAACTTCAATATTTTCTCTCGTCCTTCGCATTCGTGAAAATATAAATTTTTCACACTTCTTGATGAAATAAAATCTGTTTTTCACGACAAAACAACAACTATCCTCTATATATTATATATAATATAGAAATATGGAATTGAAACGGAAATTATTCTTTGGCGTCACTTGCATGTTGGTCCAGGTACAAATTACAATTATCAAATAACCGTTCATATTAAAGGACACTCAGGGACAATATTTGCACTGTAAATAATAAATTCAAGTATGCCCAGTCATAGATGAAGTGTGATTTATTACTTTATAACAGAGACATATTAGATGTGTCGCTGAATTGATTATCTGTAGTGGTATTGTGTCCTGTTTTCTGTTTTAAAGCTACACATCTCGTATTTAAATGTCGATTAGAAGAAATACATGTAATACATTATAGATTTTTTTTTATATTTATGACAGTTAACTAAATAAATCAGGTATAGAATATAAGAATCTTTCATGGGTATCCGGTGAAGATAGGGAATTCCAACCCGAGGCAGGGGAAGAAATATATTTTACTTTATACTCGTCCTGTAGGACAAGTGGCATTGACATGTTACTCGTCCTTATAGGATGTTTACTCGTCCTGCTCTGATTATAAAAGTTTATAAGTCAAAGCAGTCAGATACCATCATTTAACACTATTATATATAAATAAAACAAAGGGAAACATCATAATGTGTTGTTTTTTTCTTTATATAAATCAATGAAAATTATGGAACTTTGACCAGTATTATAGATGACTATATTCATATTCTATAGTTCACTACAGCCTGATCATGGCCATTACAGTTACTCTGGCATGGTATACATGGTATATATTTTCCCCTTTTCCTGTGAAAAATTCCCCTTTTTAAAAAACACACACATTTTTTTAGTAGAAAATGTTAAACTCCAATATAGGAAAACAGCATACTTTTGCAATTCCACTTCATAAAAGCTGTCAAATTTCCTTAAAGATATCCCGGGTGAAAGTGTTATTTGTATAACATCAAATACCGTAACGTGCGCGCTCCGTGAAATTAGAACGGGAGCCGCATTTTAGTATGTCCCAAAACGGAAATGCGTCATTTCCCAATATCCGGTTATAAATTGCAATATATCGGTGAATAAACAGAGTTCCGACTATTTACTGCATTTAATGGCTTAATAAACTATTTAAGAACTATTTTCTTTGTTGTTGTTTTCTACTGAAATGTTACTCGTCCTCTCGGACGACCGATTCATGGGTTTCACTCGTCCGGATTCGAATTTCACTCGTCAATACGAGCGGACGAGTGGAATTTTCGTGCCCTGCGAGGTATAAGTGTTTTTATCGGAACCGAGGCTCTGGGTCTGCCGAGGTTCCGATTAAAACACTTAAACCGAGGGTTGAAATTACCTATCTGAACCGAATACCCATGATAGATTCTTTTTCTTGCATATCAGAGACATGTTGTGCGTTGACGCTGCCAGCTACTACTGTTTTACTGCATATAATGTTATTCACAGTAAGAAATAACATTGCAAGTATTTGAATATTTTTCTTAAGACTCTGGCTATCCATATACTTCACAGAATATTAAGCAAACCATAGCTTAGGTTTAGTATAACAGGTATATCATAGAATAACAATGCAATGTGAAAAATAGCATAGATTATATGTGTTATAGAGTGAAAACATTACACATCATTGAGTAAATAGACAATGAAACAATGTTGAGAAAATACATCATCGACGACAAAACAACAAATGCTTTTTTTTCTTTTTGTACCTATTTTAAAATCTAGGTTGTTTTTTTTAGAATAAAAACCTACGTTGGCTTAACTAAACATAGTAAAACTGCTTCACATGATCGTTACTTGAAAATGACTTGACCGTCGTTAGTAAACTTTTTTCTTAGTAAATCCATTTTCAAATATAAGAATTTACATTTATAAATACCTTTAATTGCAAGCGACGTGACGTGAAGTATTTAGCTACATAAAAACAAAAATAAACGTAGTCAGTTATCAGTGTAGACTAAGTGCGAATATTGCATACTATGTAATTGGTACACAGCATTAACGGAGGGATTTAATTTGCTTAGAAAGAATGCCATTCCAGTTTGTGTGGCGTAGCTGATTATAGGCACTGCAGGCCTGGGCCTACGATTTCCCTCCCCCGCCCCCATATATGAACAATTTGAAATGCTTAAAATGTAAATGTAAAAAATGAAAATGGAAAGGGGTTAAGATTGGGTGGAGGATTTTAGATATATCGAATATCGAAATGCTGACTATTTTGTAATAACGTTCTGAAATGACGTTTCGCCAATAAAATATTGAAATCCGTCATAAAAAAAATAGCGATCTTGTAGAGTTCTGTTTAACCCCTAAAAATGCCTTTACCCAAACTCGTCAGATGCTCCATTTGACGTCTTATTTCTGGTCGAGCATACACACAAACCACCCTAGAAACTTCGCACCCTCTGTTCTCAATTGCTTGTGAATACAACTTATAATCGGGCCAGCTATGCCCCTGATTATCGAACTGCCAAACGGAAAAAATAAATATCTCAAAATTATATTATTTCAAACGTTATTTGTATATTGTTAGTTCCAAAGTTAAAACCATTTTTTTCTGAAAACAGATATTTTCGAAACATATATTTTCCAAACATATGGGGTTTATGGCCCTCACTACCTGAAATCGTTGCTATTATCGACTGTGTTTGCATAAAACGAAACAAAACGATTGTGTTTCCCACAGACTTAAACAGTAAACAGAATAATAAATAGATATTGTAAAAACGTTTGATAACATATTAAATTTATGATTCATTCTGATAAAATACCCAGCCCTGAGCAAAGGACAGTAAATTAAATTTATCATAATTCCCATAGGCAGTAGTTTATCGTTAACTATATCGGACAGAAGACGGATAACTGCTTTGGAATACTAATGGTAACTTTATAATATATATTTTGTGATCGTACATGCTGGTTTATGAACAACTATTAATCATGATATTATAACTATTGCTACCAGCGGTTTTCTGTGGAGAAAAAAACATAAACAAAACATAATATACAAAATAATAAATAGTTAAACTTTAGTAACTTAAAGCATTTAAACGTAAACAACTAAATTAACTTAAGAATTGTATGCCGTATTACAAATATATTTGACATGTGTATTTGTGTTAAGAACAACATGAACTTCACAATATTGTGTCGTTAACATTTTGAGATATTTTACGAAAGTCTACAGCGTTTTGAATGGCTCTTCTTTAAAACAATAATAAAAAACAAAACAATAAAAAACACAAAAAAAAACCTAAAAAAAAACCACGAGTGTTTTGAATTCAACTGGGTTAAACTTGTTTTCCTAAATGGTCTTACTATTTAGTATATAAAAACTTACTTAAAAATAATCGGTATAAAAAGTATATATTTAGAGAATCGATTTTCTTTAAAGTTTGGTAAATAGTCTTATTTTGTTATAATATAGGTCCTCGAAATTGTCATTCCAATTTTACATTCTTTAGAATATAAAACGATTTTAGAGCAAATATTACAAATATTGCACAAATAGTTCGTATTTTAGGCATTCATCTTATTCATCATGCTGAATTACATTCTATACTTAATTCAGCAAATGGCGTATATAATAAGACAAATAATTTTAGTTTTATAAAGAATACAATTAACACAAATAAAGCATTTTAACCCATTTTATAAAAAAGAACTATCTTTGAAGATCTGTTTAAGCTTTAATGAATAAGTTTTCTTTCATAAATATCAAGATATTTAAATAAGATGTCCCAGTCGTTCTTTTGCATTTTAATGAAAAAAGACATTAGATTTTAAGGATTGTATGTCAGCCAAATTATCTGAAATCATAATTTAGGTTCTTAAAAAATATTTTCAATAAAACATGTCATTATTTCAAACAATTGGATTTATGTATGTTGTTGTATATCATTACACTGATAATTTGGAATAAAGAAATGGGTATGGAGGTGTTTAAGGACAAGACAAAATGTGTTTACATATCTTAAATAGCCAGCAGGTAAGGCTTAAATCAGAATACTTTCAAACTGGAAAATTTGAGTAACTAACTAAAGGTAGGACATGTTCAACTTCATGCTTTTTAATAACGTTTTTAAACAGGAGACATTTTGTATATGTCAGAAGCTAACTATTACACATCAACAAGATCATTGCTCAGCACTAGAATGTGTAACCTTCATGTTTTGAGAACAAAATCATACTCAGTTGTTCTATTATTTCGTACAAACAGTTTCCAACAAATCCTCACCGTGATCCTGATATTATATGCTATTTTTGAACTTCGTGAAAGTGTCTACGAACCGGACACAAGGTAAATATTTGATATTGGAGATAGAATGGAGTTCAAAACTAATTTACAAATCATCTAATCAAGATACAAATTTCTGCATAAAACATGAACAAGTAAAAACATGTTGGCAGACATTAAAGTTCAGGTATTAACTTTATACCTGCAAATCAACATTTTCCTTTTATTTCATTGATTTACAAAACATTGGTGTAAAGATTTAAACACTCATGGGTATTTGTCCTCCATGGTTTTTTGAAATTAATAACAAATATACCTTCTAACATTTGTGTAACAATGAAGTATTAGATTAGACATTATGAAATGCCAAATTAACATACATTTCATTGACTGAACTGCTCTTCAAATATTTTAATTAAAGAGATGGTTTAATTTAATTGAAGATTTAATTGAAGAGAGATTCAATTCAATAGAAGAGAGATGTAATTCAATTGAAGAGAGTTATAATTCAATTGAAGAGAGATACAATTTAGCACAGTTAAAACTCTCTTTAATTGAATTAGACCTCTCTTCAATTGAATTACATCTCTCTTCAATTCAGTTGAACATCTCTTCAATTAATTAAACATCTTTTCAAATCAGCGATCGGCGTTATGGAAAACACGCGCTATCAATAAATGGTTTTCTCCCCCGTTTCGGATCTATTTTTAGACGTTTTGAGATTGGTTATATTTTTAGACATTCTAACGTCTGTATAGCAACGTGCATTCCTGGTGTTGGATTTGATTTTTTTTTTAAAATAAAGGTACTTGTTCATTAAACAGAAAACGGATTATGTTTTTGAGATACACGTTTCATCCATTATTGTAGCATTTTCCATCACGACACTCAAGATGCAACTTGTATTTTTACATAACTTGTATAATACTGCTTCTACAATTGAAAGCAATGTACTTAACATTTCAGTGCATCTATCACTAATTTCTCTGAAATTTGACTTTATTGTTAGGTATTCCCTTGTGAATGGGTTTATTTGTATTTAAATTGTGCACCAAAGACAAGGAAGTCGTGTAAACATAAAATGATTTAAGCTAACTACATGTACGTATTGCCTACTGACCGTTCCAAGTCGATAACTCTGTCTTCACTATTATGTACAGGTGTAGCACACCCATTTGTCGGACGGGGGTAGTCGCATAATGGCGTCAATAAATCATTCTCATTTCTTTTGTAAACAAAGGCATTTTCACTAATTTAAAGCGCTATTTGTTGTTTATATCACATTGTTGATCTATTTGTTACATTTTTCAAGCATTGCCATGTTAAAATTGTGAGTTTTTAATTTATTTTGCTTATATTGAAATGAGTGTATGAATACAATATTATGGCATCTCAGTGTTTATGTTTTTAAAGGGACCATTCATTCATGAGACAAGTTCTTTCTTAGAAGATACATGACCCCCATGTTTCTGTGGATTTTTTGGCAGCATATGTGTCATTTGTGATGAGAATGTAAGTTATTCATTTTTAATTTGGGCCTAGATATGAATGACAACATGGCATTTAAATTTTAATTCACACACAACTCAATGCAACAATCAATGGGCGTGTTACTCCTATATTGCATATGACTATCGGATGTGCACATCTGATTTAGTTTGATACAGTGCGGATCTATTTTGCCATTGCGTTTGGGTGCTATGGTTTCTTTATTCATATGATCACATATATTTATACCAGAGCTCACGTAGAATGAAGCCAACCTTCCGTATTCTATAGCAGCATACCTCTGTCTTCAACTCTCAATTTTCTTTCCCTTCGTTTTCTCGTTTAGGGCAAGGTATTTAGTTCGAAACTAGGATATAAGCCGCTGATCATAATTACGCATATCATTATCGTCTTCGGCAATTTCAAAAGTTTGCTTTTCATACTCTTTTGTTATATTGATGACTGAGTTTTGTGAATGCAGCATTTTTTGTTCGACTTCTTTTATAGTTAGTTTGTAAGTTCCTTGGTCTCGATCACTTTCATACAATCTTCATCAAACGTGTCAGGCAATTGATAAAACAAAATTACGACCCTATCATCCTGTCACGCACTGCTGATTTATTTAGTTGTTTTCCCCCATTTAATCTTTGACTTTGCGATGACCCGACACATTGTGAACCCTAAAGTAAAGTCTACCTAAATCCTAAAAAGGACGGTAATTTTAATGTTTGTCTTCAACTTTGTCTTGTCGTGCCCTAAACAGTTACATGTATTCCCTTGTTGCGCAGACTTCTGCCGAGTTACTGAGTACGTACTTTGTAGCTTTCCAGTTTGTTTATATATATATATATATATAAGTGATCATATTTGATTTAAATTATATCACATAATAACGTTGCTTGATTTGTTAGAAGATACAGGCTGGCCGGAATTTCCATATTTATACTTTCATTAAACTGACAATAAGTAAGGGTGAGTTTTGATTAACCCTATAACTTCTATAAACCCCAGCGTCCTTTCTGTTATTGACCGTTCCAAGGCAATAACAATGTCGCCACCACTTTTATGTTTGTGGTGTTACACATTACATTGTCCGAGTATTAACTTTCGTACCCCATCCAACCCCTTTACCAAGAAGCAAAAACGGGGTTGGCTGGGGTATGAAATAAAACCATAATTTTGGCTTAACAAGTTTGCATATTGCAAAATTTAATAAATTCATTTTAAACCGGTTATATTTTGTCAAAAAAAATGTTTCTAAACGTGTTTTTTTGTCGAAAGATCTGTTATAAGATCCTGTTAATATACTTATTCCCATTGCTTAATGGAATTTAGGCGGGATGACGCAATGCTACTTTGCGTTTATTTATCCTCGTTTTTGTTGTTTGCTTTAAATGCGTGTTTATTTGACTGCGCTCTGTGAACGTTACATTTACTGTTCGAGTTTTGTATAAACTGTGTTTTTTTAACTAAATGATTTTTGCAAAACGATTGATGAAGAAAGACTCAACCAATTTTATTGCCTAGTATGTGGTATCTTGTTTCAAAAGATGCAGGCATGTTTAATTACAATACGCTTCTATATTTGCCATTACAACTTCAGTTTGAGTAAATTGTTTTAGGCTCAAATAATAGGTACGTTAAAAGCTATCTAGAATTAGAAGTACATCAACGTGTAAATTTATCAGTCAGCCACATACATATCAGGACATTACAAACATATTCCTATTCGATTCCTTCGGATAGTAAAAACAAATTTGGCAAATAAAGTACTTACATCATCTACAGTAAACATTATGACACAGTTGATACTGTAAAATAAATGACATGCTATTGGTTTATATTGAGTTCTGCTCAACCCGGGGCTAGAGGGCGTGAGCTGTAGCTAGCATATTTCACTACCGTTCATGAACAGCAGTCTCAGTCAAACCGAGACTGCAATATTTCGCATGTGTCGTGTTCGGCCGTTTCCAAAGGTCTACTTAGGAATGGACTAATTGAGACATTTTACTTTTTTTCAGGAGCGTGTATATGTTACTATTTGTGTATGCATTTGCATCAGCGGCATTTTAACGTCTTCTTCAGCAGGTACAGTACTGTTTATTTAAACCGTTTAACGATTGTTTTAAAAATTTGCTTTTCTGTGTTTGAAATATTGAAGGTTTATCCCGAAAAATACATTTCAAAATTTACAAAATGTCGTCGGAGTCCCAAGTATTTATTGTTTGTTTATTATTGTTGGGGATTTGATATTATGCGTTATTTGCACCATCTTGTTTTACATAGTTTTCCTTCAGAGTTAAATACTGAAGCTAAAAAGAAACGCAACTCTGGAATTTTCTCTGTATATTGTATATACTGCACACTTAATTCCACATAATATTCTTAAGAAATCCCAAGATGTTTTGTAAAAAAACAAAAAGTTGCAGTTAGTTAGAGAAAGGACACAACTGTGATGTTGTAGACGTTTTAATCACAGTACACTTTGTAACAAGACATTAATAAATGTTGAAGTTTCACTCTGAAAAATTGAGCCATTGAACGTAAAGAGTTTGCACAAATTTGCATCATAAGTTGCTCACATGCATGAGCCAAACGCATACATGTCAGTAATACAAATTTGAAGGAATAATATTTGCTGTGTTTCGTGTTGTTTTAGAAAGATGTTACGTAGCCATCTACCATTCGATTGACAGCACCATATTGTACATACAGTATATAGCGGAAATTCCCGAGTTGCGTTTCTTTTTCGTTTCAGTATATATAGCAGTGTAGCGAAAAATACAACTTGGGATATATTGCCATATAAGTTGCGAATTATTTTATCAAAACTAAGACTATCGTCGCATTCACTGCGAATTGAAACTGGGCGCTACGCACAGAACAGATTAGAAAGAAACCAACGTTATTGTACCATTTGTAATTCTAATGACATCGAAGATGAATACCATTTTGTTTTGATTTGTCCTGTATATGATAATATAAGAAGAAAATACATTAAAAAATACTATTATAAACGTCCAAGTGTTTTAAAACTCATGGAGCTAATGAAAACACGTAATAAGAAAGAGTTGTTTATCTTGGTTTATGAAAGAAGCATTTAATTCTCGTAATGATTTATTGTTTAATCAAAACTAGGTTTATCCTCGAATGAAAACTATTATCAATTAATTATTTATGTTATTGCTTTTGTGATAATGAGAACAAAATTGTCTTTTTAATGTAATATTTAATTTAATTTGCGTTAGTTAAAGTTCAGTGTCATTTCCACATATTTATTCAATTATTTAATATTTCAAATTATTCAATAATACAA
Source organism: Cyrtodaria siliqua (assembly GCA_037043455.1). Classification (NCBI taxonomy): domain Eukaryota; kingdom Metazoa; phylum Mollusca; class Bivalvia; order Adapedonta; family Hiatellidae; genus Cyrtodaria; species Cyrtodaria siliqua. Next base: position 132,477 of record JAWPHD010004160.1, on the reverse strand, counting down.
TTTATATGAAACTAGTGTGCAAAATTATGTTTTTGTTGTTTGTTTGTTTTGTTTATTCTGTCACGAATATGTTTGCATATTGTATATGATGATAAACTTGTAAAGTTTAAATCAATAAAAAATATCTCTGTCTTTCTTTCTGATAACAGAAACGTATTGCTTAAATCATGTACCATCATGTTTATCATATCAATATCCATGTTCCGGGACATAGTCATAGTTTCTGATGCGAAGTAAACAAATACTTGTTCTGGAATATTCGCCAATCAGTTGTTAATTGTATTATGTCATTTCCGGTATGTTTAAATGCAATAGTATTGCTCTGACTTTTAAGCTCTTATTGCTCCGTGCGGGAATACAGCTGACTGTACATTAGAGGGAGGTGATCCAAACTCGGTGTGCGAATTCCCTGACGTCGGAGACGGAACATGCGTCTGCATAGCTACTCACAAAGTTGTCGGTGATATATGCGTACCCAAAGGTGAATACATCATGCACTTTGGTTGATGGAGACATATATATATATATATATATGTATTAATTAATAACCCACTAGTCAACTGTTTATCATCTGGACTAACTGCTGTTGCAAAATATATTACAAAGTACAATATTCAAGCAACGTTGATGTTGAATACCTTTTGGGGTTAGTGTACATCACCTTAGTCGCTAAATACCCGCCCGAGGTGTAGATACCCGTCTCCTAATATTCTAATGTATGATAGAAGAAGAGCGGACATGTTTGATCCACTACTGGCTTCATGTATACTTTTAGCAACGTTTCTGACGCAAACGGAAGCGAAATGTATGATAGAATATTATGCAAATCACTGTTGCAAAATACCGACACATAATTAAAGGTCATATATTTCTTATAAAATATAAAAGCATAACGGATGGACACAGCTTTTAAATAAAACGTGTATTACACATTCACACATTATGTTGCTACACACAGGTAGGTGTATGTAATCAAATGTGTTAACTATGTAATATCAATTAAATTGTTTATTAGTGTCATACAAATATCGATTATACTGCTCTCCAGATGATATTATACAATTATGGACTTTTCAGCTGTTATACATGATGTGATATGCACCAAAAAAATCATTATTGACCGAGGCGATAGCCGAGGTCAATAATGATTTTTTGGTGCATATCAACATCATGTATAACAGCTGAAAAGTCCATAACTGTTTTATTATATAACCCTCAATTTACAATTATATAAAACAGGTCAATATCAAAAAACAATTATATAAAACAGGTCAATATCAAAAAAACAGGTCAATATCAAAAAAACAGGTCAATATCGCTAGATATTTTTTCTAAAAAATTACTTTTTAGCCAATGAAAACGCGTCTATTTATAGGTTATATAATAATCTTTCTTACGGATGGCGGGAGGTGTACAATATTATTTCTACCGAGGAAATGTTGGTGGTCTGCCTCCACCACACAAAAATCGGCCGTCATACAATACATACAAACAAACAAACAAACAAATAAACAAAGATGATATTCCGTTTTTCAATATCTTATATGTTCAAAATTGTTTGCAGCACTAACAGACACATGCACGGTAGTAGACGAGTGTGCCGCTGTAACCAACTCTGAATGTGCGAGTGGTGTATGTAGTTGTATATCGGGTTTCAAGGCAGAGGCTGAGGCGTGTGTTGCCAAAGGTATAACAATTTCTTAATATTGAACTAAGCCTGTATGGGTGGTATATGTAGTGTGAAAGGCAGAGGCAGCAGCGTTTGTCGACAGGTATAACAATTACTACATTCCGAACTCAGCCCGTATGGGTGGTGTATGTAATGGTTCAAGGCAGACGCAGCAGCGCGTTTCGCCAAAGGTATAACAATTACTAAATTCCGAACTCAGCCCGTATGGGTGGTGTATGTAATGATTCAAGGCAGACGCAGCATTGCAAAAGTATAACAAATACTAAATTCTGAACTCAGCCCGTATGGGTGGTGTATGTAAGGGTTCGAGGCAGACGCAGCAGTGCGTGTCGCCAGACGCTGCAACGTGTATCCTTTAACAAGACATATATAGAGAAATATTATCAGCGAACAAAACACAATTGTAGATTAAAACCAAAACAACCACTTATTTAAAAAGCTAATTGTAAATGCATAACTTCCGCATTGTTTAAGCCAATTCCATACAATGTACCTGGTGATAAGAATAAGAATAACGTGCTAGCCCATGCATGCAGTTTAATTTAAATACTTGAATACTAGAGAACTACATGATGCTATGTTTTTGCCATTAAATACAGCAGAGTATGATAATCGAAATACAAACTATATATTAATATAAACATTTGATTTCTACAATGATGCACATTTGTATATTCAACATGTTTCTTTGATACACAAATGAGTTAAACTTAAATCATATATTCACGTATGTACGAGTATGACAATGTTATGGTTTTGGACATTGAGCACCAATGTCAAAAATGTCAGGCATATAAGTATGTTACCTGTTATATATGTTAGTGGATATTCCCTATTCTCCTAACCCTGAGAATTGAAGCCATGCATTGCAATAACCTGAAACTGGCAGTGGAATATTCTACTATAGAGATTTGTTTATTCTCCCATTTCTAGTCATGTGAGATAGAGGTTTTCCTTATGTGAGATATGACACGTGATTTTTACATGAAACGTCATGACGTCACGTTGGTGACGTCGCCTTCTTCTAGCGCAAAATCAAATCATTGAAGTATGCCTGTATTAGATGCATAATGGGAGAAAAATAATCCATCATGAATGTATCCATGTCAGATAGGTAAATCTCGCCCTTGGGATCAGAATTGCAGCCAGGAACTTGGCAGAGCCTCATCCCTGTTTACGATTCTGACCCTCGGGTGAGAGTTCCCTATCTCACATGGATACTCATGATGGATTCTTATATTCTACTATAAAGATTTGCTTATCTTATTTTCCGAAACCCTAGTCTGGTCTTCCCCAGATTTCTAGAAGAATAAAATAAGATATACAATCAACATATCTGTAATGAAACAGTATCAATTCAATGTGTTACTCATGTTTTTCAACAAAAGAGTATGAGAGTGGACCTTTGGAAACGGCCGAACACGATAAATACGTAATATTGCAGTCTCGGTTTGATTGAGACTGTTCATGAACGGTAGTGAAATATGTTTGCTACCGTTCACGCCCCCTAGCCCCGGGTTGAGCAGAACACAATGTATTATCTTAAACCCATTAGTGTAACTGAGTATAGTCAGATAACCAAACAGAATAGGTTTTAAACGACACTTCGATATTAATAAGGCTTAAATAAAAAGTTGTTATATAACCCAGCTGAGCTGTCTAGATTGATTTAAAAAACGGCTATTTGCTTAAAAAGAACAGTTCACAATAGATACTGAAATATATGTCTCATTATTTCAAGAAAAACTGTTGGATAATCATTCTAACTGAGAAATCATAGAAGGCAGTTTCGGTAGAAGGCCGATTTATAGAGCTTTTCAGTGCAAATAAATTGTTCAACTGAAAATGTACATATTGTGCTAGGTAGCCGTAAATAGGTTTAATGTGTCGGAAACAGATTTAAATAATGTAACCGGATACATTTATTTCACAGTTTTAAGAACACATAGAAGTAATACCGCAGTGCTAATATCAGTGGTATAGAATCTAAAAAAAGCACATTTACCAATATGTGGTTAATTGGGTAGTTCTGCAAATGCAACGCCTTCTTGTACTAGCTTAACGTCCCTATCCCGCTAACAACAACCAGATTTTGCAACAGATGTACACCGTTTCTAAACCTACTGATGACGAGGTATATATAACATACATGTTGAGAGTCCACCTCTAGAGACACAATATAAACGACTTTAACCAGCTAGGCCAAACCTCACAATTGGAGCGTTGAATTAAGAGTTACCAACTCATAAGTCACTTTACGCATATTCAATCACAGGTATTCTAAGAACCCATGAAAAACCCTATATTTTTAATCGGCATATATACATTATTATTTGACATAAACAGCTGGATAGAGTTTTGATAAAAGTGTCTGTAGTGAACTTTTGCCGTTATATCTTTAAAGCGGTATTAAATGATTTCAAATTGACTTAGCCGGACGAGCATTACTTGTCTGCATTCGAAAAAAATGTCTGCGATGGAGAAGAAATACAATAAAATATCTCCAAAAATTCTAAAACTGAATGACATATAACATATATAACATGTATAACAGAAAGACTTAATTTCCGTAATAATCGCATCAATGATTGGTTAGAATAAGGAAAATTACCACTGGACATTTTAGCAAATAACAAACACAATTTTCCAATTAAATCTAGTTAATTTTACTTCAGAAACATTTTCTGCAATGGTAGGATCAATGCATTTATTATGACAGAAGACTTTTAATTACTCTTTTCTTTACAGGACTCACAGATGCATGCGATTCAACTGGCGAATGTTCCGCTGTAGCCAACTCAGCATGTATGAGTAACACATGTGAATGTACTTCAGCGTTCAAAGCAGTCGAAGGGGCATGTGTTGCCAAAGGTTTGTGTTATTAACAGTATTTCTATAGTGGCTACACTTAAAAATAAAATGGATAAGTTAATAAGCAGAGTAATTGTATTTTAATAAATGAAATGCGGTAAGACAGCATTACTTAATTACTATTTTAAAATAATATTATACTAGTTTGCGGAAATGTTGACTACACTGATTTGACTACCCTTGATGTTAAGCTTGCCTTGTATTGACTATACTGATTTGACTATTCTTGATTATAAGCTTGCCTTATCTTGACTACTCTGATTTGCTTATCCTTGATGGTCAGCTTGCCTTATATTGACTATACTGATTTGACTATCCTTGATTATAAGCTTGCCTTATCTTGACTACTCTGATTTGCTTATCCTTGATGGTCAGCTTGCCTTATATTGACTATACTGATTTGACTATCCTTGATTATAAGCTTGCCTTATCTTGACTACTCTGATTTGCTTATCCTTGATGGTCAGCTTGCCTTATATTGACTATACTGATTTGACTGCCCTTGATGGTAAGCTTGCCTTATATTGACCCATATGATTTGACTACCCTAGATGGTAAGCTTGCCTTGTCTGGACACTGGACAAATATAACTTTACGACTGTTGGATAGTTATCCTAATTGTCTGATATGTACATGTATGCTCCTTCAAGGAATTGTAAAGAAAATGAATGCATGACAAAAGGATTCTTTTTTATGTCCATCCTAAATGTTAAAGTAGTAAACAAACATGTGGGGATCACCATCACGCTACTTTAATGAAATAAACATCAAAAGGTACATCTTTTTACGATGTGTTGCTTGGCGACGTGTAACACACATCGCGACTTACAATCTATTTTAGTTTTATACCTAAATGGACAGATCGTGATAAGGTAACACACAGTAATGCGAGATTAATTCGTTGTCATGTGTTATCTTTGACTGACAATATGTACAAATGATTAACTGCAGTGAGATGTTTCACTTAACTTTTATTTAAATGTGTACATCACTTAACCACAAGATGCCTCTAGATTACTTTGTATTGCAATATTGACAACCAAATAATATATAAAGAAAACTGAGCAAACAAAACCAACCGGAAAAGGTAATATTGCATGCATTGTTTCTTTTTGAATGATACGAATGTGTGACTTAGAGGATCCGTTAAACGATATGATATGAATCAATGTTTAAGACTTAAAAGGGGATCCCATGAAAGCAACGAATAAAAACAAGAGAGAAACGTAAAGGGGGCCTGTTATTCATCAAATAGTGGCCATGGTTGGATTGGGCTGCTAATAACTCGAAAACAAAGAGATAAACATTAATCGTTACTTTCTTTTAAATTAAAAAATACACTTTTCATAACGTTTTCCGAAAAGTAGAGATATAGACGGCGTGTATCCTTTCGTCCGAACTCTAAACGTAAACTTTCATAATAGTAACTGCCAACTGGCAATCTACAGATACACTACGATAAGGACAATGCCACAAAGTCTGTCTTTAAAAGTGTTAATCATAATCTTAGAGCTAAAACAAAAGAATTTTCTACAATGATTATAATTATGTGTTGTTTTTTTCATCAAATATACAGTCATTATCCAAGGTCGACCGACCATACCCATAATACAATTTCAGTGTTACAGTCAAGTTCACATTCTGGGTTTAAATATCAAATAGTAGAAGTCAGTTATCATGTACAATTTAAATGCATTAAAACCTTATTTAATTAGCAGCTGTGAGATCTATATACGACTGATCCTTGTTTGTTTGCTCACAGGACTCACCGATGCATGCACTGTTGTCGGCGACTGTACGGCTGTGGCAAACTCTGCATGTGTGGGTAATTTATGTGACTGCAATACAGGTTTCAAGGCAAGTACAGACGTGTGTGTTGCTAAAGGTAAGTCTTTTGAACCTTAAAAACGCATACTAAAGTAAGAAGAACAATTAACTGAAACGTCACAACAATGAACAGCACCAGTATACAAATTGCGACGCAATAGACGCACGCACGCACACACACACACACACGTCCGCCGCTGAAATTTTATCATTAACGAGTTTTAATAGGGTTATAAACAAATATCCTAGTGTTATTTCGATCTGAACAATACAATATAATGACAATATCATACACGAAAGAATGCATCAAACATCAACGGCGTTGTAAGAGCAGCAAGATGATAGTTGCGAAATAAAACGGTATTATAAAGAATGCATTTCAGTAATTTATGTACGTGTACTCAACAATAGAAACTGCCATGCTGATTATCAAGCGAGCTCCGTCAAAACAAATGAAACCTGAGCGGTCCGTGCAGACGCGTGGATATTGGACATGTAACGAAATGCATCGATTTACTACTACACTTCTCAAAACTGCTAACTACACCGCTACGTTTTGGGTTATATATATCGATGGGTTGAATGTTTTTCAATAAAATAAAAAGGAAATACCAATTCAATCATTTTTACATCATTTCATTTTATTTTTTTCATGGGCAATGCTAGAACTAAACCACAGTAAGCAATTACAAACGACCCATGTAAACACTAAAGTCACACTTTTCATTTCTTGTTCATAAAAGTGTGACTTTAGTGTTTACATGGGTCGTTTGTAATTGCTTATTGTGGTTTAGTTCTAGCATTGCCCATGAAAAAAATAAAATGAAATGATGTAAAAATGATTGAATTGGTATTTCCTTTTTATTTTATTGAAAAACATTCAACCCATCGATATATATAACCCAAAACGTGAGCGGTGTAGTTAGCAGTTTTGAGAAGTGTATACGCGGTATATTAATATAAAAACACTCAGGTCACTGTGGATCTCAAGAGTCATAGCTTAAAGGGTTTCTATCATATCATCATGAAATAAGAGGCCAGAAATTGATGTCAGGTACCAATTAGTCAAACTAAATTATTGGTATGTTCAACTATAAATAATATGCTTATATATTTTGTTGAAAATAACTTTCAAACATATGAACTGGAACCTAACTGAGAAATGATTTATCAGTATTTAATTCTTATCAGTTTATATCTTGAATGAATTAATGTACTGATGTAAATATTCGAATAGTTTAAACCAACGTTAAGGGCGTTCATACATATTCACAGAATCCAACAACTGTTATCATGGTGTCTAGCTTGGTTACGTTGTTTACAGGATTCACAGACGCATGTACTTCAGACGCCGACTGTGTCGCCATAACCAACTCAGCATGTGTGGAGGATGTGTGCGGCTGCGCGTCAGCTTATAAGGAAGTAGAAGGAGCATGCGTTGGAAAAGGTTAAGGCATTAATCATTATACATATAAGTTTGTTGACAATCATTGAACTGAATAAGAAACATTAACGCAAGAAACAACAAATGCATTAATACTATAATAAATAGCCGTGCATATCTTATACAATTATATATACACACTTTGTTAATACTGCTAAATTGGTTAGTCTTGGTATAATACATTCGGGCAGGATTAAAAAAAAAACTAACAAAAGAAGAATGAATAGTGTTACTTCTCTTTTTAAAAAGAAATATACAGTATGGTGTGTATAGGTGTCTGCTCATAGTACATATCTCTCCGTGTGAGTAATTTATTAATTCTATGAAGCATTCAGACTACACAATGCTCAATTACAAATGTCAACTTACAGACGATTAGTATATTGATTTGCAAATAACACTTGACATGAGAGTGCTGATATCATAGTACACTCGATATGAGGGTGCTTATATCATATTATAATATATGACACCACTTCAAACCGTTCACAGGGCTTACAGACGTATGTGCTGTTGACACGGACTGTGCGGGGGTTACCGAGGCAGAATGTAAGGATACTGTATGCTCTTGTAAGTCAGCGTTCCAGGCTATAGCAGGAACATGCGTTGCTAGAGGTAAGTGTTATTTACAACTTGGAAAGAACACGTGCTGAGGCTTTTTGTGTCAGCTTAAGCCGTGATAGTTGGCGATCAATGTATGAGAGGTATAGTTGTGCATACAATTAGAAAAGCTATGACGAGCCATAGCGTTCACTCCACATTTGTAAATTATAAATAATAACGGAATGTATAGTTATTGCGGCCATGTTTTTATGAAAGTAAATTAGATGATAATTAACCGTTTATTTTATGATATGAACACAGAAAGTATCATACACTAAATTGTATTATTTCTGAAAAAAATAAAATTCTTTTTAAAATCACGCAATACTATGTGAATTGCAAAGTAGAGAACTGAACAGCTAAATAAATTGGAGCGAAAAAACAACAACATTTGTATGAACAATCAACCCAAAGGACGGCTATCTTTTATTTATTCTACCGCATGGATTGTTTTCGTTACCATTTAACTTTCGTTGTCTATTTCCCGGCCTTTGTAAACCAGATTATTACAATATCCACGCTATGGCATAACAATAAATACTGATAAAGGTGATTCCTTGGGAGCAACAAACACAATTAAGAGAATAAAGCAGCAGACTCGGTTGTATTGAGTCTGTTCATGAGAAGTAATGAAAGATGCAACACCTCTCACGCCCCCTAGCACCGGCTTAAGCGGTATTCTTCTTCAAAGCCACCTATACTGGGCTCGCTGGTCCCAAAGGACCAGTAAAAATAACACTACTGATTCGTAGCATGGGGAGACTTTTTACAGCCGCCACACTGCACTAAACGAACGCTAGTGTGAATGTTAATAAATACTGATAAAGGTGATCCCTTGGGAGCAACAAACACAATTAAGAGAATAAAGCAGCAGACTCGGTTGTATTGAGTCTGTTCATGAGAAGTAATAAAAGAAGCAACACCTCTCACGTTCGCTTGATATGTCCAAATATACATATAAATACTGAATAGGGAATCCCACTGAAGCAACAAACACAAACGCAGTAGAAAAGTAGCAGATTTTGTGATATTTTTCAGGCGAGGTTATATAAGGGGCAATACCTCTCAAACCCCCTAGCAAGGGCTTAAGCGGTATTCTATTTTAAAGCTACAAAGAATGGGCTTGATGGTCCCAAAGGATTAGACTGATTTGTAGTCGAGGCGAGATTTTACAGCCTCCACACAGCACTAAACAAACGCTAGTGTGAATGTCAATACATTCTGGACAGGGGATACCTTGGAAGCAACAAACACAAACAAGAGAGCAAAATAGCAGACTCGGTGTTATTGAGTCTGTTCATGAGAGGTAATAAAAAGTGCAACACCTTTTACGGTCCCTAGCACCGGCGTAAGTGGACCATGGTAAATGCACATATAATATGCTCAAATATGAACACCGATCTTGAAAATTATACGACACAATAATTCGCAAATTTACACAATATTTCATTTGAGCTTGCTGCTTATAATTATGTTATTATTCTATACAATATTTGCAGATTCGTGCACAGAAAACGCCGGTTGTTCTGATACTGCCAATTCAGCATGCGTGGACAGTCTATGTCAGTGTGAGGCCGATTATGTCGAAATCGAAGGAGAATGTGAGGTCGCAGGTAACAATACTAAACATTAAACTAATAAAATATCTATTAAAGCTTTGCCTTTATATCAGGTTACAGGTTATGTCATACATACATCAATTTGTGTTTGTGATGTCTTATTTGGCCTTTTATTCATCTTTAAATTTGTTCTTTGTTTCTGTGTGTGTTTGTGGTTGACTGTCGTCCTTGAATGCTGGTTTCCTGTTCGATTTTTAAATCTATATTTACTTATCACTATACTAAACATTTGCAATTTGCTTACGTATGTGTAAAGCATTGTTTGTACCGAATATTACATTTAACACACCTTACTCTGTGTCTGTTACTTTTGCAGGTAACTCGGCCGACACCATTGTGATGACCTTCAATTCTTTGTTCATGATCGCGATGGGGATTACAGCATTACACAGTGCATTATAACTATTGAGATGAAAATTGAAATCATGCATATCTGATGATATATGGCATTTCTTTCCAGTAGTATCGACATAACGACGCTTAGGCCAATTACCTTAATTATTACGCCTGCTTTTTAGTTTTAATTTCACACTTACACTTTTTAATTGAGCTCAAACATTTCCAATAACGCTTTACTTATGTCTGTTTACTTTGGCTGTATCAGATACCACTTTTGAAAGCAATCCAATTATCTACAATGATACAGATTTTGAAATAAATGCCTTAATGTTGACATCTCAAAGTCCCTATCCCGCCATTAACAGGCACATTTTGTGATAGATGGACACCGTTTCTAAAACTACTGACGACAAGGTATATATTTATACAACTTACATGTTTTGTGAATCCAAACTCAATAGACACAATGTAAATGGCTTTAACCAGCCAGGCCAAACCCCAAAACTGGAGCGTCAAATTAAAAGTTGCAAACTTATAATACATTTTACGCATATCAAATCACGGGTATTTTAAGAACACGTGAATGAACCTATACGTTTAATCAGTATGACCTCAACACATAGAAAGAGTTTTGATAAAGAGTTTTGTAGTGCAATTTGGCCGTTATTTGACGGGTTAGTTTCTTTAAGAAATTGTTGTTATTGATTGTGGTTGTTATTGATTGTGAATACTTATACATATAGCGCCATTTTACCTACATCTCTTCATTGTTAAATGCACACCTCGATCTTTATTCACAAAGCTTCTTAGCATTATCTTTTTCTCTATCGATTTAAGACGATTTCTTAATATTATTTATAATATAATGGATAAATACAAGACGCAGCTAAATATTTATCTTAAAATAGATGGTTCGCAGTGTCCCTGAGAAGTTAATACAGATATATTCAAAAAAAATATAAAAATCTTAAATTTTGATTATATTAATATTTTCCACTTAAGTTGTTTTTTGAATACGGGCCCACTGTCTGTCCTGGCTAATCTCAGTGTTAACTCAAATACAGAAATAAGGTCTACTAAGAAATGTAGTTTTAAATTAATATATATAGTAAAGTACGATGCTTATATAGTATAAGCCCTGTACGAAATTATGAACCACTTTGTTTGATCAATTTATCTCAAAAGTGAAAAACTGATTTCATAAAACCTATTTATGAAATACAAATTTAGGTCTGCTTTATTAATTCAGTGAAGAATCGATGCAATTGTCTGAAGTAAAATAGGTAATTTGAGATGTAATAAAGATAGATTCACACATTGATGGACACTATCGGCACATTTTTAGACACTCGTTAATGTGCTCAGCATATATCTTGTTATTGATGTATTCTTTGGTTGTTCATTGTCCCTTATAGTACAAAACAAAATACTGAAAATAAAAAAATATAAAGTTGGTATACGTTCAAATAAAGATTGACCTTAATGGGCCTTTAGGATATCTTGAAGAGTGGTGGATGTTAAAATCCAAATACAAATGATAACCTTTATAATATGCTTCCGTTTCATATGAAATATCCATATGCATTACCTTCCGGCTAATTTTCTTAATGAAAAAGTTCGTCTGAAAAGTTTGATGACACTGCTGTGATATGTTGCTAAACTATAAATATCCTTGTACATGGGGTTTATATTGCTAAAAGTTGTAGATATTATTCAAATAAAGTGTAGTTCTATCAGAAAACAATACAGTATATGAGCCGTAAAGAAGCATACGAATTATTATTAATGATTATAATACAAGACTAGCGGAGTCGCCTATTTTCTAAGACCAACTTATTTTATTAGCAATAACTAAATCGAACGGATAATGGTCCAAGCTATTACTACCACATTATTGTGGTTCAGTTCGTCTTTGGATTGACACCCATAATGCTTCCAGATCACATCAAGCCTGTTTAAAAATACATAATAAGCAGGTGCTTTAAAACGAATTTGACAGAATATACATACGTTATTACGTTATACTCTGTTATCAGTTTCAATTACTTAATGGACGAGTTGCATTGGTGGCGATTATAAGTATGTCGTACTTTCTAAACTAATTTAAAGTTTATCCCGGTTCAACACATTTAACCATATACAGTGTGTGTTTACTGTGTGATTTGATCTCCAGATAGTCAACTACATGTATTGCTACACGAAACTGGTTACCTAATTATAATCTTTGAAAAGTGAAAGAAGTTAAACCCACTAATATATTCAAATAAGTGAAACGTGATTGACAATTTGGAGATCGGGCGAGTATGCAGTCGAGTGTAAAATAGGACCGTAAAAGCATGTTTATAATTTGATTTTTAAGTACAGTTTATATTGGATGGTTTTATATCAAACTTATTTTATTTCGATGATATCAATATGCCAATATTTTAAAAATCACGTTTGTGATAAATGTCACTGACCATTCAATTGGTCTTTGTTCAGCTCATTGCATCCTTTGTTACTGAGACTGCTCGATTGTAAACATGTTTAAAATATATAAAATATACTGTTTTTATATTCCTGCAAAAAGTCACATGATCATATGTAAATACCAGACAATGCTGACTGGCATAATTATGTAGCCTGTAAACAAAAGGAAAGATTACAAATAAAAGTTATATTTGGTGTTAGTCTTTTCTCAAGAGATCCAATTTAAAGACAAACACATAAACTATTATTTCCTCAAGGGATCCAGTTTAAAGACAAACACATAAGCTATAACTTTCTCAAGAGATCCAATTGAAAGACAAACACATAAGCTATTATTTCCTCAAGGGATCCAGTTGAAAGACAAACACATAAGCTATAATTTTCTCAAGAGATCCAATTGAAAGACAAACCCATATTAAGCTATTATTTCCGCAAGGGATCCAGTTGAAAGACAAACACATAAGCTATTATTTTCTCAAGGGATCCAGTTTAAAGACAAACACATAAGCTATTATTTTCTGAAGGGATCCAGTTGAAAGATAAACACATAAGCTATTATTTTCTCAAGGGATCCAGTTTAAAGACAAACACATAAGCTATTATTTTCTCAAGGGATCCAATTTAAAGACAAACACATACATTATTATTTTCTAAAGGGATCCAGTTTAAAGGCAAACACATAAGCTAATATTTTCTCAAGGGATCCAGTTTAAAGACAAACAAATAAGCTATTATTTTTTTTAGGGATCCTGTTTAAAGTCAAACACATAAGCTATTATTTTCTCAAGGGATCCAATTGAAAGACAAACACATAAGCTATTATTTTCTCAAGGGATCCAGTTTAAAGGCAAACACATATTAAGCTATTATTTTCTCCAGCGATCCAGTTTAAAGACAAACACATAAGCTTTTATTTCCTCAAGGGATCCAATTGAAAGACAAACACATAAGCTATTATTTCCTCAAGGGATCCAATTGAAAGACAAACACATAAGCTATTATTTTCTCAAGGGATACAATTTAAAGACAAACACATAAGCTATCATTTGCTCAAGGGATCCAATTTAAAGACAAACCATAAGCTATTATTTTCAAAAGGAATCCAATTTAAAGACAAACCATAAGCTATTATTTTCAAAAGGAATCCAATTAAAAGACAAACCATAAGCTATTATTTTCAAAAGGGATTCAATTTAAAGACAAACCATAAGCTATGATTTTCAAAAGGAATCCAATTTAAAGATAAACTATAAGCTACGATTTTCAAAAGGAATCCAATTGAAAGACAAACAATAAGCTATGATGTTCAAAAGGGATCCAATTTAAAGACAAACCATAAGCTATTGTTTCAAAAGGGATCCAATTTAAAGACAAACCATAAGCTATTATTTTCAAAAGGGATCCAATTTAAAGACAAACCATAAGCTATTATTTTCAAAAGGGATCAAATTGAAAGACAAACCATAAGCTATTATTTTCAAAAGGGATCCAATTGAAAGACAAACGCATCAGCGAGTGCACTTACTAGTAGCGTACTTAACGTCACCTCTATGTTGTAAATACGTGTATTGTTAACTTAGTAAAATATAGCTTGGTTTGAAATGCAAATCGGCAAATAAATAGGACATATTGACATTGTGCGCAAAAAAACGATGAAAACTGAAACAAATGAAAAAGTAAGTTATGAAAAATTAATGTAAAAATATATTGTTCAAACTATTTACAAATAAAGGATGATATGGTAAAAGTATTAACTATGTATATGTAGATCTACTAACGCCCATCAACAGGCGCGTCAACAAGTATATGCAAATACAAACATAGTACAATGAATTATTATAGTCTGATTTTTGTTAACGCAAGTTAGATTCGAACCAAGAAATATTCGCCCTCGATGCAGTGGAAATATCTAGGAATCTTGACTAATTGCATATATTCATTATCGCTATATTTTTCTACATACAACAAAACACTTTAAAAAATTACATACATTAAATCAATACGCGTTATACGTGACTAAATGTTTTGAGCAGGATATGTTTTATACCTCTAGAATGTCTAGTGGATATTGTTTACGCCTTTGTCCCGTCCGTCCGTACGTTACCACATATGCTCCTTAATCCACTTCTATAAAATATACATTTTCTTCCACACGAATTACATTTTATTTAATGGGATTACACAGTATACTAAAATAGTTTTCTCATGGGTCACCACACCCGTTCAGAGCGGATAAACATGACATTGAAATTCATGACTCATCCTCTTAGAGGTATGCGATCTAAATATGCATAATGTAGATTGTACTGTGTGTGTATAAATATATTCAATAAAAAATCCGTTCCTCTTCAATTCCCTAGTATATTTTAAATTATGAATAGAGTGTTTCATTTAAAAATAAAAACATACAATAATATGATATTTTGTATACAGTATTTACTAGAATATCATGGCATGGATCATGACTCCAACTGTACACACTTGAAGACATACGGACACAATTGATTGAAATTGATGTGATACCGCATTTAACACTGGATTATATAACATAAGGTCTCTTGATGTACGTCAGTTAAATCGGTTTTAAACAATTGCATGAAATGGGTAACTGATTTGAAAAAAATCATGTTTAACGGCTAAACAGCCCATTATATGTTATTTAAAGCCGTCCCAGAGAGAGGGAAAGGATACATAAGAATACGGGAACCTGTCCTTCTCGTACTAATGATTATATTCAAATGGTTCCTGGTCGGCACCAATGTATGGAACCGCCCGGTTTACGTCCCCATCCTACGGATAATGCTATGGGGAACGGTTCTTGCCCAAAACTCTCATAGACGAAACTCATGGGCGCCGTTGATGCTTCAACACGGGTCCTCCAGATTGTATAGAGCATATTATGTCAGTGCCTTTTACTATCAAGTTTATTAGGCGAGGCTTAGGAAACGTAGAATGGCGAAGCCTTACCGAGTCATTCTTCGTTTTCGTGCCGAGCCTAATAAACTGACATAATATTCTATTTATCATGTAGATTATCAACATTTTCTGAATGAATTACGTATACTATTATTATCTATTTCGCAGAATGTAACTCTTATCGAGGACGCCACCATGTTGTTGTTTGTTTGTTTTATGACGTCAGATAACGCGACGTATATGACGTCAGATAACGTTACGTACAATAAAAGCAGAGGGATTCCGCAATGATTTGCTTTATTGGTCAGTACCTAATAAAGCAAAATTTATTAGGTCACCCCTTTATTAGGCAGAAAATATGCATGATAAAGTCCATCGTGCCATCCACTGGGCCACGCAGCCCCTATACAAACATTTGAAACTCTTGACGAACAAAGATGGACAGAATACAAACGAAATGCGGAATCAATAGTTTACTTGATCATTCAACTCATCGGTTGTTCTGCTACAATTGGTTTCTCACCTTAGCCAAATGGTCAAGTGCCTACCTCATTTATTTGTCCAGTCATATATGTACACAGCCACATTATACTGACACTAGCACTACCTTTCATATGCTGAATACCAAGCAATGGAGCTACTGGTTCCATTTTCATGAAGTATTTGGTATGACCCGGCCGGGGATAAAACCCATAACCTCCAGCATGTGAGTTGGACGCTCACTACTACGCCACCACCGTGGTTCCAATGGAAAGTAATCAATAACGTAAGAGGACATATTGGTACTCGTATAAGTTTATTTAATACAGAAGTGTTGTTACAGCAATTATAATACATGCCTTACATAATTAGATATTTCTTAATCATCTAATCAGTCTGCAGTATGTATTAGACAAACATATAACCACGTCATGATACTAGTATTTGACATGCATTACGTGTAGGTAAATATGAATGAATAAATCAAATTCATCCAAAGTTTTCGTAAGTGTGTAATTGAATTGTAATACAAACAGAAACACATAGTTTACTATTAAGTGAGTTCCATCAAATTTGTTCTTCAGCTTAAAATGCAATTATATTACTAAACGTTCTTAACCACGTGCTTTCATATCGGCACATGCATTAGGCGAATATCTCATCATATTGGCACGAGGACTAATAGCTTGATTAATACGACATCACTGGATAAATGGCCTTGTTATTAATTAACCATTCAGATAAGGCAGTTTTATGAGTAATGAGAATTAATAACATGGCCATTATGAAGATTTCAGTATGTGTCATAATTATTCCTAACTTGGTCAATACTGGTTCAATGAGCGGAAATATACCGATATAAGCTGAACTTGACCAATACGAATGTTGGCCTCATTGAATTGGGGTTTTAAGGCGCACCAACACATGAAAGGTTATATGGCGCCTAACAGGAATTGAGCCACGTTATAGTTTTTCTGCCACTGCTCTAGTGATTCTGGCTCAGTTGGATATTTATATGTATCGTCTAATAACATTGATACTAATAATAACATATTTAAATTATAATATATCGACTTGAACATAATGATATGACTTGAGTATAGAAACAATAAATGCATATTTATAGCTTATTATATTTGTACTGGGATATACGAGTTCTTCCGCGTAATAATATTGCGCGACTTTAGGAGCGCAATATTTACATGAGGCAGAACGAGTTCCTATATCCCAAAACACATTTAATAACCTTTTTCTTTTTGCATAAACATTTTTAAAATAAAAACGAATAATTAGAATAAAATAATAGGTTTTAACACTTCATTTTCATCAAGAACGTGTATTTTAAACAAACATACCATCGTAACATCGTGAACATTATTCACAATGAAATACAGCACTGTAATTTTTACATCAAATGAATTGAATTGAATTGGGTTTTAAGGCGCACCAACACATGAAAGGTTATATGAAGCCTAACAGGCATGAACATGCCAGGCTCATCCTCCATGTACATCGCGATAAAATTTGGAAAATGGGCCTAGTACCTTCTCACCCTGAACTGCAGAGTTGCTGCAAATTATATCGTAGAAACTCCATTTACGCTGGAGCCACGGTTATTTACATCAAATGACAAACTTACCGTGACATCAACGGCGAATTGCACCAATTCGTAACGAATAGACAAAATAGTTGTTCCTATATAAATATTTTACAACACCTCAATATGAACACGTCAATATGGGCGCATAGACACACACGTCAATATGGGCTCATATTGCCGTTCTTGTTTCATTGAAATAGACGGAGCTTATACATGTGTATGCAATAAAGGGTGTTTTACAACACTTTAAAGTTAAGAAAAGAGAAGAAGACGACAAGTAAAAATGCATAACCTGTTCTCGAACTCCATTTATTCAAAATAATGGTATTCAATTTCGAGTTTCCATTATATCTCCTGATGGGAACTGCAGTTGGCTGTTTCTTTGGCGAACGCTAAATGGGATGGTATGAAGGTAAGAGTATAAAATTGAAAGTATATAGTCAATACAAATCCTACATTATGAAGAGAGACGTAATATGATAATAAGTTTTAGAATGGTGACAAAAATGTAAAAGAAATATATAGCACTTGTTAAAATATATATTATACAGATTTTGTCCAGACATGCATTGTTGGGAATTTGTGGGATAATATACATCTGAAAAGTTGTGGTCTGACACAATTTTCATAATGTTATTCCAGATAGTGCCAACAGCTTCAAACTGAAGGTACCACAGATGATCAAAATGAAAATGAGATGTCAACTTGGTTCTCGATTCACTTAATGACATTTTAAACGCGATCCAGATGCTGAAATAAAGGAAATCTTAAATAAAATGAATAAAACATTTCAAATGAAAATCTGAATAACTGGAATGACTTAAATGGGGCACACGATCATCTCGAAATATTTACAAAATATTAAAATTACTCTTGCTTGCATCCATTAAACTAAAAGGTGATACTATTTTGGATTTTTCAAGTTTTCACCGTAATTCTAACATATACTCAGTTGCAAAAGAAACTGTACACTTGGAACATTTTACTTTACACCCTATCCTCTTTATTAAGCGACAGTCCCTTAATGATTCAACCAATTCAAAAGCAAATGACAACATGATATTGGCAATGGAATGATAAAACTTTGGTACCAAACATGGCATATTCATTTTGGAATTTGTCAATTTAATTCTAAAAACACTTTATACAATTAAATCTAAACAAAACTCAGTGTACACTTTCTTTTGCAACTGAGTATATGTTAAGACATTAGTGGTGCAGTATAATAATCATATTGCTATATGCAAAAACAAGTTGTTGTACAGTTTTCAAATAAGCATTAATAGCAATTTGCAAATAACTAAAGCAGGTTATGTTTAACAAAACAAATAAGATGTCGCAAACTAAAAAGGGAAGAGCGTTGTTAGTGTTGTGCGATGTTATAGAAGGATAACATGTCAGTGAGTGCTGACTAATTGTACATAAACGCGTCGCTTTGTAATTTTATCGGCAGTTTTCCGGAAGTTGATAAAATACGGTCTCAATCAAACCGAGACTGCAATATTTCGTATGTGTCGTGCTCGGCCGTTTCCAAAGGTCCATTATTATACTCTTTTTCTTAGTCATATGCGTGAAGCTGTTACAATAGCTTATTTGAGTTGAATTGGGTTTTTCGGCGCACTAATTCAAAAGATTTGCAAGAGTCAACAGAAATGAATTTTTTAAGACCACCCTCCATTTACATCGAGATAAAAATTATGCAAAATGGATCTAGAAAACCTTCTCCTCTTCTCACCTGCAGAATTGCAGACTTGCTACACATTTTGGACTAGGTATGATAAGGGACAAAATTGGCCCCCAATATTGAAAGTATTAATGCACAAGTTTTGATTATCTAATTTAACTACAAATGAACTGAATCAATATTAAAACTCATTACAAGTATGTTTGAAGGCTATAAATGAGTTTAACAGCCTCACAAACAAGGCCTTTTCTTTCAAAAAATGACAATTTTGTTCATGTTCAGCAGTTTTCGATCAGTTTTTGGTCTTGGAAATACAGAGCGCACCCTCGAGCACAGCTGATTTTTTGTTGAAACTGGTACTTGATATGGATGCATCATCAGCCAAACAACTGGGTGTGCTCGGAGGTGCGCTCTTTATTTTTAGGATCAAAATATTGCCCAGAAAGGTCCAAAATCTACAAAATATAACAAAATTACAAAAAATACCGTTTTTTGAGACCCTATTAAATCTTCTAGATAAATAAAATAAATAAAAATATATTTTGAAAATAGAAAATGATCAATTTACTTCAATATGCATAATAGATTATATGTAAATATTATTTTTCTGCATTTTGAATATATTGGGAGCCAAAATACCCCCTTATCATACCTTGTCCTTTTGTTGTGAACACTCCATTTTTCGCCGGAGCCATGATGGTTGTTTTCTGCTACAAGTCAAATAGCACTTAAAACAATACAGGGATGGTGATAAGGACCTTTAATGAACATGAAAATAATGAGAATATGAAATGAATTAGTGGGGATTTTAATTTGTTTGCCAGAATAATCAGTGGTCTTGCTCTGGAACTGCAACAGCTTGGTAAACACTTCATAAATAAATACAATGGACAGCTAAACAATTGTGGATTACAATTACCAGGATTTAGTTGTAAGTTATGTGATTTGACAACTTGCAATTCCTTCAACAATAAACACTCAAAATAGACACTGAACCATTAATTTATTTCATTACGTGAAACAAATCAACATACGTTCTATATTTTTTCTCATGCACCGCACTCGTCAAAACATGATATTTCTTATATGTGAAAATATATGTTTTAATCGCTAACACATATCCTCTACATAGTAACATCCAACGAAACCAATTCAGCATTAAGAACAATAAATACTGAAAAGGGGATCCCTTGGAAGCAACAAACACAAACACGAGATAAAAGTAGCAGACTCGGTTTTTATCGAGTCTGTTCATGAGAGATAATGTGAAGTGCATCCAAGCACCGGCTTAACAAGTTTATTTAACAAAAGATGTGACCCTTCGCACAAAAATGGACAGAATTGTAGCACAAGAATGCCTTAAACAAATAATCTTCATACACAACTGTTAGTTAGTGATATCAAATAACGTCACATTGGTGCAAAAAGGTACCATGTGACATTTTCATAGTTTTGAGAAAAACGCAATTGAAGTTTTGGATTGTTGCGAAAAATCACATACTGCTATTTAAATGGTGCAACTTTGCACAACTGGGAAAAATACTATTAAGAATATGACAGTAAATGTTTATTTCACTAATCTTTCTTTTTTTAAAGGGACACATGGCAATCTTGATGTTTTAAAACTAGCGGCGTCTCGTTAGTTTTTCTACATAAATTGCATTTGTTCAATCAATAATGTTAATTATAAGAATTGTACTAAGCCATTCGTTTTTGCATATTATTAATTTTTGATATTATTGCAACAATAATATATTAAAATGTATAGTATAATAAGACGAAATAGTGAAGACTTAAAATTTGATTTATTTAAATGTAACCAGGGTAAAAGTAAAAATGATACTGGATATATAAATCGAGACACCCATTTCAAATACTTCAAGATTGCCGTGTGTCCCTTTAAGATGTTTTTGCCATTTTTATACTTAGTTCCTTCTTACATGAAACAATTTCGGCATTGCCAGATGGTACCTTTTTGCTCCAATGGGATGATACTATAGTTGTTTTGGTAATACTGTACATTTTAAGTGAAAATTAATTTTTACCCTTGCCAAAAGATCTAATATTTATTAACCAAAATCATCATTAAAATGATAAATGCACAAAGTTACTAGTGTATGCAATTAGGTACCATATGATGACATATGTCAGTTGGCACCTTTATGCACAAAATAAATAATATATAATGTATTGTTTTATTAATGCAAAAATGTACCATAATGACACACTTGGTACCTTTTTTGCACCATGGAAATGACAGAAATATGAATGGCCTTCTTATTACACATATGTCATAAAATCCTTAATTGAAGGAATGGAATATAGCTTAGATCTTTATACAGTATGACGATTACATGAAAGTATAATGAAATATGTCAAAAAGTCGTTTTTGGCCAAAATGTCGGACGGTACTTTTTTGCACCAATGGGACGATATATGTATATATATATTAACTTATATCAATATCTAATTTGCACTTGAAGGCAAAATTAATGCAAGTTCCAAAACTCTTCATTATAAATATAAATGCAAATATAATAGAAAACACAATGTTTGATACACATAACTAAACATTCCAAAAATAATCTTTTTTTTTCTATCAATATTCTTTAGTTAGAAATCCAAATTTGCAATTCCCAAAACATATATGATTCATTGTTTTAATTCCTAAAATAAGCACACACACACACACACACACGCGCACACACACGCTATACAAAAAAGGCAAATAACGTATAATTTCAAGTAAGATGTATGTATTGTCGCAATGAAAAGCCGTCATCGATATCCATTGCCAACATTTATATTCAACGCAGCACGTCTAATTTCCATTCTATTTCCAATGTAAATATACGGTATTGTTGACTGGTAAAGCTATAATATTGTTTTCAATAGATTTATGTGATATTAAGCAAAATGAATTAGTCTTACATTCTGAAAGGAGAACATTCTCATCACAAATGGCACATATGCTGCCAAACAATCAGCAGAAAAGTGGGGGTCATGTATCTTCTAAGACGGAACTTGTCTCATGAATGAAAGTTCCCATTAAAAACATAAACACTGAGATGCCAAAATATTGTATTCACTCATTTTCATATAAGCAAAAACAATTCAAACTCACAATTTTAACATGACAATGATTGAAACATGTAACAAATAGATCAACAATTTGATATAAAACAAAAAAGGCACTTTAAATTATTGAAAAAAAACTTGTTTTACAAAAATAATTTATTTTCTAGCCACCATTATGCGACTACCCAAAGCCGATACTTCATGTAATGCAATGGGTGTGCTACACTTTCAGAGAAACAACAACAAAAACTGAGATAAACAAAATAATTGGACCAAACTGATTAGAGAGTTATCAGGTGGAGACAATCTTGTTTCCATGGAAGTACGAATTGTAATATTAGTATAACTTCTTTGCAAAATAGACAAAATTAAGCCACTATATTTACGAATGGTTCTTTACGCATACAGTAAATATCTGAATGAAGATTTGTGGTTTAAATGGTGATACTTATTGCAACCGAATATCACACTAAAAGGGCCGTCGTGATGTGACTGAATGCTTTTTAAAAGCGACATTATACCTCATACGTACATACATTAAGTTTTCACACAAATAGGCACGAAGTCAGAACTACCTCTCTAGAAAACAACTATTTAACAATGCAATATAATTCAAATAAGTACAAAAAATAAATCAAACATTACATTTTTAAAAGAAAATAAATCAGACAAACGCAATACATTGCGCAGTCATAATGTAATAAAAAACTATGTTCAACACCTGTGTTAGGCGTAAATAGCATCAGATCACCCAGATATCTTTAACAGAGCTTTAACAGTTTATCAAAGTGCTAAATGCAAAATTAAAAACAAAATGCAAAATGCAAAATGCAAAATGCCAAAATATATACTGTACACATACAAAAGTATGTTAAGGAACGCATTTCGCATTATTTGCAATTTGCATTTAGCACTTTGCTGTTTACATTTGACAATTCGGATAACGCACTGGTTTTACGAAAAATGTACAAGTAAAGTTTATTTACACGATTACTAATATTCCCCCGCCAGAATGACACAATTGGCTGGCGTGTGAGAATAGACTTACTTCACCATAGGTATTACATGAAAAAGTTACCTTATACTATTATTTACATATGTTAGGCCATATATAATGGTCGATTTTTTTGGGGTAGAGGCAGACCTCCCCATTTTTCCTGGGTAGAACCAGTACTGTAAACCTATACGAAAGGTCCCTTGGAAATTGCTCTAATGAGAAAGTTTGTATACATAACACATGTTAACTGTGACATCTGTGTGGTCTTTTTTACAGGGGTACACATCTTGATATATTTTCATCTAATACTGTTTTGAGATATGTCACGTTCCTATGTTATTTGGTTTAAAACGAAGCATTTAATTATTCAATATGGGGCTTACGAGTGCTTATATATATTTGCAGAATATTATAAACTTACATACAGCCAAATAACACATTCTTATAACAGTTACTAAGATACTACATTTTAACATGCCATTATTCTATTATATAACTAGCTGAAATCAAAATTGAAAACGATTTCAAGATTGCCGTTTGTCAATTTAAGTCTATGTTTAGGCTGTTACAAATTCGTTCAATACAGATTACCGATATTGTATCATTTAGATAAGGTGCATTGCATTCAATTTGACACCCGCATATCGGCTCAGTCTCGACATGATACCGGAATCAATTTCTATTGATATCCAGATTTAGCATCACATCAAATACAATTTGGAAAATAATTAAAATAAATGTGGATTTACGTCCCGTTAATACTTTGAACTAGGTTATATTGGGACAGAATCTAACAACTGGGAGATGATATGAGGAATGAAGTTTCCCATAAGATATGTCTCCCATAGGAAATTAGCCCACGTGGGGCAGATATCTGTAGATAAAGCAGATTTGGAAAGATCTCTCTATCTAGCTGAATAAAAATACAATGCATAATATACGCATTTTGAAACGGAGATATATTTTCCAAAATCAATATTATGTTTCTGACGACACTTAGTTTTAATACAGGCTATCTACAATTCTTTCATATGTGACAGAATTTGCTCACATGTATCTTAAAGTCTTAAGCGTTGTTTCAGCATTACGTGTTTTCAAGTATGACATCAATATAGTTTCATATTCTTTCTCGCCTCTAATATTTCCAAATATGTATCGTCTCAAATAGCATACCCATGACATGTTTAGTAAACTCTAATTTAACCCTATGAATCAAACACTTCAAATACACAGCATGCTTATTCAACGTTTATTGTCTTTCTTTTCTTTCTCTTTTCTTTTGCCGTTTTTCGTTCCTGTTAACCTTTGCTTTCGTTTTTTTTTGCTTTGGAACAGAAGAGGTATTTCTACTTATGACTTGTCCTCCACTACCATCTTTTAAACTTTCTGTAAAAGACAACAATATATGTTTTCGATAAAATAATATTATAATGAAACATTATAAAATGTCACTCACATAAAAACTAGAAATTAGGTTAATGGGATTGGATTTCCCGCTTAAGAGCTGTCAAATAACATAAAACGTCAATGTTAATTAACAGTAATTCGAAAAGTAGTCCATTCATATTGATCGACTTTTTTAGGAACTTATTGCTGTTTAATAGATGTAAACATGTGTGGCGTTTGAAAGGGTGTCTGAGAAACTTGATAGCAAACTTTTTCGTACGGTCAAACGAAACAAAGAACAACTTTAAAGATGAATAACATACAAGATGATACATCACAAACACAAAAGGGTTGACAAAATTGCTGCCGCCCTTGAACGGTCAGTGGCAAAAAAAGTGCACCAAACCTCACTCGTACCCTATTGTCATCCCAATAAACGGGACAGTGTAAATAAATATATCACTGTAAGGTTATTATCTCTAACAAACAATGCAGCATTTATAGGCAATATAAATAAAACACAAAGGACCATGTATATTTAATATAAAAAAAGGCCTAGAAAGCCACAAAGTAAGTACTCAGTGACCTGGCAGAAGCCAGAGCACCAAGAGAATAAGGGTACGACAATACAAGACACTGTATGCCCCTTCACTTCGTGGTTGAGCATAAACTCTTATATTATTATACCTAATATGAACCTTCTAGATATGCTTCCAGGCACTAGAAATGTACGATATTGATTACGGTATTGTTCAAAATGGGATACGCTGGTGTTAAGCGATGGTTGTGGTTTTAAAACAGAAAGTATGTGGGATCGACGGAATAAAAAAAGGTAAACATTCCCTAAAACTTAAACAAAATACTTAGTACAATTATACCTCATATAAATGATGGATATGAAAATAACGGTGAAATAACAGGAAACCTACCTTCGCAAACAATGTATGGCATCTTGAATATACACCTCACAATAACAATTCTAAACCAAAACAGGTACCAGTCTTTGGTAGTGCTTAATATTACCTTAAACTATAAGAACTAACACAGATACAGGCAAAAATGAGATATAGGGTCCTATAGAAACCACAGCGTCCGAACGCAATGGCATCGTAGGTACGCACTGTACTGCAAACAAGGACTTGATAATACCATGAAAGAGACAAAAAACAGCAGACAGGGTGGTGAAGATAGTGTTACCGACTTGGAACGGTCAGTAGGCAATAAGGCCAACTGATTAGCTTGAATCGATTGTATATGCGCACAAACTCATCTCTATCATCCTGTCTTCAGCGCCCAAATAGACCAGATAGTGTAAACAAAACTACATCCCATTAAAAGGAATCCTCTAACAATAAAGTCCACATCCAGAGAAACTAACTAAAGAAACACATACAAAATAATAAACATCTCAGGATGTATCCAGAATCGTACTGAACAACCATAGTAGTTGCAGCTAAAGAGAAAACCAATCTAGGGTACGACCAGAAAACCCGAGGGACGAAAGCTCATGCACCCACCTCCCTTAGCTGGGGTTTCAGAAGGTGCACTCATAGAGTCCCAAAAAAGCCATAATTACAATTACTCACGTGGATCAACAGCTGCTTCTGCTCCAAGTACTGTGACAGCGTCCTCAGATACAGCTTCTATATCGGTTTCATGCGGAGTCTTACTGGCAAGGAAGATCACAGTCTCTTTAAAAAAAGAAATATAAAAACAAATCAGCTGACGCAAAAAATTAAATATCACAGATCTATCCGATCATTTTTAAAAAATGTTCGGAAACGCAAACGAGTCAGAACAACAGCCTCCGGACATAAAAGGTACATTCGATCAAGAATTAGACGCGGAGATAACAGAAATCGAACTATGAGCCGCGATTTTTCACCAGAAGAATCATAAATCTTGTGGACTGGATAATTTAAATAGCGAAATATTTCAATCATGTTATGATATAATCTCACCATTTCTATTAAAACTGTATAATCGTCTGTTAAATAACGGTGAATACCCTGTAACATGGGGTGAAGAAATTATCATTCCAGTCTTTAAACATGGAAATAATGATGATGCAAACAATTATTATAGGGGATTCGCACTTATAAATGTATTGGGAAAAATATATTCTCAAATTTTACTTAATCGTGTAACTATATGGTCAGACAAATACGATAAGATATCGCAAAACCAGTTTGGATTTCAAAAAGGTAAATCTACTGTAGATTGTATATTTGTATTTTATTCTATTATTGCAAAAAAATATATTGTGCTTTCATAGACTATGAAAAAGCATTCGATTGTATAGTCCGCTCACCTTTATGGCATAAGCTTTTAGCCCAAATTGTAAGTCTTAAAACTGTAAATGCCATTAAATCTATGTACACTGTGGTAAAGTCATGTATACGATATAAGTCTGCTTTATCAGACTTTGTGGAATCACATATTGGAGTAAAAAAGGAAATCCGAGCTCTCCTCTGATGTTTATGATGTTTATAAACGATATTGTATCAAATGTTAACTCTGATTTAGAAGACATTTTTTACGATAGATGATCTTAAAATATTCATGCTTCTTTACGCGGACGATGTAGTAGTCTTTGCTTTATCTCCCGATACGTTACAGTCTCTGACGATATAGAATCATATTGTCATACATGGGGTCTTAAAATAAATACAGCAAAAACAACAATAATGATATTTGAAAAGGTCGTCACACTATATATGAGTTCATACTAAATAATACAACATTAGAAATAGTTAATTCCTTTAAATATCTTGGGATTCACTTTTTTAAAACCGGTAATTGGTTTAGAACGCAAAAAGATTGGCACAACATGCATCGTTTTCACTGCATAATCTTTTCTCTGTTTTTAATCGAATAGAATTACATATTTATGAGAAATGCAAGCTGTTTGACACTTTAGTGGTGTCTGTATTAAATTATAGTTCGGAAGTTTGGGAATCACATGATGCAAAAGACGTCGAACTTATACATACGACATTTTGCAGGAAGATTTTATCCGTAAAAAGGTCGACAAATCTTACAGGGTTATATGGTGAACAAGGTAGAGTTACGCTGTATGCAAAGAGAAAACTAAATGAATATGGTATAAAGTATTGGATTAAATTATTGAAATTAGGAGATAACAGTATTGCTAAGAAAATATATAAATTACAAAAAAGCGACACAGACAATAATATGTCATATAACGGGTCAAATTGGGCATTCCAAATAAAATCAATATTGGAGACTTTAGGTATGACAAATATTTGGTTATATCAATATGATAAAGAATACATTAACTATGAACTCATCCAACAAAGAATATTAGATATATATCATCAAAGCTGGTATGCAAATATAAATAATTCGAACAGACTTGTTACTTACTGTCGTTATAAGCACGATTTTACCTTGGAACATTATTTAGATATTGATATGGAGAAACAATTTAGAATAGCTCTTTGCAGATTTAGATTGTCTTCGCAGAACCTCGCCATAGAAAGCGGAGGTATGAAAATATTCATAAGGATGCTGATTTTGCAATATGAATTTTATTGAAAACGAATACCACTTTTTGCTTGTTTGTCCAATTTATAGAGAAGTAAGACATAAATATCTTAACTCTTATTATTGCCGATGGCCTAATTTGAACAAGTTTGATTCGCTTATGATATCAAAGTCAAAATGTACAGTTGTAAATTTAGAGAAACTCTCAAATTAAGAAATAGTACATAAAGGAAATTTCCTGATGTTAAATTCTTATTTTTCATTACAGCGATTTTGAAATAATGTGCTTCTCAATAAATCTGATATAATGAAATTGTATGTTTATTTGTTTAATATGGATAAGTGTTCATATTCTCACTATCTTCATAGTTTTATGTAATTGTGTAGGCTATAAACACGTGTTGTATGTTTAATTGCTGAATAAAGATATTGTATTGTATTGTACATGTATACAGTATTATTTCATCTAAAAAATTCGCTAAACTTTCTCCCTTCAAATACAATCTTTGCAAGTCTGGTTAAGATTGCTCAGGAATATTGTTCAAATAGGATATTGAACGTAGTTTGATTTTTTAAATTGTGTTGGGGAGTGGACCCAGCGGGACCATGTATTTATATTGGAAAATGTAGTGTTCAAGCATACAGAAATTTAATTCTCCATGGTGGGAAAGGCTAAACAAGAGAGCCAGGATGACCCTAGATCGCTCACCTGGTAATCATGGGTCTAGTCTAGCATGGGTATTTTTTAATTTGTCCCACTTTCTTCTACGAATGATATTTCATAAAAATGTGTTGGGGTGGGGATGGGGGTAGGGAGGGGGAGTATGAATGTATATCAATCACGCAATTTGTTTAAGCTTTTATTGATATTAGCATTTTTCAATAAATCAATGGGCATAACTTAGTCGTTACTAACAAGATCTAGCTGATTTTCGAACTTGTCCAAGATTTCAATGATATACAGCGATTTGCACACCTAGTCATCTTACCGATGCTTCCTGCCAAGTTTCGTCGAAATCCATCAAGGTGTTTAAGAGGAGTAGCGCCGACAAGAAATTTAAAGTAAAAATAAAAATGTCAACGTAACTTCGTTAAAAATCAACGAACCGGAAATAAACGCAATATGCACAACTAGACATCATACCATTGCTTCCTGCTAAGTTTCGTAAAATTCAAAAAATTCAACAAAAGAAATCTATCAAAACCAAATAAAATGAATCAATCAAATCTATTAAAGAAAATGAATAAAAAAAATGAAAAAAAAACTTTGAAAAAAAAAGAAGAAATTTATTTTATGATATGCAATGAAATACTGTATTTTATCCATTTATCAGTGAAATAAAAGTGTTATTCCACACTGTGGAATATAGAGTTTTATTTCCACAGTAGCTGCCGGGACTACTTTTAAATTTACACTGAACACAGATGCACAGTAAAATTCTATTCAAACAATGATCTGAAATTGATTTAAAGTTAAATTAAAATGATTGCCAATATATAATACATTAAACAAATTATTCTATGTGGGTATAAATAAAATATCTTAGGACTTTTTTTTGTAGTCGCGCAAAAAATGTGTAAAGCAGCTTAGTAAAATTGCCTTCCGTGTTGTTCTACCGCAGTTTCCCTAAAACATTGTAAGATTATAAAATAAAAAGAACTTTTGTAGTTTTGTCGTGAATAACATATTTTATTTCATCTCGAAGTTTTCTCACTTTTCGATGAAATAAAATATGTTATTCACTCCAAAACAACAAATATCCTCTATATATATATTTTTCGTTTTTACAAAAACAATAAAAAAAGCAACACAAAAAACTGTGTAAGTTTGGTTAAGATTGCTAAAGAAATGTGGCATGTATTGTGTTAACACGTACAACTGCATTTTTGCTAATTCAGGGGCTATACTGAGTACCTCTGGTGTTACTGGTTCGATCTTGCCCATTGTCGAACTCGTACGAGATCTTATAGTCATATACAATCTTTGAAAGTGTGGTTAAGATTGCTCAATAAATGTGGCATTTATCGTGTAAACAAGACGAAAAACTGCATTTTACTGGTCCATCTTGCCCACTATCGATCTCGTCCGAATATCTTATAGTCATATACTATCTGCAGAAGGTTGGTTAAGATTGCTCAAGAAATGTGACCTCTATCGTGTAAACAAGATGAAAAACTGCATTTTTAGCTAATTCAGGGGTCATAACTCTAGTGTTACTGGTCCAATCTCACCCATTATCGAACTCGTCCTAGATCTTATAGTCATTTACAATCTCTACAAGTTTGGTTAAGATTGCTCTAGTAATGTGGCCTCTATCGTGTAAATAATCTAAAAGTTGACGACAGACGACAGAAGACAGACGACGGACGATGGATGAAGAGTGGTCACAATAGCTCACCCTTGAGCACTTCGTTCTCAGGTGAGCTAAAAATGGACAGGAACAGCTCTAAATAAATGTATGGGTAACATTCCTATAGGAGACACTAATAAATTATTTTGTTTTGGTTGGAGAGCCTCTTATATTTATTTGAACATTTTATCTAAATTAGGTATAACAAGAGTTGCGCGCAACATGGTGTTTCGCCTAAAGTGACATGTCCACCATACATGTTTCAAGCAATCTTCATCTTGACAAAATCGAGGGTTTACAGTAACTGTTAACGCGGTCAAACACTATTGTCAGTATTCAGTAGGTTAGCATTCATAGTTTTCCTTAACACATCTTCATCTTACCACAAGGAACGTCGTTATCCATGACCATTAACTCTGACTTTCATTTCGACAGAGTTATACAGTATTTTAAAGCTCGTATTAGATGGTAATCAATCATGACTGTTTTCCACTTAACAATTATAAGTGTGAAGAATTCCATTGATAAGCAGTGTTGAATTTCAGTAATAAATAGTCACATGCTGTACAAATAAACACATCCTGTTTATCTAGTTCAATGTAACAGTTTCAGACAGAACCAATTACTTCTAATTTTAATCTGGACATGGTTTTGAAACTCTCCCATATCTAGTTAATATATATAATGTTTATTATCTGACACATCTGAAGGAGAATGCATCAGATGCATGCATAGACAAAATCTCTTTTTGATTTAGATAAATAAATAAAAAAAAACTACTACTGTTGAAATCATCTTGTTTTTATTGAGTAAATATTCAGTAATGAGACTAAAATTATCAGTATTAAAGGTACAATGTCCATTAATAAAATATTTAGAGCCACCCCAGAGAGAGAGGAAGGATACACAGGAATCTGGAAACATGCTCTACTCTTACTATTCATATGGTTCCTTAATGTGCCTGACATTAATTATCGCTTAACCATTTCTTCTTTTAATGAATCAGTAGAGAGATTTTTATTTGTCTAGTAACATATTTATTTCCAGAATCTTTTCACGTTTTGGATATAGGCAAATAAATTTGGTGGTCTGTACTATTAACACAATACAATGGTAATTATATTTGACAGTTTAATCTCCATGTATTTGATAAACTTTTACTGGAGTCTCAAATTACCCATCTGCAGTAGCCGACTTAAAGTTCAAGTAATTATGTTCCTGTCAAACCTTATAAAACTCACAATGAAATGTGCATAAATTGAAATGTGTATGTATTTAAAACAGAAGCGAAATATAGTTTATGGCTGGCCAAGAAAAATGTCCAGTGAAATCTGGTACTCCACAATTTCATATTGCTAAACATAGTCAAATTTGGAGATTATACATGTATTGTGAAATTTGGAGACAGTACATGTATTTAAGAGACAACTGACCTTGACACAGGGTCATTTGGAGGCTGGAATACACGAGCACAATGTTAGTGATCTTATATATGAAATGTGAACACTCTACTCCTTAGCACAAACAAGTACAATACGTTAACGCACATTTTAACAGTTTCTGAAAACGGTACATGTATTTAAGAGACCCATGGTCAGTTGGAGGGCTGGAAGTTATTGACATTAAGAATGACAATGACAAGGAGGTTATATATGAAATCTGAACACTCTACTCCAAAGAACAAAAACGTTATAAGAATTTAACGCACTTTAAAACATTTTTTGGAGACGGTACATGTATTTAAGACACCACGGACATTGACACGGCCTGTTGGAGAGCTGAAAGTTATTGGCTTTAAGAAGGACAATGACAAGAATGTTATATATGAAATTTGAACACTCTACTCCAAAGAACAAAAAGGTTATAATAATTTAACGCACACTTTAAGCAAAACTTTAACGCAAATCTTTACCAAAACCTATTGTCAACCCTTTTGTGTTTGTGATGTCGTTTGCATTTATTATTACTTTTGCCTTCTTGTTCATGCTGTTTGTCTGTTTGCGTGTTTGTTTCTGTGTTTTGTCGTTGACTGTCCTCCTTAAATGCTACTTTCCCTGTCCGATCTTTTTATATTTCTTTAACAGGAACCTTAACCAAAATTTTAACAATGTACTTATTGTATTATATCCTTCTTGTCCTTGGGAGTAGAATGTTCAAATTTTATATATAACCTCCTTGAACTATTCTCTAACCAACAAGGTAGCATTAATAGGCAATATAAGTAAATACGCAAAGATGCTCGTGTATATATAAATACAAAAAACAATAGCCTAGAAAGCCACAAAGAAAGTACTCAAAGACTTGGCAGAAGAGAGCAACAAGAAAACAAACCATTGAAGGCAAGACAAGACAAGATTGCAGACGAACAACAACGTCATTGTCCTTTTGGGCTTTAGGTGTACGTCATCTTAGGGTTCACAGCCTGTCCGGTCATCGCACAATTAAGGAGGAAAGCATAGTGGTGAACTATCCTTCATATAAAGGGGTTGTTTGAGTAGCTCCACATACATCGGGGAGCAACCCTTAACACATAGAGGACAAGCAGTTCTAAATAAAAGATGGAGAACAAGTATATACAGAGATGATTGAAATCACCTGAATAATATTATATACAGTGGTACGACGTTAAAAGGGACACAATTCTAGTAAGATTAGAACAATCGCATTCCAAATGCTTAACAGTGTGCACATCTTCATTGGGTAGTGATGATATGTTAGGAGTTTCGTCTCAATCGGTACACCTAGGTGGAGTTCATTGTTGAAGGGACATAGCGTTACAGTATGCACATGTTCCTTTGGTGAGGATGATATGTGTGAAGTTTCGGCATTCGACAAACAAGAATAAGAGGAGTAATTCACACAGTCATGTTCCTTTGGACCAGTTCTGTCATTCAATTGTCTCTGCAATAAATCTAAATTGTGTTAAATAAGTATGCTCATTCTTTAAATAGGGATGCGTTATGTACTTTTTTAACGATAATTGTTCTTTGTTATACAATTATACACATGATTGTATACGTAGTGTCATCGAACTAACACCATAAGCACAAACTGTGACAATTAACACAGTAGTTGTATTCAATATTTTGATAGGTGTGACACGATTGCCTTGGTGATATTTGATGTTTTAAGACGCATCGTAATAAACATTATGTTATTGTTTCGATATGTTCAGTTAAAAAACATAATCAAGGTCGAAGTCAATTTGAATGTTTAATTTTTAATTTGCAGTTGTCAGTTCCTTCGTAGAATATACATAAACAGCGACACCGTCAAACAAACATGGTCGCTTACATGAAATAAAATAAGTTCATTTCAATCAATATTAGATGGTTCATACTTGAAGGTGTTGAACTATTTACGTAAATAAACAAATTCGATGTTAATGCATTTGTAAACAGAAAAAGCGGCGCATAGGAACAAGGAAAAATGGGTCTTTGTAAACTATCAGACATGATGTTGTTTTCTGTGAATATTTATCATTGCGAAATTCGCAAACATTTCCACGTCGCAAACATAACCACTAATACAGTAGTATGTATGGCCAAGTTTCGTTTATAAACTGAAAGCTGTTGCTATGAATTGAAGGACTTATCGTTATATGTCTTGTATTTATAGTTAAAGTTGCCATGACTGTGACTGTTATCTTGAATATTCGATGATTTCAGTCGAAAGCATACACTTTGAAAGAGGCCTATCTAAGTATACATGCACTTGCAATTTTATTAGAAAAGGATTAGCGCTGTCCGGTGATGAAATTGTATGAAATTATAGTGGTACATTTTAAGTAAAGGTGGCCATCTTGGAAAACGGGCGTCGACGAAACACAACACTCAAACACAAATTAGGGAGTTTCAGAAGCAGAAGCGATTATGTTTTGTGAAATTGCAACCAAAAAACCGGACAACGACAGCGGAGACGAAATAACATAACATAAGCTCCTTCGGCCAGTAAACAGGTAAAGCTTAAAAGTAGCCTTTGAAGTTGAAGTGTTTGTTTTACCAATTAATCGTTGTAAAGCGTATGAGAAAATATAAATGCGTTATCTTTAATGTAAACAAATGTCCTTATTTTTAAACACAATTTCTACTTTTACAAATAGTGCTAAATTCCAGTTAATTAGAGAGCAGTGTGTCACTCACTATACACGGTACGTGTTGTGTTTTAGACACTTACTTTGTTCTATAACTGCAGGAGTATCACCGCCGACATTGTCCGTTAGAGAATCTGTATTCTGTGACAGTTTAGCTATATCATCCACAGTTGCTTCTGGTGTGTTTGACACACTCTCAAGTGATGTTTCTAACATGAATAATGTAAAGATAAAATAATTTTATATAATATGACCTCATATTCAGTAGGAACATTATTTCTCCCAAGGACAGTCGGTCTGTGAAATTCATGACCGTGGCTTCAAAGGTTGACTGACGAGTTCGTCAGCCCACCGACCGAAAGAAACACTGAGTTTAATTAACATAAGTTTAATAACCAGATCTAAACGTACATAGTCTTCCTCATCTCACCAACCGAGTTTAATAAGCTTCAGTACTTCAGGAGTATATTTTGCACGGTGCGTGAGTCAATATCAGATAATCGGTGATACATTTTCAAATTTTGATCTGTTACTTTATTTTTGATAAGGTGGTTCCACTACTGCAGCCTAAAATGGTTCGTTCTGATTGTTTAATCACCCTTAGGATATGTTGTCTGCTTTTTAATTTAGTCATTTGACTGTTAATTATGATATTCAGGTTTTATAACCTCTGCTCTCAACTAAATACCACATTGACGGTTCCATGTTCACCTTCATATGCAGACCATCTTTGGGATGGCGCAACTGTTCAAACTACTGACATTTTAAATATTGAGTTCTGCTCAACCCGGGGTTAGAGGGCGTGAACGGTAGCAATCATGTTTCACTACCGTTCATGATTAGTCTCAATCAAACCAATATTTCTTTTATTTATCGTGTTCGGTGATTTCCAAATACCTTCCAAACTCCTTTTAATCGGTAATACGTTATGCTCTAAAAAAACGTATGAAATGATGACCCACTTTCAAAAGAAATACACGCATTTTAAGTTGTTATAAAAAGCAAAATAACACTAAGATGCATTGAGTTGATTTGAGCACCGTTCCGGAAACTCAGTTTAAGCTAAAATAACAGCACAAGAACACAACCTTGATAGGTGGAGTAAGTTTCTTAAAGATACTGTTTGTGGTTTTTGATACATGATGCGGAAACAAAATAAGTGTGACAGTCGGTCTGACAGACTTCATCTGCATATTATCCCATCCAAAATACTGGAACACGCTTACGTTTATCTGCAGTAGGTTCTGATTCTGAATCATGTGTAGCCATTATATCGTTCAAACTCTCCTCATCCAAGCTCGGAAAATCTTCATGTAACAGAGCGCATGTTCTGCTGTATCGTTGCTCTCGTCCTGTATATTGAATATAAGATAACTTTTAATTTTATGAAGGAATACAATGTTTAACATCACAATTGTCTTATTTCCTTTTAAATTGCCTGTGTGTCTTTCATAATATGATGTCGATAGTTCATTTGACATTTTGTTTATACAGTGTGCTTATTTACATGAAAACGTTTTTTAAAAAGCATAAACAAGATTATTATGTTTTTGACACGGAAGCTTGTACTTTTGCACGTAAGTCAACTATAATATCATTTCATTCGCTTATCTTACCTTTCCCCTCAACATCAAATGCCGTGAGTTCCATCCAGTTGAATCCAAGCACAAACGTCACAGCTCTGTTACTGAGGTCGGAACATGGATAGTATGTCTTTATACGAAATGTGTGAATTCCATATTGACATTCGGCCTAGAATAATTTCGAAATAGTAATTAAAAACCAAAGTGAAAGATATGCTTGATATACTTTTTGCATTAATGTATAGGATATAGTTCTGTATCTCTATAATGTATTAAATTAATTTAGTTTATGCTTAATAATTTGTTCCCACTAGCTCTTAATCGTAATTACTGTTCAAATAGTCACGTAAAGTTGGTCATTACGTGGCAATTCATTTCGAATAACTTTACAAACAAGAGAATATGTGAACGCTCTACTGATATAGGCACACCATGTGTACAAGTTTTTATGCCTTAGGGTTTCAAAGAATATTATTTTATTTCTTCCCATACAAGTATATGTAAAATACGGTGCAATATGTAAAACCTGGGTCTCCATTTGAACATCTTGGTAGAGGATGACACGCTCATGCCTCACGCAGTATAAGAGAGCACTAGCTCTTGTGGTCTCAGGTTTTCCTGTTTTGTCTAATAGTATGCAAAACATGTGACATATATTACTAACAACGGTTATTTTGAACGCTGAATTAACTTGATTTTATTTGTATAAGGTTCTCAAGCATAAAGAGCCACCCATATAATATTTCAGCAAAGCTGGTCTCAGACTAGCGGTTTCAGAGAAATTGCTGCTAACGCTTTTCCCTATGAAAATCTATGCTAAAAATGTAGAACCGCCAATATACAAATTTTGGACCCCCGAAAGACAAAAAAAAATATCTGTTTGACTGAGGTTTTTGAAAATTTAACACATGTTTGGAGAAGGTATTTCTAAGTGAAAAACAGAAGAAAAAACAACTTTTTTTTTTAATGGCGAGGCTCGCCCAAAATGAGCGAAGCAAAGTAATCAGTATGCTGGACGCCGGTATGCCTTTGAGTTGTGTGGCTGTGGACTTCTATTGCTCTAGAATGACAATACATAGGTTGAGTGTGCGAAATAGACAGACCGGAATTGTAAAAGATTGCCCACGTAGAGGTAGCCATCAGTGTTTACTTGTTAGAACACAGATAACAGAAATAGGTTTAAATCTGCAGCAAAATCTGACAGGGCGACTGTAGAAGGAGAGTTTTAAGTTTTCATGTTGTTTAAATTCAGACTAAAGTCAAATTTAGTCGGGTATACATAAAACACAAACGTGTGAATTCTGTAATATGCATTCTTTAAAGAGAATTATGAAAGGTCTCGTTAATTTCAGTAACGCTGTTCATCCTGATACAATAAGTAAAGCACTAAAACTGACCCGACTGAAGTCTAGGAAACCATATAAATTTCTATGCACATGTAACGTTTCTTTATTAGTTCACTATAAGTTGAAGAGCATACTTCTGCTTGATTACGTTCCAAGATACTGATAATGATCGTTTTAGGAAACACATTATATATATTAGAATGTATTAGCTATTGTAAGATTTGCAACGTAGTCTCTCAAATTTCTATATATAACGTACATGTTTCGTGTGTCATGCAGTGGTTTGCAACTGTAATAAAGTATATATTTCTGTACTTGATTTGATTTAGTTAAACGTATTTCTTTCTTTCCTTTTTGTATCAACATAAAAGCTATATGGACTATTTTTGTTTTAATACAAGAATACATGAAAGTCGAAAGGCAAGATATGACATCTCAATCATACAAAGGTTGACTGCCTTGGAACGGTCAGTGGCAAAAGAGAAACAAAGTCGGGATGAACGTTAGATTTGTCCTGATTACATTTTAGAAGAGCTTGTATCATTGCACATCACCGGTTATAACGTATTAGGTAAATCCCTAGGGAATTATTTCTCGGAAGGCGATTGCTTAAAATGTTATTTTTCTACGTTTTCATCGTCTAATATAGAATAAATATATTATATAATAATTTCAATTCCATTTGATACTGCGCAGCTCTCTTTTGACTTTTCTCGGACGAAGAAATCGTATTTCAAAATGAAAGTTAATAAAACTTGATTTAATCCAAATCATCTAAACACAAGGAAAAAATAAATAAAAAATCTGCCACCGTTATGGGATCGGCCCTCGAGTTTGAAATCTTCCCATCATCTGAGACTGATCATCGATCTGAGTCTTACATATTTACAGATCTTTCCGCTTATTTTCGGAGATAACAATGGAACAAAAAATATCAACTTGAACACAGTAGATGGATACACACAATTAACAATGTTGTATTTACAAGTACTCAAGTGATAAAATATACTCCATTAAACTTATATAAACTAGTATATATATACGTACTTTGTGTGATATCTTTCTCCCAGTATCATCTAGTGTCCCTTCTAGTCTTTGAAGTTTTTCTACAACAAATGGCTCTTTCCAAAAGTTGTCTCGTAATACAGGTATTCTTAGTTTCATCTTTTTCCATTGTCGCCTAATTGACATCAGGTCAACGATGTCATTCCCTGCGGATCCTTTGCCTAATGCAAAATAGTTCTTTGGCTTGTGTTTGAATATTTGCTCTGAATCCTGTATCTTAAAATTTCGTTTATAGGCCTTTTCCCACTCTTTAAGTAAATTTTCATAAGTCATTGGAGGGCACAAGTTAGGTACACCTAATCGTGATCGTGAAGGCCAGTGTAACATTGCATGATATAGATATGCCTCCAGGTATGGTCTACGTGATTTTTGCTGTTTTTCCACCAATATTTCCGTGTACCTAAGTAGACGGCTATATTCATCAGCAGTAGTGGGGTGTCTTTCGTCGACTTGTGATGAACACATAATGTTGTAACCTATGTAGACTAGCAAATCCCTTGGATCTGCTTTCTTCAAGTCGCCGAATTCAAGATTGGTTTGAGCATCTTTAAATCGTCTCACAAGTTTTGGTTTATCCTTTCCCGCATTTGCAATCATCAAAGGTTTCAACCCAAGACCATACAAAAACTGAAATTTTGAGGTGTCCTGGGGATTTCCATAGAAAGATTCAAATCTTTCTCTTAACTTCAAAAGAAGTTCTTCATTTGATTCTGTGAAGATCGTGTACATCTTTTTCACTTGATACCCTCTTTCCTCCAAACTTCGCAGAGACATCTCTACATGTTGTTGCGTTGAACTACCATTACGAAGCTCCGGCACCAGCTCATGAGTTGTTTTTATCAAGTTACTGAACGATGAAGACGCCGTTGGAAATTTTGCATCGTTTAGAAAACGTAGAAAGTTATAACGATCTTTGTAACATTGAAAACGTTCAAATTTTTCTAACAATGATAGCACTATTTTCACTTCCATTTGGAAACAGCTTAGGTTGATATCTTCATCTGTCTTTGCAAATTTCTGTCCCTCTTCGAATTTTGCAAGAGCTTTAAATGCCAACTCTATGATTTCTGCTGCATGTGAATCACTTATTTTTCCATCTGCCTTGCATCTTTTCTCCAATAAATGGTCCATATTGGATTTGTAGATTTGACCGTACGTGTCCAAGAGATAGGAACTTTCAGGTTTCTGTTCCAGAGAAAGTTGTATTGCTTCTTCAGCAGCCTCATACTGTTTTATGTGGATATTGAATCGAGCCAGTTGCTGCCCGACCATAGCATCACTTGTGATTTCAAAACATAGCTTCATCAGACGCACTACTCTTTTATTTGGTATTTCATCGTCTTCCCCATCTGCTTGTTTTTCAAGATCTAACACTAGATCTGAAAATTTAGTTTTGGTTTCGCCTTTTTCGTTTTCCAACAGTTGTCTTGTTTTGAAGATACTATTGACTAATCTGACGAACTGCTTTGACATCGGATTGACTTCATCTGTATGCTCGCGAACAAGTGAAAGGACATACTGTACTATGTCTTCAAGACTAAGACATTCAGTTGTCATAATATACTCTAGAATTGTTTTTGCAAGTGGTCGAGAGATTATGCAAACTTCACTTTTAGCAAAGTTATCTTTTCTTTTTGTGATCAATAATGCCAACGCTTCAGACATAGAAACATTCCATGTTTCACGATCATTTTGTTTTAATTTCTGTCTTTCCTGCATTGACTGAAGAATCCCAAAAGGAATCTTGCCAATGCATGAGTAAATATCAAATTGTCCAGTCGATGAATTTACCCCTGTCATTAGAGAATCAAATACGTTTTGCGGAACAGAGTGATCGCTTTCATATGAATTGATGATTGCAAGGCACTTCAGAACCTGCATTTCGCATTTGTGCACATCTGCCAAAATTCTCTGAGCTGTATCCCGCAAGTACTTTTCAGAAAAGGAATTTCGCATTACATTGAATGCGATGAGTGTTTTCACATCTACATTTCCCTCTTGTTCGAGTTCCCTGTACTTTTTTTCAAACCAGTTCCGCTCAGCCTTTGTCAGGTGATGTCCTATAACATGTTTCACTTTACCTCTTGGTGGTTCGTGAGGAACTGCCACTCTGTTAACAATGATGATTAGACAGAACAGCTTTCCCGGCGATGCAGTTTTGTATGCTAATTCTTCTAGCTTTGCCCTAAACAAAGGGATGCCTTCTTCTTTGTTGTCAATCAAAATTATAAACGATTTCGGATCTTCGTCTTTAAATCTACGAAATTTGTCTATTTGATTTACCGTATGTTCGGTAATTGTATGTACAACGCAGCATCTGTATGCTTTGGACGGACCTTGAGATTTGAACTGGCTGAAAAACCACAAAAGTTGCATCCCTAACGTACTACCACCTGCTCCAGGATGATGCTGTATTTCATGAACTTCTATAAGCGACCCTTTTTTTGGCTGCATTTTCTCAATTATTTGTTCTTTGTGTTTTCCTAACTGCTCTCTTTCTCCGACGTGTCCATTAAAATATAAATTCCACCATGAAACTGCATTGCCTTTGTAGAATTTGCTTTCTTCGTCTATGCTTTTTTGTCGAATTTCATCATTATTCATTTTCTCTATCTCTGGTACGCATTCTTCTCCACTGACAATTTTGATGTCTTCAAAATTGAATTCGTCTCTTTCTTTTCTACTCATCTCTACAAAATGACCTGAGGAGTTTGGAAGTTTACAAACAACGTCAGGATCTACTCTGAAGACTGTTTCCATAGTTTGGGAGACACACTTCCATGTCATCCCCGTGTGAAAATATTTATCAACGTTTGAGCTTCCTATGCGCTTTGAAAGCTCTTTTTTCAGATCATGGATAATATATTCATTTTCTGCAACGACGACACATTCCCCTTTAAATGTAGATAAAATACACTCTTTGGCTACATCAAATATAGGATCTCCACCACTTGTTTTTTCGAATAATAAAAATATGACAAGAGCTCTTTTCCTTGGAATGAGCTGTCGACATTGATTCAATGCATCCTTGACATATTCTGATCTCTGGCAGTACCAACTTGCATTGTCCAGCTTACCTAAATATGACTCGTCATTGCCATTGCAATATACCCACGTGTTTTCTGCATTTTGGAATTCGTTTTCTTTACGTGTTTTACCAACATCCTCTGCATTCTTGACATGAAATATAGTTGTGTCTTTCTCAATAATATTTCGCAGTGATGCAGAAGAATCAAAATCAAAAACAGCCTTTGCAGAGGTGTATGCCTCGTCCATGTTTAACTGATGTCTTACTTCCTTTTCATTTGGACTTTCAGAGATATTTCCAGAACAAATAATTGGAATAAATTCGTCTGTTACATACTCATTTCCACACGTCAGAAGTTTGACTAGTTGTTTACCTAGGTCTGCTGATTTGTCGCCATATTTACAACTCTCTCGCTCTAAAGTACGTCTTTCGTCAATGGTCTTTAATTTCGAGTTCATGTCGACAACGCTGCTTACTTTAGATGGAACAATTGTTAACATTTCACAACTTGGGCTCACATTATATATATAGAGTACTTGCCTTTGCTTGCCTTTTGGTGGAAAACATATGAGTAGCAGTTCATCGACAATATGACCAGAAAACGGTACAACATCAATTTCTAGAACGATTTTGTCATCCATCTTGATTTCCTGAATGGGCCTTACACAACATTGTGCAATGATTGCATGTTCTGGTTTAAAGCACAGTTTAATACCTTGCATTATTTGATCATTAAGAAGTTGTGTATCCAGATTTTTGTCAGTTACCATTCCAACGATTTTACCAGTTCCCTTTCCAGATGATATACCGAAGTGTATGGTTCCGTTTTTTCTTCCGTTTATGCAAGCAGCGGTAAATTTGACAACTTCCTTAACAAGTTTATGAATGCATAGTTTAAGTCCTGGCATTGTAACAAATTCATGTACCGGAATGAGAAGATTTCCTTTTGCGGGTCGGACCTGACCTGTTGTGTAGTTGGTGTTTCCTGTTGGTGAATCGAAGTCTCGCAAAGACACTTCATTTTCGGAATGTACTTGATTTTGGCGTACCTTT
The DNA here is from genome assembly GCA_037043455.1 of Cyrtodaria siliqua. Classification (NCBI taxonomy): domain Eukaryota; kingdom Metazoa; phylum Mollusca; class Bivalvia; order Adapedonta; family Hiatellidae; genus Cyrtodaria; species Cyrtodaria siliqua. The sequence goes on along the minus strand of JAWPHD010004160.1, from coordinate 89,448 downwards.
AACCGACTTTGGATTTCAAACATTCCTTTTGAAATACCTACCCCATACTTGATGTTTTCGAGGTATTCACTGAAAACCTCCTTTAGCTCATTTTTCGTCATTTTAACGAATATCTCTGACGATATGCTTTCTGATAATACTGCGTGTTTGAGCTTTTCTCTTAAACCCGTCCTTATTTTATCAAACTCTTGACCAAGATATTCAGCAAATATTTCACATGGCATTTCTAGTAGTTTATCGCCTTCAACTGAAATACATTGTTAGATACTGCAACTTTAACGACTATTACCATATTCATACATGTATTATAATATAATAAATATCCAAGGAAGTACGCGATATCTTCATATTTGGAAATGAAGTGTTTCTTTTTCAAACTGTACTAAATCATTTAATTGTTCATAAATTATTGATTGAATTGGTACGACTTCTTATTTGATAAATAAACTGGAAAATGTGTCAATAGGACACAAATGCCCCGATTTAGTGCTATCATTCATCGACATAAATTAAAAAAGCGTATGCCAAATATACACATAAAAATCGAACAGGAGAAGTAGCATTCAAGGACGACAGTCAACCATAAACACACACAGAAACAGAGAATAACTTTAAAGATAAATAAAAGGCCGAAAAAGACATCACAAACATAAGGGTTGACAATAGGGCTACCGCCTTGGAACGATCAGTGGCAAAAAAGGCCGTTGGGGTATAACCAGGTTCTAGGATGCACCAAACCTCACACTTACCTACGGTCATCCCAATAAAACGGGACAGTGCAAAAAGAGGAATCCCCGCCATGAACTATTCTCTAACCATCAAGGCAACATTAATAGGCAATATAAGTAAAACACAAAGATGCTCGTGTATATATAAATACAAAACAAAACAATAGCCTAGAAAGCCACAAAGAAGGTACTCAATGACTTGGCAGAAACAAAAGTAACAAGAGAACAAACCAGTGAGGGGTCGACAAGACAAGATTCCAGACAAACATCAAACGTAATGTCTCACTGATTTCCTTTGTTATTTATCAATTATAAATGAACTTACCATCTTCAAACATTTCTCTGACGTGAGACGTCTGTATTTTCCATGCAATACCGTGAAACCTAAAAGCATATGTGTACAAGATTTTAAACGGTTCTGAGTTTTTATATTGCAATACACATTCTGAACAAGTCTGATCAAAACCAAGAGTGTTAATAAGACATAATAAAGCAATTCAATTGAGGGCCACACTACTGCAAATCAAATCAGAGCGTTAACCATGATAATAATATCTGGAACACGTTTGTTTGATAAATCCGCGCGGCAATGGCACCGTCAGCATTGCTTTGGCAATTTCCGTTAATGCAAACGAGCGATCACAATTGCCGGAATTGAGGTAGGTGTTCAACATTGTGCACGATTGCTTTTTTGTATTTAAATACTTTTTCAAAAATATCATAGGCTAGTCAATTGACCAAAGCGACTATTCCTAGAACTTGGGCATCGGACGTCTACCCATGTTTGAGAAATCCTTCCTGTCGTATGAAATTTATGTGAGGGAATATCGCATAACACATGACTATGGTTTTTTTAATATTCAGACATTTACATTTATTTTGTGAATTTCCTCGCCACATATATATAACTGATATACATATGCGAACTTCTAGACACAAATATGTTAACTGAAGAAGATTCATCGCAAATAATGCGTGGCAATACAGGCGTGCGACATAAACGCCAAGCGTGCTATGAAAGAAGAACAAACTTAAGGTGGACATATTCGTCGTTTTGAGAGATGCCTGTTTATGTTTTACTATCATATTATTATAATTATTGATTAAATACACATTTAATTATTTAGAATAAGACCTCCCTTCAACTGAATTCGATCTCTATGCATTTAAAATGAGCATCTCTTGAGTTGAATAAGATCACGGTCAAATTCAATTCCAACTGAACATCGGTCTAACTCAAATGTATAGAGGTTCAATTCAATTGAAGTGTGGTCTAATTCATGTAAACCTCTCTTTAATTGAAATAGACCCCTCTTTAACTGAATTAGTCCAATTCTCAACTATCTGAATACAGTTTCAATTGAGATTCTTTTAAGTTGGCGTTCCATTAAGTACTATTATAAAATGGCCAGAAAACGTTCAATTAAAAACTACTTCGGCTAGCGCAGTGTATAGCAGTCCGAAGTGTCAGGATTCGAGCACTGGATCAGGTTTTTGTTTCGAAAGAATAACAGTTGCTTTTCGAAATGAAAACTTTACACATTGTACGTGCCTTTATATAACGAGTTGGTGTCCCGCTGTGGATTAGTTTGCTTGTTAACATTTTACGGAAAGGGACATAACTCTGCCGAAATTAAAATCAGAGTTAATGGTCATGGGTAACAACATTTATTGGGTTATTTTTAGTATGTGTGTGAAGTATCATGACCACAGGTCAAATAACTTTTCAGTTATGGCCAGTAGCGAGCTTGTTTAGGTTGTAGGTTATCGTTTTATGAAAATGGGCATATCTCTGCCAAAATGAAAGTCAGAGTTATTGGACATGTGTAACAACATTGCTTGAGGTAAGATGAGGTAACTACGGAGAGTGTCGCTTTGATCCATTTGCTAGGGCAAGACATTCTCGACTTTGAAAAATAGGTTCAATTGAATAGAACCTCTCTTTAATTGAATAAGAACTCTTTTCAGTTGAATAAGCCATATATTCAATTGAATTATACCGATGCTTAAATAAATGAAGAAAGATTCAATTAATCGATTTCGACTTAATTTGGATTTCCATGGGTATTGTTTTTTTGTTTTTTTCAAGTGCCGAACTTGCGATTCCTAGACAGGTCAATTAGGTTTTTCTTTAGGTAAATTATGATACTTAGATGTTATCGAGTGTTTGTTAATGTGTATTTAAACAATAATTCTAATAATACGATAGTAGAACATAAATAGGAATATCTCAAAACGACGAATATGTCCACCTTGAGATGTTCTTTGATTTAAACATATTTGATTGCCAATATATAATCGCAAAATGGTTATAACAACATTAGTTACTGCCCTTCCCGACAAAATAGTATACACACAAAGTTAGATAATTACATAGATAAATATATATTACATGCACATAATATCATGGTTTGAGAAATGATAGTGATAAAAAAACACTAGAAACTAGTGAAAGGAAAAGTAAGTATATAGATTGTGTTCGAAAGAATAGAGTCAATCAGTATAAGTTGCAAAGTAAATCTAGGCGAACCTCTGTGTTTCCCTTATGTAAATTTGAACTTCTTTGAAGAGCATTTGATTAGTGTTCGCGACCATAATGTATTGTATTTAAATGTAATGGGTGAAATGCACGAGTTGATTAAAACAAACAAAACCGTTTGTACGAAATAAGTTACAATTCAAAAAAGTGTTCAGCGTCTTCTGCTGCAGGAACACAACCGCAAATGGAGGATTCTCGTAACTGGTTTAAATAAAGATCACTATTAAAGAAACTAACCCGCCAAATAACGGCATAATTACATAACAAAACCGTTTATCAGAACTCTATCCAGGTGTTCATGTCATATAATTATGTATTAGTGTCGAATAAAACTATAAGGTAATTATTAGTTATTAAACTACCCGTGATTGAATATGCGTAAAATGAATTATGAGTTGGTAACTCTTAATTCGACGCTCCATATTAGGGGTTTAGTCTGGCTGTTTATATGTTAAAGCCGTTTATTTTTTGTCTCTAGAGTTTAGATTCTCCAAATATGAAAGCTATATATATATACCTCCTCGTCGTCAGTAGGTTTAGAAATGGTGTACATGTGTTGTCAAATTTGGCGGGTTTTGATGGGATGGATAATTTAAGGTTACTGCAATAATTTCGTATTCTGTCATGTAAAACAGCAAATATTCTTCGACCAGTGTGTTCTTATTTCATAGCAAGCCTGCAGGTTAGGTTGACTGCCTGTATTGCCGTGCTTTTTTTCCCGATAACTCTTCTTCAATTTACCATCTTTGAGTCTAGAATTTCGCATATGTACGCCAGATATCTATATTATGGGTGGGAAATTCACAAGATAAACGTAAAGGTCTGAATATTAGAAAACAGCAACTACACGTGTTAAGCGTTTTCCCCACATACATGTAATACGACAGAAAGGATTTATCAAACATACGTAGACTGTCGATGCCCATATTTTGGTTTGTTGCTTTGGTCAGTTGGCTTGCACATGACATTCTTCGATTTTTGAACAGGTTTAAATACAAAAACAATCGTACACAATGTTGAACAGCAACCTCAATTCCGGCAATTTTGATCGCTCCATGCATTGACGAAAATCCTCCGCCTTAAACTCTCGGTATTGCCAAAGCAATGCTGGCGGTGCGATTCCCGTGGTAAAGATTGAATGAACATTGAAGGACCTAGATTGTTAACCAATCAAAGTTTAGCATTTTTAACTAATTAAATGGCCATAATTCTGCTGTTTCTTATAATCCGATATGGCTAAGCTTTGAAGTTCTCCGGCCATGTTTGTTTCATGAACATGTTTATATTTATTTAAATCGAAATCAATAGATACATTGCAATATCTGTGAAAAACGAGAATAAGATTTTAGTGGTAAAAGTAGTATCTACGTCTTGCAAATAATACTTATTTTTACATAAAACTTAGTAGCAGTTTTAAATGTATGTTTCTCTCCGGGACTATAAAGAAATGTTCATATGATATTTAAGAGTTAAATTTGTTAATTGATAATACTACAAAAAGGGTGGCCATTCAGCTTTTAAATCGTCCACGTTTTCTTCTATGCCACAGATAACTTCATAAAAAGAAAACAATATTTAAAACAAGAGGGTCAAAATGGCCCTGAATCCCTCAACTGATGTTCGTTGCAAAGATGAAAAAATGTCAAACAAGCTTATAATTTCATAACGGAATTAGATCACGCACTCGATGGCGCGGCATCGCAAATTAGCTCCCGTGTTAAAGTGTTAGGGCCAGTAAGTATATATATAGTTTTAGGGTGGGGCGCAACCCTTTCCAAGTAATGACTAAGGGGCTATGTCCCCATGGTTAAGGATGGACTCCGGTGCCAAAGCCGACTGGATGATTGTGTCCTTCTGTTCATGCCCATTAAGTGTATATATGGTTATAGGCTGGGGATCTCAACGGTTTTCAATTAATGATCCAGGGGCTACTTTCCCTATGGTGGAGATGGACTCTAAGGCCGATGCTGGTTGAATGGTTGTGTCCGTCTTCCCACGCCCCAAAAGTGTATACATGACTTTAGGTAGAAATCCCAACAGTTTCCATGGGAATAAACCCTAGGGCAAATGATGGCTGGATGGTTGTATCCATCTCTTTATGCCCAGTAAGTGTATTTAAGGTAATAGAGTGGGATGTAAGAGGTTTCCAAGTTATGATCCAAGGACAGTTTCCCCATAAAAGTATCTATAAAAGTCTATGTAAAATATGTGAACCCTAGGGTGGGGCCAAATTGAACGTCAAGGTCACCATATGAACACTGTGCCTTGTGGTGTTAGAGAAGAAGGTTTCCAAGTTTTTCTCTATGCAAGTCTATGTAAAACATGTTATCCTGTGGCAGAGCTAAATAAGACCATAGGTTTACCATTTGAACAAACTTGGTAGAGTACGCTAAGGTTATAGTACTATAAGCTTATGGTAAATACAACATATTAAACCTCTGGCTCTTGTAATTTCAGAGAAGAAGATTTTAAGTGTTTCACTATATAAGTCTATGTAAAATTGTGACCCCCGTGCTGGGGCCAGATTTGACCCCTGGATCACTATTTGAATAAACTTGGTAGAGGACTGTAAGTTGGTGCTACCTGCAATATAAGACAGATCTGTACTCTGAGGTTTCAGAGAAGACGATTAATTTCAATTTTTCCATTTTTATATGCAAAACAATGCAAAAATAAATTATAACAACAGTACTTTGCATATATTAATTATGAAAAGAATGCAATGCCGATATAAGACGACCTCAAACACTTAACTTAAAATTATGTTTGAAATCAAATTGTTGTTGTCGTGAAAATGACAATACATAGCTTTACTTGTTCATAGTATAATGTAACAATTGTATTAAAGTACTTTCCATGATTTGATTGTATTGTTTATTAATACAAATGTTACAGGTTCTGTTAGATACAGGCCCATATGTATAACCATTCTGCCAAACATGCCAATTCTGAATGTTATGACCTTTGACCTCCATTTCAAGTACCATCCACAATATGTCATGTAATGTATTTTAACAATAACTATTGTAGCATGGTCGGTGACATTTCCTTTGATGAATGCAGAGCATTAAATCGTTTAATTTTGGGTAACTAAAGGGGCGTGGCTACAACTACCAGATTTTGGAATTTAGAGTACGGTCATTATCACGTCACAGTGTTACTCAGTACACCATGCTGCAAAAAAGATAGAGTCTGTCTCAGCGCGTTGGTTATTTAAACACCTCGATGGGCTACGCCCAGTTTAAGGCACATAAACGCATGAAAGTTTATATGGCGCCTAACAGTAATGAAAGTGCCCGGTTTATCCTCCATTTACATCAAGATAAGAGAATGGGCCTAGAACCTTCTTACATGCAGAACTGCAGATGGAGCCACGTTTCCACGTTCGCATACGCGGTGTCATGATAAATACCTTGAATGAGCATGATAAAAAATGACAAAATGAATATGAATGTGTGTGGGTGGGGTGAGGGGTGGGGTCCTACCCCTCTGCATGTGACAGTGTGTTTGTACGATTGCGGTGGTTGTAGTCTACCTCGGCAACCACAATGAGCTGATTGAGAGGAAAACGGTAAAAGCAACTGTATGGAACATATTATACTTAAGGGTAATAATGCATTATATGACCAGCTTGAATTCATTTGCAGTACTTTACTTTGCCTTAAATTATATGTATCAGTATGCCATATATGACATTTTAGCTTTAGAAAAGTATTCACATATTCATATCTTTTTTGTTTATCATTCGATTTTGATAATTATTTCACGTTTTCTCCACCAATGATTGTCTGGTTGCATGCCAACATTCCCTTTACTGAAAAGTTAACGAATGACGCACATATGGAATAGTTACAACAGCTCCATTAAAGCCTTCGGTTTTGGCGAGCGCAAATGTAAAGAAGATTTAACAATATTTCGTAGCATGATAATTGATGATAAATTATATGAAGATATATAATTATTGAGACTATATATTAAGATTTGATGGTCCTGCGTTCGTTATTTTGTTTGAAATTTTCGACAAAGAAAAAACTGATAACAAATGACTCAATTACAAAAAACAAACATTTAAAGGTAGAGTAGTATGGCGTTTACACATACCTGCTATCATTTTCTTCTAATCGTACATTGTCATATCTATCGACGACACAATTTTCAATAACGTTGAAGGTTAAGGTCCATCCTATTTTTCCCTCAATGAAAGTATGCACATCTTCGCACGCAATATAATCGTTTATATCCGCAACGCAGTGTTCTTCCAATAGCTCTTTAATCTTTTCTACCTCTATTATTTTCAATGCTGCATCTGTGAAAACACATACAATTATGATATTAACAGTACAACGATGTTTATTCATTACTGACAGATTCCCTGATTAAAACTACAAATAACTAGAACATGAGGCTCACATATGCCAAGCTGTAGGTCTGTCAGTCACATAAAATACAACTTTAATGTTCATTTGCACAATGCGAAAAATAAAGGTCAAGGTCATTCATTTTGAGCTCCTTTTGTTTAAAAAATACTGCCGACATATAGATGTAAACATGTGTGAATATTGAAATATATATGGTTTATTGTGTCTGAGAAAAAAGAAAAAAACGTCAAGTTCAAACGCTTTGGTACGTATACGGACGGAATGATGATAGGTAGAAAAACACATTTTAAGATTGGAGGAACTGCAATCAGACGACACTGATACCGAAATATTACATATGTATGGGTGTTTTAGAGGAGTATTAATTTAGGTACGAACTTTAAAATTAAAACTCCACATAAATGCGTCGCCTGACAATACTAAAATCAAAAATTAGAGGAACAAATGACACTAAATTGTTAATCTCAAGTAAATCTGCGTCCAGCCTTTTACGATTAAAAGGTAAAATGATACTCGTTCTTGGCCATAATCATATACATCTTAGTTTCTTTGTTAGACGCCAAACCTATCTAATTTCTAATGAGGGTGGGTTCAATAATTGTTCTGGATTTTGTTTTATTTAAACAACTTTAAAACATCAGTAATTTACTAAAAATACCAATATGTACTTTAATAGAAGATGTGTATCCCAGTAACATGCCAAACGTGCAGCTAGTAGGTTGTTATACCGTACTATAAAAGTAAATCCAATCCTGTCATTTTGCGGATATTTTGAATATTAAAATTCCTGGAATATATTCTAAAGGAAAAAAGAAACGCAACTCGGGAATTTCCGCTATATAATGTATCTACTGCACATTTAATTGCAGGTAATATTCCAGTGAAATATTAGTTAGAAAGGACTAAACTGTGCTGCTTATACTATTTAAAAACAGTAAACTATGTTACACGATATTCGTAAATGTTGAAATTCCTCTTTGAAAATTTGAGCGTTTTCAATACTGTTATTAATGTAAATATGTTGCAAAATGTAAGATCCTAAGTTTGCTCATCTGCTTGAGCCAAACGCCTATTCTATCAATGATGAAACTTTGACGCGATAATATTTGGCATGTTATGTGTTTTTTTAGTATTATTTCCGAAATTTTCGATTAACAGCAGTATATTATACATACAATACATAGCGGAAATTCCCGAGTTGAAATGTGATAAATTCTTTTTTCCGTTAGTATACATGCCTCAGTATGGAAAATCTTACCAGTATCCTTCCCATCGGTGCTTTTGTTTTCAATCTTGTCGGCCAGTTCTGAACAGCATTCTCGCAAGCACGTGCAAAAGAGCAACAACTTCTCTTTCAGTCGTTCGCGAAGCATCTGCAGAACTAACATGTGTGCTTGTTCTTCGTAGTTGTAGGTTTGTTCAATGTTTCTCTTCTCCTTGTAAGTAAGAACATTCATTTCCTCAAGTCTTTTTAGAAAAGTATCAAGTTCCACTTTTCTTGAGAGATGTTTTACCCACTTTGTTAAACCAAGGCGAATCCAGTCTGTAATGTCGACAACTGAAATTAAAGTTGAATATCTATTGTCTGACGGAACCTTCTGAAAGCTATTTCATTAATTAACAAAACGTGGTTGAATGTCGTCCTTGAATGCTACTTTTTCTGTTCGGTTTTTATAATTACTCTTACTAACCCGATCTCAGTTAAAGGGAAGATACCCTCATATCAATTCCCATAAGTATATGAGTTTCACAAATAAAGACACTTTATACAATGAATTCAAATTAACTGCACCCATACCAGTAAGATTTAACCTAGGACTTACTAATTTCTCAACAAAAAATAATAATATACAACTCCGCGGCATTTTACAGAGCTGTTCACAAAAAGTAGATATAAAAATCGATCAGGAATAGTAGCATTCAGGCACGACAATCAACCACAAACACACACAGAAACAAAGAACAACGTTAAAGATGAAAAAAGGCTAAATAAGTAGTCGCAAATACAAAAGGGTTGACAATAGCGCTACCGCCTTGGAACGGTCAGTAGCCAAAAAGGGGACCGCTGGAGGTTTAAACCAGGTTATAGGGTGCACCAAACCCCACTCTTACCCTATTGTCACTCTTAACCTATTGTCATCCCAATAAACGGGACAATGTAAATAAAGATATACCCGCCAGGTTATATACTCTTACAAACAAGGCTGCATTAATAGGCAATATAAGAAAAAATTGTCCAAAACAACACAGAAATATGTAAAAAAAAGAGTTTCGTGTGTATGTGTGAGAGGGTGGGGGGGGGAGAGGCACTGAATGGGGGGATGGGAGCAACATATATTTGTAAGAAGCTATGTGTAAGATTCTACTTTCGAGTGTGTGGTGCGGGGGTGGGGGTGGCGGGGGAGGGGAGGGGAGGGGGGCAGGGGAGGGGCAACATGTGTAAGAATTAACAAAAGCAACAAAGAAATATGTTAAAAAAAATTAAAAAAATCGAGAGAGTGTGTGTGTGTGTGTGAGGTGGTGGGGGAGAGGCAGAAGATGGGGTAGGGAGCAACATATATTTGTAAGAAGCTATTTGTAAGAATTGACCAAAACAATACAGAAATATGTAAAAAACATAAAAATTAAATAAAACATATTCTAGTTTCGAGTGTGTGGTGGAGGGGGGTGTGTGGCGGGGGAGGGGGAGGGGGCAGGGGGAAGGGGGCAACATGTGTAAGAATTGACAAAAGCAACACAGAAATATGTAAAAAAAAAATTCAAGTGGGGGTGGGGGTGTGTGGGGGGTGAGAGACGGGGGTAGGTGGGGTGAGGAAGGGGGCAATATATATGTGTAATAATTGACTAAAACAACACAGAAATATGTAAAAAAAAACAACAGTTTCAAGTTTGGGGTGGGGAGTGAGAGGCTGCGGGGGTGGGTGGGGGGAGGAGGGCAACATATATGTGTAAGAATCGACCAAAACAACACAGATTTTTTTTTTTAAAAAATAGAAAAAGTGTGGAGGGGGGGGGGGGGTGGAGTGGGGGCTGGGGTGGGGAGGAGGGAGCCCATGCCAATATGAATAAAGTAAGATGCATAATGCTATAAGAAATCCCAAACCAAATTTATAGATATATACATGTTTACATGCAAACCTAGATCTGCCTTTATTGCACATTTTATGGCCCATCACAATTTGGGTTCCATGGTAGCCCAGAATTTGCAGAAGACAAAATTACTTACCCAACCCTTTACAACATACTGTAAGGAAACGAATTCCAAAATTTAGTTCAGCTAGGACAAGAAATGTACGAGATATAGACCTGTATAGACCTGTAAACACAGCTTACACGCAAAATTTGATGTGAAACAGACACATTTTCAGAATTAGGGTTCTATGGGAGCCCAGGGGTTACAGGAACCAAAATTACTTAAGCAGCCCTTAAGGTAATGCTATAAGGAAGCTAATGGCCAAATCTGATTGTGCTAGGGTAAGAATTGTAAGAGATATAGACTTGTAAACACAGATTACACGCAAAAGTTGATGTGAAATGGGACACATTTTATGGGCTATCATAATTTGGATTCCATGGGAGCCCATAGGTAAAATGTAACAGGAACCAAAATTGCTTAGGCAGCCCTTAAGATAATGCTATAAGGAAGCCCATGGCCAAATTCGGTTATGCTAGGATAAGACATGTAAGAGATATAGACTTGTAAACACAGCTTGCACGCAAACCTTAATGTGGGACGCCGACGCCGACCCCGGGGTGATTACATAAGCTCTCTTATTCTTCGAATAGTCGAGCTAAAAATGAACTTGAAGTATAGGCTGTGGCCCTGTCCTTGCCATATTCTTGCCCGGGAACCATGTGGGACCTGTGCTCATGATTAAATGACACTATTGTCCATGTAAACTCTAACGTATACTAATATATAGAAATATAGCAACAAGCACAATAAATTCTATATTTTTACGAAATTATCAAGCTAAAAAAAGACCTCATGAACACTTTTCGAGTTACGTTCTAGAGAAATAGAGTGATACATCTAAATAAATCCCAGAAATATTGAAAGTACTCTATATTGTATAGCAAAACTCATGAAAATACCACTATGATGATTGGCAGGAGTCAAAGAACATTACCTCTTCAACATTTTCTGAAAGTTATTTTTAATTTTCAGTCCGTGCCCGTTTTGAAAGTATGTTTAAAAAACTACCATGTTATGGAAATGAAACTGTGACTGACGGATGAACGAACCTCATATATAAACACAGAAAATTATATATATACCTGCTTCACTGTCTGAATTTTCCACAAGCTTTACCATGAGCTGTTCATTGTTTACCATGATCAACTCTAAGTTGCTACGGCAATGCACTAGTTCTCGTTTTTCCAGTTCAGCTACACTCACTTTAATGAGATCATGGAAATCTGTACCAACTGTTTTTGCAATGTTTATGATGTTCCTGCTTGTTTCATTAAAAGTGACATTATTATCATCAAGTTCTCCTTTAACGATATGCGCCATCGAATTCCTCTTTTTTCTTAGATCCTTTAGTTTCTGTTCTAAACCAAATTTTAACGAACCAAATGTATGCAGCAAAAGTATTGTCAGTAACGAAACATCCATTGATGCTAGTTTTGGATCGTTGGAGCATAAAATACGATGATGATGTCGGTTGTGTTGGATAAGAGGTGTCCAGATCCTAGTTGTACAATTTAAGTGACGTTTTAGTGTAGTGTTTGTTGATTTAAGTTGCTGGTCAGTCACTTGTCGGAGAGTTTCCGCGCCACAGTCATAATGAAGAGACATTACCCTATTAAAGTTTTCTGATTTTTTTAATTCGCTAAGCACTGTTGATTTCTTCGAAGTAGTTGCCATGATGAAGTAAATAAATAATAAAATCAGACTTTCATACAAAATGTTTGTCCAGGCTGGACAGAGTAAATGTTACGTTCAGTTTAGTTTAGAGCCGTTCATGTACTCGACATCCTGAAATAAATATCAAAATAGCCATAAAGTAAATGTTTCAGTTATGGAAAATATATATATTCAGTTGCAAAAGAAAGTGGATTCTGAGGTTTGTTTAGATTTATTGATGCTGCCTTGTTGGTTAGAGATTAGATCATGGCGGGGATTTCTTTATTTACACTGTCCTGTTTGAATGGGATGACAGTAGGGTAAGTGTGAGGTTTGGTGCACCCAAGAACCGGTTTAAACCCCCAGTGGCCTACTTTGCCACTGACCGTTCCAAGGCGGTAGCCCTATTGTCAAGCCTTTTGTGTTTGTGATGTCGTTTGCATTTTTTATTACTTTTGCCTTTTCGTTTGTCTGTTTGCGTGTTTGTTTTTGTGTTTTGTGGTTGACTGTCGTCCTTGAATGCTGCTTTCCCTGTCCGATATTTTTATCCTTCCTTAATTGTATAAATTTGTTTTAGAATTAAATTGACAAATTCCAAAATGAATATGCCATGCTTGATACCAATGATTTTATCATTCCATTGCCAATATCATGTTGTCATTTTGTATTAGGTCGAATATTTAAGGGACTGCCGCTTGGTAAAGAGGATAGTGTATAAAGTAAACTGCTCAAAGTGTCCCTTTCTTTTGCAACTGAGTATATATATATATATCATATGAGCTATAATTATATGTATGTATGTATGCGTCTTATGTTAACTGTGCCTCCAGACGAGTGTGTTATGATGTAGAGATACAGTTCATCAACGTGTGTTGCAGCTACCTTTTTTAAGAAGTGAATTCATACGCTTAATTTCTGTGTATCTCGTCATAGCTAGGCGCCCTGCCATAGTTCGTCCGAAGGTTGTCTGTCCTCCCCCCTGCTACTCTGGCCCAACTGAGAGCAGCCCTCTTGGAATAGTGGGACAACATCCCAATGAGGAGGATAAACTCACTCATGAACTCCATGCCTAGGAGAATCCTTAATTCCCTTCAATTACTCCTAAATCACTTACCAGACACAAATCATTGCTATTGAAGTTTGTTCTGCATGCATTAATCTTCATTCTTACTTAAACATATTGAACATTATACTCGACATCTTACCTAGAATCATCTTCAAAGTTTACCCTGCGTTACTTTATCCCTTCAGTATATATATGACAGACATTGATATTGTTTATCGACAAGTAAATATTTAAACTTAATAGTAATTGTAGTACACATTAAGTTATACGATTTTTCAAGGCATTTATAATCATTTACATTATTGACATTAATTGTGTAGTGCATATCGTAAAGATATAAAAACACGAACTATTTGTTTATCCAACGATATGTATCAAGATTACGTTGAGCTAGGACTCAACATGTTCGATATTGTTACCAACTCAGGGGACAAATTCTACCATCACTTATTGAAAAGAACAATGTACGTATATTACATTTTTCATGATAACAATCTGGAAAATGTACTTAATATATAAACAAAACGAACATTACTATGTTATCATAGTTGAGCTTTCATCTAAATGTTGGATGTTCATTTGTTCATGTCATGTTTGTGTGAATAATTATTGAGGTATATTTGAAAGATGCGATTAAGTTTACAATTCGTTTTCATTATATAAAGAGTAAATAAGCTGTGTTAAACCACTATTTGCTTTAAGTCAATTTACCCCACCGACAATTAACACATTGTTTAAATATTTAGTTTAGTCAACATGTTTTACATTATAATAATACTAGGAATCAGGGACTATAGCGATAGCGAACAGAAATTATGTACTAAGCAACGTTCATGGCATTGCATATATTTGTTCAATGAGAATGATAAGTATCACAGGCCAAAATGGAAGTATTTTTTCTTATATATACATATATCGCATATATTTCAAGTCCCCATGCTACCCATTGCATCAGCAGGCTGTATGGGCTCAATCTTGGTTACTGCATTAAATACATACAAATGAAATCATTAAATGTCTTAAAGGTTACATCCAAGAAGCTGGTTTCACAACGGTCACTCTTTTCTAGGACGTTGGCATTAAGTTCATGTATGTCGAATTACAATATGCCTGCACGCCCAGCTTATTGCTGTTTTGTGAAACATTACAATTAAGGCTTTGGGATAATAACAGACAATTAAAGGCAGTGTATGCTTCTTAAAACGTAAAAAGTCGACAAAGCATTCCTCAAATCAATGAAACATAATTAAACTTTACACACTACCAGATAGATATTTTCAATACATAAGTGTACAAATTGTACGCTATATATCCTATACGTTAACGCTAAGCATACAACAGGTAGGGCGCAGATCCAAATGGTTTAGTTAAAGCACAGGTAATGCCTGACCACATCGGGTGATTTAATACAATTGTTACAGTAATTTGATACACTAATACCTGTACTTGTCTATATTATCTTCTTAAAGGTTAAAAATAAACATATTCTGACTTGAAGATTATTCAGTACATATTGTCTTATTAAGATAATATTACTGAATATGACCTTTAATACATGTAATATAAAGCATTGTTTAAACGCTTACACATAAGGATCGGTATGTATCGGGTTAGTTCGCATTTAGTGATCACGACTAGTTTAAATATTTATACTCGAAAAGCGGATCGCTGCTACAGTTAAGAGTGCAAACTTGTATTACGATACCTTAAAACGTGCAAAGGTCATGTTCGATAAACAGCTACATCTTACCAATCCTGCTGGAGTTATGGCTTTTTGATTTTTAAAAATGTATAATTTTGAGTTTCTGCTCAATAACTTTTTAACACTTATCCAATTTTGATGAAACTGGGGGTCAATTATTTTGGACAAGACATCTCGGCCAAGTTCGATAACCAGCCATTATGCATATATCATGCCGGAGTCATGTTCTTATGATTTTTACTTTTTTTTACTTTTTGCGGTTTCTGCTCTACAAGTTATGGCCCCTGATTTATTTTTTAATTTCACGATTTTGCGGAAATAACTTTAAAATATATTTATAATTCTATCTGAATGAAACTTTAGGACAATATACATGATATATATGACCATAATCATGATAATATCTATCCCAAGTTCGATAACCAGCCAGATTGCACCTATTGTTAAGATATTTAGCCAGAGGTTTTTATTTTTCGGTTCTCAGACCATCCGACCTTAATTTTTGCCGCATACCATGAGCTTTTTTTCAGCAAGGATAATCTAACTATAACGTTTGAAGGCAGGTGGTGCAATCCTTTATAAATTATGGAGCAGTTACTTCTTTATTGTTAACGTTTTATGAAAAGGGACATAACTCTGCATTGAACAATTGATAAGGAACAAGCAACTTCAGAGATTGTTGTCCACCGCTTGATAAGAACCGCCAATTTAAAAATCAGTTGATACATGTATACTTAGTTGCAAAATAAACTGGACACTTTGAACATTTTACTTTACACCCTATCCTCTTTATCAAGGACAGTCCCTTAATGATCCGACCTATTGAAAAACAAATGACAACATGATATTGGGCAATAAAATGATAAAAACTTTGGTGCCATACATGGCATATTCACTTATTTATCAATTTAATTCTAAAAAAACTTTATACAATTAAATCGAAACAAAACTCAGTGTCCACTTTCTTTTGCAACTGAGTATTCGTGCATGCAGTAACAAGCTCGGCTTACAAGGCAGAAATGTGTTCTATTTCAGAATAAACTGGTGCCGACAAAATGTTGATCTGAATCAGGGACAGGCATCACATCAATTTCCATGCAATTCATCGATGTAAGAACTAAGTCCAGAGTACTTCCAATGGTGTACTCCAAGAGCCATAACTCTGGCATAAATTAATAGTTGAACACTGTTGAACTATGGAAGACGGATGCGGGCATATCGACTTTTCGACTATGCGACTTTTCGCCCTGTTAATAACCCTTTTCACAAGGCGAAAACTCGAAGGCGAAAAGTCGCAAACCCGAAAGGTCGAAGGCGAAAAGTCGCAAACCCGAAAAGTCGAAGGCAAAATGTCGCAAACCCGAGGGCGAAAAGTCGTAAAGTCGAGATTTTGGGCGAAATTTCGACTCGTAAAGTCGCAAATCCAAAATCTCGGGTTTGCGACTTTTCGGCTTCGAGATATAGTCTGGACGAATTTATATGTAGGCCCCCTTTTATATTTACAGCAAAGTAAACGGACCACCTGACCCCCAGAATAACTTCTTTATTATTTAACAGATATAGTAAAACTATATATCGTTAAAAAGCGTCAATCATGTACTTTCTAAACAGTAAGATATTTAAAGTAGTACGCGAAATAAGTGATTAAATGAATACAACACATACATACATCAGAATCACAAATTTGACCTATTTTGATCGCGGAAAGCATTTGGTCCCTCTCTCGGAATTATTTAATACAGATTTGATCCGTTATAACTTGATCTATTTATTCAGCTGAAGGCTGTGAGGGAAAATACAATCTTGTAATTTGTAAATCGTGTATAAGCTGTAAATATACATGCGAAATGTTTTGTTGTTTAACGCTGTTCGAAACACCTGGCCCCCAAA
Source organism: Cyrtodaria siliqua (assembly GCA_037043455.1). Classification (NCBI taxonomy): domain Eukaryota; kingdom Metazoa; phylum Mollusca; class Bivalvia; order Adapedonta; family Hiatellidae; genus Cyrtodaria; species Cyrtodaria siliqua. The sequence continues at coordinate 72,295 of JAWPHD010004160.1, read as the reverse complement.
ATATGTTTATGAAGTACTTACGTGATATTATTTGTGTTTAAATATATTTAAAGCCTATGTTATGTAGTTTATCTGAATTTAAAAATGAATAATATGCGTTTATAAATAAAAAGAGTTGAATGATAGTTATATTTGTTAAATGTGTATATACATAGGGTCCCATCTGGACGTTTATTGTTAGATCGTTTTTGTGTATATGCCATTTGAACAATTCCATGAAGGAGTATTTAAGTGGTCTACTCAAGATTTATAGAACCATCCAATGGAACAGGGTCCTATATGAGTTGTCAACCCAGACGGAACATGATTTATTGTCACGCTTTACAAGGTCGTCAATAAGGCCCGGTAATTTGCACTGGCAATAGTGTATTTATTTTTGATTTGCAGAATGGCATTTTCGGCATTTTCCTAACTTTAGGAAACAATGAGTATAAAGTTGGTTCCTGGTTTCCAGTTCCTGGTTCCCGGTTCCTAGTTCACGATATAGAACAATAAGTGATTCACAAACTTCATGGCAAGTCCACATAGTGTAATTATCCTAAAAAACGCTTTTATTTTTGCCAAAAATGTAGTATCTTCCCTAGCAAAAGTGTTTTGAATGAGAGCAATAAGCTTATCTTTGATCAGGTGATGTGGTAAATTTATATATAATGTAGACAAATCATAAGTACTTATATATGAAGTTTGACGTGTATTGCAAATTTTATCAAGAACGTCGCCTGAATTTTTAATAGATCAAAATAAATTAATCCCAGAGATTTCATAAGCTTTTGCACAATACTGTTTAATGTGATCATTAACGGCAGTAAGGCAAGATGTTAAAAGTTTTGGAGATATTTGTAGTGGTGCAAGAACTAGAATTGGAAATACAACGGGCTTTATATGGTTGTTTGGGTAATTTGGGAATCCAGTACATCGTTGGAAGTCTATTTTGATTTTCGTCAATTCCAGTCTTGAACATCTTGCACTGAGTGATATGCGTCGAAACAACATTATCTTCAGTAGATTGCAATGGAGTATACGAATTAGTACTCCCGATTTTGATGAGATAAAACATTGACGTAATGGAGGCGTCAAACAATAATTATATTATTAACTGCTTACCAGCAGGAACTAAAACAAACTTATTATGAAATTCCTGGATTCCCGATTTTAAATTACGAAATGAAAACATAGGTCTAGGTGGAAGTTAGGGGTGGGAGAGGGTAGCCGTATAAAAGTTAATACGGGTATCTATGATGTTAAAAATCGTCTTTTTCCAAGTAGAAAGCATGTTAGGGTCAGCATGTTCTCCACGACACCATTTGATACTAAAATCCTCAATGGATTGGGCGATCTGACGACGGCATGCATTACAATCACAGAAGTCAATCTATACTCGACTTCGACGATGTATGTTATATGTTATTTAGTGTGAATAGGCATTTTTTCAGTACAATCTGTACTTTGAATGAAATATCAGCATGCCGATATATGACGATCTCTTCAAACATTTATCAATGACTTATATATAAGATATGACTTACATCTCATGTACATTTAAAATCAGTATAAGTGGCATATAAGTTATTGACCTAAGTCATGTGTAAGTGACTTATATGCCACATATAGCCCAAACATATAAGTCACTTATATTACTTGTGTTTTCTGTAACGGAGCTCTCTCAGAGACACTCACAAATGAACAGCATATTGGAGATAATGTGATGCTTTCAGTCTCTAAAACTTCACTGAAGGTAGGCATGCCCAGAACGGCAGTAAACGTATTTTACGTTTTGCAAATATACCCTCAGTTCAATAGTATCCAGAAAAACGCAAATGTTAGTCAAAATATCCTAAATGATCATGTTTTATGATGGAAATATATTATGTTTATGTTTCATGGGGATTTGTTATGATTTGGGTATTTTAATCCAATCAGAATCTACCTTACAATTTGACTATAATCCCTAATAAACCCAAAATCAATATTGGTATCTAATCTTATAAAGATACAAGTGTCTGCAGGAACATTCCCGGAGAATACAATGACCTCTAAGCAAACATTAAACTTATTGCAACTGTTCACATGTACATCACAAACACAGGGATTGGTCGACAACTAACAGTGTGAAAATAACAACCTTCAATATATATTTAGGACTCTAATTTAAAATAACTGTTCATTAATTATCCGCATATGAATTAGGTCAGTTCTAGTTTTTCTAAAAATAACCCAACACAAACACGAATATACGATGAACACTAATATTAATAACAGTCGTTAATGAAAAACTGCCGGGTCCCCTTTATGACTTTTACTACAGAAGTGTAGTGCGATGCCTCATTCCGTTCGACCCCCATCCCACCCAACCCATATTCCCGGTTGTGGTGGAGGTGCATAGCTATATAGTATCACAAATCACAAACCTAATAATAAATAGGTATGAGATAGTATTGTTCTAGATAAATATGATCGAGCTTTGAACTGTTTTGCTTCTAAAGTGTAACAAAAGCTAACTTACGTTAATGTACAACACTATCCATGATCGCCTATCCAGTTATCAATAAAACCGCCATTGTGATGTCCTTTTTAAAAGCATAAGCGAAAACCGACCTCAACACTCGATCTATTTATCGTCAAGTATAACGCACCAATCATTGTGTCTAAAACACTGTTTATCCATAGCGTAACTATTGGTAGCTACATGTTTCGATAAAACTATCGATTAAACTTTAAATGCTATTTATAGCGTGGAAATTCCAAAGGAAATTACCCGAATAAACCCACAGGTAGTACACACAGGGAAGTGAACCCGAATTGACATAATTTACACTCAGATCATTGCATAACTACGCAATACGCGAACTTCAACAAATTTCTAACTCGATTTATGTAGACTAGCTAGGTTATATAGCTAGTGTTATATTCTTCAATTACGGAGAGAAAATGTGAACGTTGTTTGCCGCCATATTAATCATACGAGAAGGGAAGATGTCCAAGGTTTCCGAAACACGTAGACTAATACATCTACCGAATCATTAGCCGGATGATTATTGTGATCGTCACATCTTCCCCCCTCTAACTTTATTCATAGCAATAACTTTTGCAAGAAATGTCACAGTACAAGCACAATAAAGTAATCTCAACAAACATATGACTAGAAATAGTAATATCGCTTCAGTCATCAATATATACACTATACAGTCTCTAGATATTTCGACACGTCTCAATCCAATATAACAGTAGAAATAGTAATATCGCTTCTGTCATTGATATATACGATCTCCAGATATATACCATACTACAGATAATACGGCATTTCTCAATCCAATATACAACTAGAAAACACAAGTCATAATATCGGTATAATATCGGATATTTTGGCACATTTCTACCTCTGCCCGATCTTCTTAATGGCTCTTCATCTCCGGGCCTTTCATCCCCCAATTCTTCGTTGGCCTCATGGGGCCTTTGGGCACCAAACTCTGCTGCCTGACTGTGGTCGTTAGGCCTTTGGGCACTAATGTTATCTCCACTATTGCCTCGGTTAACAGTGAGCATTTGGGTATGTACTGGTACTTCCTCCGCTTGTATGTGGTCGTTAGGCCTTTGGGCACTAAGGTCATCTCCATTGTTGCTTTGGTTACCAGTGGCACTTTGGGCACGTACTGGTAGTTTATCTCTTGTTTGAATGCGGTCGTTAGGCCTTTGGGCGCTAACATCATCTCCACTGTTGCCTTGGTTACCAGTGGGCCTTTGGGCACGTACTGGTAGTTTCTCTCCTGTTTGAATGTGGTCGTAAGGCCTTGGGGCGCTAAGATCATCCCCACTGTTGCCTTGGTTACCAGTGGGCGTTTGGGCACGTACTGGTAGTTTCCATCCTGTTTGACCGTGGCTGTTAGGACTTTGGGCACTAACGTCATCTCCACCGTTCTGTGCGTTCCCAGGAGGCCTATGGGCCCTCACTTGTTCTTATGTTGTTTCACCATTAGGCATTTCGGCACTCAACTGATCTGTCGAGTCAATATAATTCTTACATATCCTCCACATCATCATCAAAGATTATCTGCCAGAGGGTTAGTCTGTTTCTCTGTCACTGTTGTTTTATCAACGTTGCTCGAATGAAGGTGTTGATATTGCCCTGTCACTGCCTTGAGGTGATTAAAGTGAACAACCTGTCAGAGGCGGCCTGCTGTGCCTTTGTTTTTCCTAACAAATGAATGCGATAGGAGATATTTGAAATAACTTCCAATGGCCAGACAACCTTTTAAAAAACATTTTGCTGGTCCCCTTCAAAGTAGCCGAATTATAAAGCCAAACCAATTCACCAAGTTGAAATGCGTTTCTATACAGCTTGTTATAAAAAACACTTTTTCTGATGGATTTGCGAAGCATTTAGGTGTTTCCACGCTAACTGTTCTGTTAACTGAATTTGATTTCTATGCTCCAAGACAGTTGCCGGGTAACTTTGCGCTACTTTTCCCGGTTGGTCACCCATTATTACATCTAAAGGGAGTCTCATCTTTCTCCCGAACATCAGCTTGTATGGTGTGAATTTTGCTGATGAGTGTCCTGATGATCTATAATGCATAAGTGCTTTTTGGAGCGAACTGTCCCATTTGTCCGGAATATCCTCGACCATACACTTCAGCATTGATAGTTACGTTTTATTCATTCTTTCTGTTTCACCATGGGTAATTGGAATTGTTCTTGTTTTTGAAATGTCCACCATTAAATGTGTTAACGAATAACCACAAACAATTTATAGCAGATGAGGGGATACATATTGAACACACTATTCCCAAAATTAAGGAATTCCACATAATTAACTAAACAATTCCTCTGACCTTGGCGGGGATCATGCATCAAACGTGGACAGTTTGCGAATTATTAGCTTTTCCAAGATCCTATTATTCTGTAAATTCTCAAAAAAAAATTGAAAATTTCTTGAAGCAGACTTCACATGGCATAAGCACTTTGTCATGTGCACTTCTCAATCGACAAGTTAGTGGTCAACTTACTGGTTCAATGAACTTATATGCGAAGGGTTGAAATAAACATACTCAATCAAACACACGATGGAATTATTCCTGAATAATTGGTGATGGTCTTTGAACCATATTCATTTCAAGTCTTCAATTAAAGATAGGATCAAATAAGTCGGTATTCTTTCTTAATATCATGTACCGGAAGCAATATCATGATTGACGGATGTTCCTTTAAAACACTTTGAAGTGTTTATGCATTATAAAGTATTGAGAAAATTCAATGTTGTAAAAATAAAACAATTATCATCATTTATTTGTCACTTTTCTATTGCTTCAATGTCAATTTAATATATGAATTAATCATAGCTAATGATAATTCTGATACATGGTTGCCCTAAGAGATAACCAGTCCACTTCATATGATGCTCTCTTGAAAGGAGTGGGGTTTACGTTCCGTTATCCGTTATCACATCATATTAGGTTATATTGGGACAGCAACCTCAGTGGGAGATGAGATGAAGTTTCCCATCAGCGATGCTGAGGTCTGAAGCTCTAAAGCCGAGGCCCTATCCACTGAGCTACCGAAGCCGCTGATGATATCTTGCAAGGCTGTATATAGTATTGTTAGATTTGAAAGAAGTCCCACCAACCCCAAACATTGAACAACTTAAAGAGACATTTGACTTTTTCCACTCTTTAAGAAATTATATTTAATGACAAAATTAACAATTTGTGTCATGTACCGGTATTATGAATCGATAATTAGTTTTGTTTTAAATTTAATAAAACAAAACTTAATAATATGAGTAAGTTGTCAAGTGACCTTTTAAAGTTAAGTTCTAATACTATTTATATAAGATTGGGTAAGAGTGAGATCCTCCGCTGTTATTACCGTGACATGTGGTAATACAACATCATGCACAGGGTTCGAAGATTTGAGATGCGCGTAATGGGCTGTAGAAATTATAAGGAGCACATGTGCGATATAGCAAAACTGGTTTTCAGTGGTTTCTAAACAGGTACTCGGAAGAGGTTTTTATTTTAAATAAAAGGAAAGTTCCGCGTGGCACCATCTGTATGTGTTAATGTATATTTAATTTAATGACTATCGAAAATAACTGGTCACATGGACTGATGGGCTTTCAAGGACGCTCGGTCCGTACCAAGAAACAACTGGTTTCGGTCCGACGGACGAACGTTAAGGTCGAACACTGAATTATTTATTATAATTGCATGTGATATCATTTGATATTTATAAAAGTATAACTGAAGACAACTGAGGGAAATTGAATTTAATCATGCATGACACAACCAAACCAGTGATAAAATAAAGGCACACGATTATATGTGTTATAAGCAACCATTAAAAGATAACCAACATGTATGTTTAATAATTTGCCCGAACAAATCCATACTTGTACATTATTAACACACCAGCCACAAGCAAAACATGTACTTCAAGTAATTCACCATCACTCAAGCCTGACACAAAGTAATTTTCATAGAACACGCATAATCAGAATACTTCTGTTGTTGTCCATACATTTAATTTAGTCTCGTCACTTTCTTCCTGTTATTCCCATTTGTCCTTGCACTTCAGCATAATAGTCTCATTAGTCTGTGCTATCAAACCATCCATGTTCTGAATGGAAAGATGTTTAACTGCTCATCAACACATCATAGGTTATTTAGAGCCACCCAGAGATAGATGAAGAATACAGGTAAATAGAAATCCACGTCCTCCTCTTACTTCGGTCTATGTCACTATCAGACGGATGCGGCTAAGAGCTTTGCCAAAGAACACACCGACGAAACTCGGTAGCACCGCAGAAGTTTGAACCCGGGTCGTCCGTGTTCTGGCATCTTCTTAGCTGGCATGTGTGTTGTATGTCCAATTCTCAACATTTTAACCCACAGGGCAATGACTTGTATTTGAGTCCACAGCCTGTAAGTCTGCCCTACACCAACTCCCAGGCGGTTTTGATAGTGTAGCTATCTAGCTTTTGCAATACCGGATTCAGGTTAATCTGAAATGAATAAATTATATCTAATAAAATTGCTGCATTTAGAAACAAGTGATCACTTTTTTTCGTCAAAATTGGGTTCGCGATTTTTTTTAATGAAACTATTGCTAGAGGTATAAAGATAAATTGATGTGCAGACAATTATATGGCAGCATAATTATCGTGTTATTTTTTTTGTAAAGATTGTTGCACCTTAATACATTTTCTTCAGGCCGGTGTTTTCAATATGCCAATGCATAACAGTAAAACACAATCATTCTTTTTGATAGCAAATACAATATATTTGGTCAGAATTATCTCAAACTTACTATTTTACAATGAAAGACTGTTCAGTTTTGCGACTGTCCCAATGGGAACTTCTCTGCACTTGCCATTGATGATTTGTCCTTCTATCGAGAGACGTATTCTATACACTGAAACAAAATAATAAATACCGTTTATTTCATATTTTGATACTTAATACATATTTGCATTTATAAATGAAACCACTGTCCAACATGTAACCTACATGTAGTACAAAGTGTGTGGATGCAGAGACGTAGAAAGTCCGTGGTGGGTGGGGTAACTGAAAAAGGCCCTGGGCAGTAAACGGATATCTTCTTATATTGTCATGTTTATCGATAAACACTGCAAACATTATATATAAATATAATCTAAATATTAACGTCTTTCTTCGTTGAAACATGAATTTCGCAAATATTCCGAGTTTCTCAATACAAATACACCCAGTCTAATTGCCAAATAAAAGAACTTTAGAAATGCCATGCCCTGTCAACTCGATCGTGCTTAAACAGTTCTGTTGGGTAATATATCTATAACAATTTGCCAAAAATAAGTAATATTGGTAAAATAAAACAATATCTGATGCTTGCTTCTTACCTGTAACAGTTCAGAAAATCGGCAATGTATTTATAAGCCGCCGTGCTACGTGCGATAACACTACAACTTTACACAGCCTGTTGAAAACATGTCCTTGTTATGACGTCACGCAACTTGACAGGGGAGATAAATCGATAAGTGGCCTACTTATTGGAAAGGCGTATATAAAATATCTTCATGCGCAGCACTTTAATCGGTTTTAATTAATGTATGAAATGGATAATTTGTTTGAAAATAATGGTGTTTAACGGCTCAACAACCCATTATATGTTAATTAGAACCGTCCCAGAGAGAGGGAAAGAATACCATGATAGGAATCCAACAACCTGTCCTGTTCGTACTAACGATTGATTATATACAAATGATTCATGATGGGCACCAATGCACGGGACCGCCGCCTAGTGTACGTCCCCATCAAACGGATAATGAAAGGGGAAAGGTACTTACCCAAAACGCACATATACGAAACCCAGTGGCGCCGTTGATGCTTGAATACGGGTCGTCCAGATTTTAAGTCCACCGTGTCATCCACTTGGACACGACAGGCCCTATTCAAACTTATGCAACTCTGGACGAACGACGATGGACAGACGACAAATGAAATGCGACGTCAATAGTTTACTTGACCATTCATTCCATCGGTTATTCTGCTACAATTGGCGTCTCACCTTAGCCGAAGGATCAAATTCCTGCCGCATTTCTTTGTTTTCCGTCGTAGGTACGAGCGTGCGTGTGTGTGTGTGTCTGAGTGTGTCGGGTGGGGTTTTCATCTTTCTGAAAATCTTTCAGTCATCACGAAAACGTCTTCTTGTAGCAGTGTTAATTTCATAGTGCTGCCGCACTGGAATATCACGCCGTAACACATAGAATGGTTCACCCACACAGCTACATTATACTGACAAAAGCATAATTTTTCGATTATATGCGATTTATACTGCTGTTCGTGGGCCGTAGGCCTGAGAGTGCAGTATAAATCGCATACGAGAAAAATATTCTATAAATGCTTTGTACCATAGCTATTTATTCAAGTACGCGCGTGCAACAAGTTTTAGGGCGTTTCGGTTTTCAGTAAAAATAACAGCTTGATCTAATCAAGAAATAGCATTATCATGCAGCATGAGCATGACCCATGTTTTGATTACTGATGCCAATCGCCTTTGTTTATTATTGGGCAAAAGTAATGTCAAGGCGTGCTGTTTGGGTAATGGTTAAGTCGTTTTGATTGACAGGGTGTGTGTAAACATTACAACTGCGTGCGCGTAAACTTGTGTAGACCATAGCATAACTGCCGAATCTGTCATTTATAGCACGGCTGAAATATACCGGCATTTATAGCACGGTTTAGGCTCAGACCTTCAGGTTTATGAAAATTATGACATAAGCAAGAACAAAGAAAAACCATTATGATACAATATCAAGTTATGGAGCTACTTCCATAGACATGCGGTCCCACCGGTTTATAAAAGTTTAATGGCTAACCTACTAATATCACCCCACTAGAGATTCTTTATCGCAGTTTTTGTTCTACCGCTGTAGTTCCATTTTTGTAAAGTATTTCATATGATCCGGCCAGGGATCAAACCCATAACCACCAGCATGTGAGTCGGACGCTCACTACTACGCAACCGTCGTGGTTCCAATGGAAAGTAATCAATAAAGAAAGAGGAAATGTTGGTACTCGTATATGTTTATTTAATACAAAAGTGCTGTTACAACAATTACAATACATGCCTTACATAATTAGATATTTCTTAATCATCTCATCAATCTTCAGTATGTATTAGACAAACATATAAACCCATCATGATACTAGTAATTGACATGCATTACATGTAGGTAAATATGAATGAATAAATCAAATTCATCCTAAGTTTTCGTAAGTGTGTAATTGAATTGTAATACAAACAGAAACACATAGTTCACTATTAAGTGAGTTCCATCAAAGTAATGATTTGTTCTTCAGCTTAAATGCTATTATATTACTAAACGTTATTACCACGTGATTTCATATCGGCATTAGGCGAATATCTGTCATATTGGCTCGAGGACTAATAACTTGATTAATACGATATCACTGGATAAATGGACTTGTTATCAATTAACCACTCAGTTTTAAGAGTAAATGAGAATTAATACCATGGACATTATGAAGATTTCAGTATATATCATAATTATTCCAAACGTTGTCAATACGAGCGGAACTGAACTAATACTAGCTGAACTGAGACCTAACGAACTGCATTGGTCCAATATAAACTGGTTCAATGAGCGGAAATATGCCAATATAGGCTGAACTTGACCAATACGGATATTGGCCGTATTGACTTCGTTGGATATTTATATGTATCGTCTAATAACATTGGTACTAATAATAACATATTTAAATTATAATATAATGACTTAAACATAATGATATGATTTGAGTATAGAAACAATAAATGCATATTTATAGCTTATTATATTTGTACTGGGATATATGCATGAGTTCTTCCGCGTAATAATATTGCGCGATTTTAGGAGTGCAATATTTATATGCGGCAGAACGAGTTCCTATATCCCAAAACAAATGTAATAACCTTTTTCTCTTTGCATACACATTTTTAATATAACATGAGGTCAATGACTTTGAAGCTCCATTGATAGGTTTTTGATAGCTAGATCAGCATCAGAAGTTTCATGAAAATCCGTCAAGTAGTTTCAGAGGAGTAGTAGCTTCAAGTTTTCATTATATTTATACTATTTATAGCCATGGCGGCCGTCTTGAATTTCTGGCTGACCTGCAATTTTGCTAGGATCAATTAGACATCAAGAGCAACATTTCTGTGAAGTTTCATGAACATCCGTCAAGTAGTTACAGAGGAGTAGTCGCTACAAGTTTTTATAAGATAACTCTATGTAAACAAAGATGGCCGCTGACAGCCATGTTTAACATCGAATCAAAACGATTTTTGACATGGACCTTCATCATGTCATGCTGGTCGTTTTAGAAAAAGTCCCATAACAATATCACTTATAGTTTTCAAGAAGTAGTTGCTACAAATTTGTTTTTTGAAAATCTAATTTTAGCCGCCGTGGCGGCCAGCTTGAATTTTCGGCCGACCTGAAGTTTTGCAAGGATCAATTAGACATCACGAGCAACATTCGTGTGAAGTTTCATGAAAATCCGTCAAGTAGTTTCAGAGGAGTAGTCCTACAAGTTTTCATTATATATCTCTATTTAAACAAAGATGGCCGCTGTCAGCCATGTTTAACGTCGAATCAAAATAATTTTCGACAAGGATCAACATCATGTCATACTGATCATTTTAGGAAAAGACGTATATCAATATCACTTATAGTTTTCAAGGAGTAGTCACTACAAGTTTTCATTATATAACTCTATGTAAACAAAGATGGCCGCTGGCGTCCAGGTTTAACGTCGCATCAAAATAATATTCAACAAGGATCAACATCATTCCATACTGATCATTTTAGAAAAAGTCCCATATCAATATCACTTAAAGTTTTCAAGAAGTACTCGCTACAAACTTGTTTTTTGAAAATCTATTTTTAGCTGTGGCGGCCATATTGAATTTCCGACCAACCTAAAATGTTTCTAGGATCATTTAGACATCGAGAGCAACTTTCCTGTGAGGTTATATGGAAATCTGTCAAGTAGTTTCAGAGTTTCAGAGGAGTAGTCGCTACAAAAAAGTTTACGGATGGACAGACAGACGGACGGACGACGGACACCACGCCACGGCATAAGCTCTGCTGATCTCTGATCAGTAGAGCTAAAAACGGATAATTAGAAGAAAATAATAGGTTTTAACATTTCATTTTCATCAAAAACATGTATTTGAAACAAACATACTATCGTAACATCAATGAAATACAACACTGTAATGTTTACATCAAATGACAAACTTTTTGTGACATGAACGGCGAATAGCACCAATTCGTAACGAATAGGCATAATAGTAGTTCCGATATAAATATTTTACAACACGTCAATATGAATACGTCAATATGGGCGCATGTTGACACACACGTCAATATGGGCTTATATTGACGTTCCTGTTTCATTGAAAGTAGACGGAGCTTATGCATGTATATGCAATGAAGGGTGTTTTACAACCCATTAAAGATAAGAAAAGAGAAGAATGCATAAGTAAAAATGCCTATCCTGTACTCGAACTCCATTTTATTAAAAATAATGGTATTCAATTTCGAGTGTCTATTATATCTCCTGGTGGGAACTGCAGTTGGCTGTTTCTTTGGCGAACGCCAAATGGGGTGGTATGCAAATAAGAGTATACAATTGAAAGTATATAGTCAATACAAATCCTACATTATGAAGAGAGAAGTAATATGATAAGTTTTAGAATGGTGACAAAAATGTAAAAGACATATATAGCACTTGTTAAAATATATATTATACATATTTTGTCCATACATGCATTGATCGGAATTTGTGGATATTATACACCTGAAAAGTTGTGGTCTGACACAATGTTCATGATGTTTTACCAGATAGTGCCAACAGCTTCATACTGAAGGTACCACAGATGATCAAAATGAAAATGTGATGTTGTTAACCTGGTTCTCGATTCACTTAATGATATTTTAAACGCCGATCCAGATGCTGAAAAAAAGGAAATCTCAAATAAAATGAATAAAACATTTCAAATGAAAATCTTAATAACTTAAATCACTTAAACGACCATTTCGAAATATTTATAAAAATCAAAATTACACTTGCTTGCATCTATTAAACTAAAACGTGATACTATTTTGGATTTTTCAAGTTTTCATCGTACTTCGAACATATACTCAGTTGCAAAAGAAAGTGTACACTTAAAACATTTTACTTTACACCTTATCCTCTTTATCAAGCGACAGTCCCTTAATGATTCAACCTATTGAAAAACAATATTGGCAATGGAATGATAAACACTTTGGTACCAAACATGGCATATTCATTTTGGAATTTGTCAATTTAATTCTAAAAAAAATGTATACAATTAAACCTAAACAAAACTCAGTGTACACTTTCTTTTGCAACTAAGTATATGTTAAGACATTAGTGGTGCAGTATAATCATCATATTGCAATAGCCAAAAACAAGTTGTTGCACACTTTTCAAATAAGCATTAATAATAATTTGCAAATAATCAAAGCAGGTTATGTTTAAAAAAACAAATAAGATGTCGCAAACTAAAAAAGCAAGAGCGCTGTTAATGTTTTGCGATGTTATAGAAGGATGACATGTCAGTGAGTGCTGACTAATTGTACAGAAACTCGTACCTTTGTGATTTCATCGGCAATTCTCCGGAAGTATTTAAAAATATGTAATCTAAGTCATATGAGTGAAGCTGTTACAACAGCCTATTTGAGTTGAATTGGGTTTTACGGCGCACTAACTAAAAATGTTATAAGAGTCAACAGAAATGAACATTCCATCACCACCCTCCATTTACATCGAGATAAAATTGTGCAGAATGGATATAGAATACCTTCTCCTCTACTCCTCTGCAGAATTGCAGACTTTCTGTAAATTCTGTTGTAAACACTCATTTCTTCGCTGGAGCCATGATGTTTGTTTTCTGCCAAAACAATACAGGGATGGTGATGAAGGCCTTTATTGAACATGAAAATAATGACAATATGAACATGAATTAGTGGGGATTTTAATTTGTTTTCCAGAATTATCAGTGGTCTTACTCTTACTGTTGAACTGCAAAAGCTTGGTAAACACTTCATAAATAAATACAGTCGACAGCTAATTTAAAACAACTGTGGATTACAATTATCAGGATTTAGTTATAAGCTATGTGATTTGACAACTTGCAATTCCTACAACAATAAACACTCAAAATAGACACTGAACTATTAATTTATTTCATTACGTGAAACAAATCAACATACGTTCATTATTTTTTCTCATGCTACGCACTCGTCAAAACATGATATTTCTTATATGTGAAAATATATGCTTTATTCGCTAACACATATCCTCTACATAGTAACATCCAACGAAACCAATTTAGCATTAAGAACAATAAATACTGAACAAGAGATACAAGTAGCAGTTTTTATCGAGTCTGTTCATGAGAGGTTATGTGAAGTACAACACCTCTCACGCCTCCTAGCACCGGCTTAACAAGTTTACTTAACAAAATATGTGACCCGTTGCACAAAAATGGACACAATTGTAACACAAGAATGCCTTTAACAAATAATCTTCATACACACTTGTTAGTTAGTGATATAAAATATCGTCCCATTGGTGCAAAAAGGTACCAAGTGACATTTTCATAGTTTTGAGAAAAACGCAATTGAAGTTTTGGATTGTTGTGAAAAATCACATACTGCTATTAAAATGATGCAACTTAGCGGCATCTCGTTACATAAATTGAATTTGTTCAATCATTAATGTTAATTATAAGAATTGTACTAAGCCATTCGTTTTTGCTTATTATTAATTTTTGATATTATTGCACCAATAATATATTAAAAGGTATAGTATAATAAGACGAAATAGTGAAGACTTAAAATTTGATTTATTTAAATGTAACCAGGGTAAAAGTAAAAAATATACCGGATATATTAATCGAGACACCAAATTCAAATACTTCAAGATTGCCGTGTGTCCCTTTAAGATGATTTTTGCCATTTTTGTACTTGGTTCCTTTTTACGTGAAACAATTTCGGCATTGTCAGATGGTACCTTTTTGCTCCAATGGGATGATATTATAGTTGTCTTGGTAATACTGTACATTTTAAGTGAAAAACCGTCAGGTTAATTTTAAAATATAGTTTTTACCCTTGCCCAAAGATCTAATATCTGTTAACCAAAAACATCATTAAAATATAAATGCACAAAGGTACTAGTGTGTGCAATAAGGCACCTTTTTGCACAAAATAAATAATATATAATGTATTGTTTTATTAATGCAAAAATGTACCACTATGACACACTTGGTACCTTTTTTGCACCAAGGAAATAGGCCGTGTGCTGCTCAACTTTTCGGTACCAACTCAGCTGGCAAATTCTAGTTGCTATAACCTTTTAGATCTATCTTAATAAATAAGAAATAGCCTGGATAGTTTTTCTGAAAAGGTAGCTTAACACATTATTTTTGGGCAAAAACATCCAAATTTGAACAAAAATCGCTAAAAACTGGAATAATTTTTTAAATATTATTATCATCGAATATTAGGGAGCTGAAGCTTCTAAAAGTTGCCTGTTATATTCATGTAGATAAAATAATATTTGAAATGAACAAAATGTATACAGCTTGCCATTTTGGGGGAAAATCAGCAAAAAAGCGTACAAATTGCTCATTTTTTGAATAATTTTAAAAAATATATTGACACTTTCAATTAAACAAAATAGTAGGTTTTAAAGTGTTTTCATTTATCTAAAGATGTCCTGAGATATAGGTAAAATTCTAAAGGATCAGAGATTTGGAAAAACTGGGATATTTTGGGCCAAAAGTTGCAAATTTTAACCAAAATTACTAAAAACGGGATTACTTCTAAAAACATAATTCTCATTACAATATAAGGAGATTGAAAGTCCTTACAGTTATCTGTTATATACAAGTTCATGAAACAAATATTTGGAATGAATAAAATATATAAATCTTGAAATTTTGGGGGAAATCAACACAAAATAAATTAAAGTCGCTGATGTTTGGAATAGTTATGAAATTTTAAATTATGATTAAAATATAATAAAACAGAAGTCGTTATAGTATTTCTTTAAATGTAAAGGTGTCATGAGCTACAGAAGAGACAGTCCTAAAGGATCAGAGATTTGAAAATGCCGTTACTTTTGGCCCATTTGAAATAAAATTTTATTGCAATATAAAGGAGTTAAATGTTCTTAAAATGAACATTCTATTATATTAATGTGCATGGGAAAAATGTTTTGAATACACAAAGTTGATACATCTTGACATTTTTGGAGAAAATTTACAAAAATAAAGCATAAAATAAAAGATTTTTGGATATTTATTTATAACAAAGCATTTTTCAAAAATGTAAATAAAGATATATTAAGGTACAGACAAAATGTTCCTAAGTAACTTGAAAGCAGGCTGCAAATAAAATTTACGAAAATTTGAATATTTATTAAAAAATGATTTCTTTTGAAATGAAATGGAGCTGAAGATCTTTACCATTTTCTTATTATGTAGATAAAGAGGCACCCATTACATTTGGACTTAGATATACCAGTGTTGAATTATATCTTTCCTCTTGTTTCGATTTAGCAGGGAAATATATGATTGACAGACAGGTATCTAGAAGATACTTGACTCAAATAAGTCAATAATACGTTACCAATTAGAATCATCAAAGAATGGTATTTTTGTTTGATTGATTAACATTTAATCTTATTATTTACCTTATCATATGAGTGATGTATTTTAGATATAAAGAAAGATACAAATATCGGACAGGTAAAGCAGCATTCAAGGACGACAGTCAACCACAAAACACAAAAACAAACACGCAAACAGACAAACGAGAAGGCAAAAGTAATAAAAACTGCAAACGACATCACAAAGGTTGAAGTACACATATTGACACTGTCCACTATGATCGAGAAACGAAAAAATGTTAAATGATTATGTATTTTATTGATTTGCTCGAACCTCCATAGACCTATGACGAGGCAAATAAAGTTTCTTCTTCTTCTATGTTCGTGTATATGGAAAAAAAAATAGAGAACACACACAAAAATAACTAAAAAAATAGCTTAAAAAAAAAGAATTGCATGAATATCATGTATTTGTAATACAAGACATTTTTAAACGATTTTGATAATTAAACTCAAACTCACAAATTGCATACGTAAATGCCATTGTACTATTTCTTTTATTAATCAATTGCAAACAAAAAATATGCCAATTAACAGAACCGAGAGAAGTGAGATTTCAGTTTTGGGTTGAGAAAAATGCAATTAAAAAGTAAACGTAGTTCTAAAGAAAACTCAACCTGGAAAATAATATACGTCTCAAGGCTACAGAAAGAAAAACACTCATGATATTAACATCTTTAACAGAATACTACGTTTTCATCTGCCGAATATTGACGCATGTTAACATTCTGAATCTGGTATGCATGCTACAACTAACTCCCCTGCATTCACACCATGTTGCAATACAGGGAAGTATATGCTTTCTGCAAGTACAGTGTAAAGTACGTTTCGCAAGACACTTTGATAACATTCCGAAATTATGAAGGAACAGATGGACATCTGTAATAATAAGCCTTATAACAAAGTTCAAGGTGTACCATCCCTATTCTAAAGCTATGTAAGACTTTCCAAGGTCCTTGTTTGCCCGTGGTGGTATGCACGCAAATGTTGTACTGCTGCTGTTGCATATGTATGGGGAATACTGCTCATCAAGAGCTGACCAGTTGAATTCACAACACTATAGGATGGACATACAACAAGCCGTTGTAATGAGACACTGGATTATTATTAACTGATATCCACTTGATAATTATTCCAGGGTCTCATTACATCAGCTTGTTGGATGCCCATTCTACTGAGTGGTGGATTGGATTGGACAATCTCAGATTTTACTATAGACCGTGTGTCCATTTAGACAGCCTGCTGTTTAAAATAATATTTAACTACCGTCTCTCAAAACATGTCTGTCAGGATGCTCTGTCCTATTGACATAGCAGCATCTAGATTATACTTTATTTCAGCAGTCAGATACTCAAACTACTTTGTAAATCAAGTGTTTTTATTTAAGAACGATTTTCCTACTCCCAAGAACTGAAGCAAAGACTGCTGTGCTAGTCTTTCAAACCTCCTTGCAACATTACCTTTGTATCTACCCTGTGTTAACCTACATCACGTGTAACACTTGTTAGCTGCTAAATATATAAGGACTATTTATCTGCCATCTTTATATAAACACAAACTCCAAAATGGATGGGGTATGGTCAAGTGAAATTTTCAACCAAATGCATACTTTAGTCATGAGCAATGTCAACCATAATGTACATGACAGTACTTCAATATTATTTACGTGGACATAATATCAGAAATAATACATATATGGCTGAAATATGCCCTTTTCATCCGAAAAGTATGACGGCAATTTTATTATTATTTTTTTTAATGTCAAATAAATTGTTCCAAATATCCAGCGAGAGCAGACGAGACATCATTTCTAAATAAAATAAACCATCTTCCAAATTTCAAAGTGCACCATTGTAAAAAGGCAAAGATATTCTTTCAATGACATGTGGTTTCGAAATAATCTCAATGTTATAGTATGATGACATAGACGGACTTTCTCTGTATTTTTTTTATAACCGGCAACTATATGTGTGGATGTGTTAAACAGAACTGAGTGACTATTTTGCATAGAAACATTGCCAAACAAAACCAATTGATCATTATCAAGTCTATATTCGGTCCAAATCAAATAACAAATATAATAAACTGTTCATCCGAACGTTTCACCTAACCACGTTTCAGTTTACAATATAAGTGCACGCTTTTCATGTGTATCATTTTAAATATCAAACATATTTTTTTCTTTTTTTAACAGTGGTGTACTATTACAATTATGCTATACATATTTTAGTGTGAATGTGAATTTAACACAAGTATATAATTCAATGATGGAATCAAGGGCTGATAATCACATAGGCTTTTGCATATGTTAAATAAATAACGAGAAGGGTGTTCCATGGAACACTTTTGTAGATTGTCATGTGCTTATTTAACGGTCAGGTTGCAGGTAAAGGTTTAATGGAAAGGGACATAACTTTGCCGAAATAAAAAACAAAGTTATTAGACATTTGTTACGACTTTCCTAGGGGTGAGATGAAGATATTTATGAAGTTTCATGAACATAGGTGAACTATTTTTTAAGTTATGACCAAGTTCAGGTTGCAGGTTAAAGCGTGACGGACAGACGGACGAAGACGATGAATGCAGACAGACTACGGACAAAGCGATCACTACCTGTCTGCCATGCTACGAAGGTGACACAAAGACAAATAAAATGGAACTTTGAATTGTAACATTTCTGTGAATCATTTTTTAATCTTAGCTTAATTTTTCTAATTAAAATCTTAAAAGTGTACTTTATTATCTCCCTTTATAGCAGCACATTTATTACAGAGAGGTCAGACGTTTATATTATTTCGTATTGTTTCGTATATGCAGAATCTAAAAAAAAATATTTACGTGTAATTTGCTTAAAAAGTATAAATGTATTCTAATTTGTTTGGTTATCTTTACCTTCTTTCGATAGAATGTGCGTTTAATGATTAAAATGGTTGAATGTTGGCTTCCATATGTTTGTATACGATTTTAAGGGTTAAACTATTGACTTGTTATATGTTTACATGACTTACGTTACCATTTTGAACGCAATCAAATACACAAAAACAAATTTGGTGGAGTTAATCCATGCCATACATCTATTTTTATATCAATTTAGAACATTTTCTTAAAAATTACCTCCCTTTATAAAACAATAGTTTTACACACTTAAGCTACCGAACTAAAAATACTATCCTGGCTTAAAAGAAGCGTAAGACATTGACCTTTCCGAAAATGCATATTAGAATTTGCCAGCTTGAGTGGTACCAATATGTTAATATGTGGGTAGCAGCACACGGCCTAAAATGTCAGATATGTGAATGGCCTTCTTATTGCATATATGTCATAAAATCTTTCATTGAAGGAATATAGCTTAGATCTTTATACAGTATGACGATTACATGTCGGATGGTACCTTTTTTGCACCAATGGGACGATATATGTATATATATATTAACTCATATCAATATCTAATTTGCACCTGAAGGCAAAATTAATGCAAGTTCCAAAACACTTCATTATGAATATAAATTCAAATATAATAGAAAACACAATGTTTGATACATATGAAATAATATCTAAACATTCCAAAAATAATCTTTTTTTTTAAACATCACAATATTCTTTAGTTAAAAATCCAAACTTGTAATTCTCAAAAAAAACAACAATTTATGCATTATTACTGTTTATATTAAGATTATATCATTTTGACTCAAGGGTTCCTGTTTTGGTGACGGACAACACTTTTTATATGATTCATTGTTTTACTTCTTAAAATAATCACACACACACAATACCCAAAAGGCAAATTACGTATAATTAAGTAAAATGTATGTATTTTCCCAAAAAAAGTGACAGTTAAATAAAGCCGTCATTGATATCCATTGCCAACATTTATACTCAACACAACACGTCTAATTTCCATTCTATTTCAAGTGTAACTATACGGTATTTTTGATTGGTAAAAATACTCTACTTTGTAAACTAATCATATGGCTCAGAATTTCAAATACTTGCGCAAGTATTCATGAAGATTATACTACCAGCGCTCTTTATGGTTTAGAGTGTGACCTATAGAGAAACTATCGATAAAACCTATTGTAAACACTCTAAGCTGGATAGGGTATATGAAGAAAAATATTTACCACTAAGAAACCGCGGTCGGTCGCTACGCTCCCTGCCTTTCGCTTTCTTAATGGTGAAGATTTCTCATCATAGCCTCTATCCTATACATAGCTGTTATATTTATTCAATATGTTTATGTAATTTTAAGCAAAATGAATTTGTCTTTCATTCTTAAAGGAGAATATTCTTATCAGAAATGGCACATACGCTGCCAAACAATCCACAGAAAAGTGGGGGTCATGCATCTTCTAAGAAAGAACTTGTCTCATGAATGAATGTTCCCTTTAAAAACATAAACACTGAGATATCAAAATATTGTATACACTCAATTCCATATAATATTAGGCAAAAACAATTCAAACTCACAATTTTAACATGATAAATGCTTGAAATAGCAAATAGACCAACAATGTGATATAAAACAAAACAGGCACTTTAAATTAGTGAAAAAACAAACGTTTTTTACAAAAGGAAACGAAAATAGAGATAATTTTCTAGCCGCCATTATGTGACTACCAAAAGCCGACACTTCCTGTGGTGCAATGAGTGTGCTACACTTTCAGAGAAACAACAACAAAAACTGAGAAAAACAAAATGATTGGAGGTGTAGTGTAGCACACCCATTGCAACACAGGAAGTGTCGGCCTGGGGTAGTCGCATTTCTTTTTGTAAAGAAGGCATTTTCACTCATTGAAAGTGCTATTTTGGGTTTATAGCACATTGTTGATCTATTTGTTACATTTTTCAAGCATTGTCGTGTTAAAATTGTTATTTTTTATTTTTTTTGCTTATATGGAAATAAGTGTATGAATACAATACTTTGGCATCTCAGTGCTTAGGCTTTTAAAGGGAGCATTCATTCATGAGACAAGTTCTTTCTTAGAAGATACATGACCCCATTTTTCTGTGGATTTGTTGGCAGCATATGTGTCATTTGTTATGAGAATGTAAGTTATTCATTTTTAATTTGGGCATAGATATGAATAACAACATGGCATTTAAATTTTAATTCACACACAACTCAATGCAAGAAACAATGGGCATGTTACACCTGGACCAAACTAATTAGAGAGTTATCAGGCGGAGACGATCTTGTTTCCATGGAAGTACGAATTGTATTATTAATATAACTTCTTTACAAAATAGAAAAAAATATGCCACTATATTTACGAACAGTGCTTTACGCACACAGTAAATATCTGAATGAAGATTTGTGGTTTAAATGGCGATACCTAATGCAACCGAATATCACACTAAATGGGCCGTCGTGATGTGACTGAATGCTTTTTAAAAGCGACATTAAACCTCATACGTACATACATAAAGTATTCACAGAACTAGGCACGAAGTCAGAACTACCTCTCTAGGAAACTACATTTTAACAATGCAATACAATTTAAATAAATATAACAAATAAATCAAATATTACATTTCTAAAACTAAATAAATCAGACAAACGCAGTAAATTGCGCAGTCATAATTCATGTTCAACACCTGTGTTACGGCGTAAATAGCATCAGGTCACCGTGAGATCTTTAACAACAGCGTTAACAGTTGATCAAAGTGCTTAATGAAAATTAGAAACAAAATGCAAAATACTAAAGTATATACTGTACACATACGAAAGTATGTTAAGGAACGCATTTTGCATTGTTTGCAATTTCCATTTAGCACTTTGCTGTTTGTATTTGGCCATTCGGATGACGCACTGTTTTTACGAACAATTTACAAATAAAGCTTATTTACACGATTACGCATACTCCCCCGCCCGAATGACACAATTGGCTGACGAGTGAGAATAGACTTACTTCACCATACGGAAAAAAGTTACATTATAATATTATTTACAAATGTTAGGCCATATATGACGGTCGATTTGTTTATTAGTAGAGGTAGACCGCCCCATTTGTTCTGGGTAAACCAGCACTGTATACATCTCGCTAACAAGAAGTTTATTATAATTTTATTATAATATTAAACTATGCAGGAGAAAACAGGAATTTAATTCTAAATTGAATTAAACAGGAGTAATGTGAATATGAAACTACTGGCCTGGAAATCACCAACCATTCTTAAAACTATTCTTAGACTTGAGCTCAAGAAATAAAATTTCGTTCACAAATTTTCCACATGACCTTCAAACATGTCAAAGTTAAACAGGCGTATGCAGTTGCTATTTATTAGTATTTGTCAAACTGCAAAGAAAATTCTCAGAATTTCATTGGTCAATGCGCCGCAGGGAATGTGAGCCCATGTCCCCTGTCAAGAATCCTAATAACTAATAATATCATATTTATTCATAGCAGCTTGTCATGAACGTTTATCCGTCAAACTTTTAGAAATATTTGTGATTGGAATGTGCATACTTTGACTTAAGTCTAAGAATACTCTCAAGAATGGTTGGTAAATTCAAGGCCAGAACATAGGAATTTCTCATAACATATTTATACCGCTATGATTCTTAAACATAAGTCACAATTAATCTAGATGTGAGAAACATAACTCTTGTGGTGTTATATTCTGAATCGACAATACAGCCTTCATGAAGTATGTAGGGTATGCGGCATAACTCCAGGTCTCACTTGTTGGCGAGGTTTCTGAAGACAAAACAGACCACCTGCCGTATTTCAATTTACTAAACCTCTATTATGTCCACGCATATAACTAACTGAAGAGAAGGATATTGTGCCGAGCTTACTTTTTTTTCGTGAATACTTTATCTTGTCCGTCATTTTCTTCTTGAATCAATGTTTTTTTCTCAAAATATCTCACTCTCGCCATAATCTAGACTCCATATTTGGATCCTTCGCTCATGAATACTACTGCCAAATCAATCTAAAAAGCATCGTTAAATAGGTATTATAACAAGAAATTGTCAGGGCAATAAAGACTTTGTTGGAGCTAAATTCACATTATGTAGTATTACTTCTAGCAAGAGTGAGATATTTCTAGACAAACCCATTTGTTCAAAAAGAAAATTTCGGAAAAGATATAGTCGATACAAAACACCGACTAACTCTGCGTCATAGCAGCATTTTCTTTGGGAAGTGTTATGCATGAATAGGTAATATTACATGTTTAGCCTCTAAAGATACGTATGAGTCTTTATATATGTACGTATGAGGTGTAATGCCGGCAAGTGCGACCTGGAGAGGGCCCGTTCTCTACCTACTTTATAAAAGGCCAATATTCATAGCTCTACAGAGAATATAAACCCCACGAGATCCCTCCAAAATTAAAAAAACCTGACCTCAATCTGGCTTGAAAAGACAGGCGTCGGACATTTCTCTAATATAAAATATATAAGCTATACAAAAGGTTCCCTTGGAAATTGCTCTAATGAAAAAAATTGTATACATAACACATGTTAACTGTGACATACGTGTGTTTTTGTTTTACAGGGGCACACATTTTGATGTATTTTCATCTAATAGTGTTTTAAAAAATGTCACGTTGCTATGCTTTTTGGTTAATCATTCAATATGAGGCTTCCGAGTTTTCGAGTGCTTATGTATATTTTCAGAATATTATAAACATACAAAACATTCTTATAATCAAAATACCAAATTTGAACATGCCCTTATGTTATACCAGACTGAGTTTACAAACACAGCAATGCAATATCAGAACATTATATAACTGGCTAAAATCAAAATTGAAAATTCTTTCAAGATTGCCGTTTGATTTTTGATAAACTCGCGACGTCCGGTTAGTTTTTCTACATAAATTGCAATTTTTCAAACATTAATATTTATTATAAAAGTAGTGTAAAGAAAATTCTTATTTTGCGTATTAGTAACTGTAGATTACATTTCACCAATATTATATGCAAACCTATGGTAGAATAACGAAAAATTTAAATATATGCAAGAAGATTTAAAGTCAAAATGCTACTGGATTAATAAATCGAGAGGCTAATTTAAATGCTTGATAATGAGTTTGCCATGTGTCCCTTAAAGTCTATTTATAGCTTTTACAAATTTGGTCAATACAGATTACCGATGTTGTATCTGATCACACATTTACCTTTCAAACAATAAAACATTTAGATAAGGTGTAGCACTTCAACATCTCGGCTCAGCCTCGATGTGATACCGGTAACAATTTATATTGATATGCAGATTTAGCGTCACCTCAAATACAATGTGGAAAACAAATAAATGAAATGTGGTTTTACGTCCGTTACTACATCATATTAAGTTATATTGAGACAGAACCTAACAAGGAGACGAAATGAAGAATGAAGTTATCCATCAGACATGCCTCCCATAGCAAACAAACCCACGTTGGGCAGAGATCTGTAAGTCTTAAGCGCAATGCCTTATTCATTGAGCTACAGCATATTTTGAAAGATTTCTCTATCTAGCTGAATAAAAATACAATGCATAATATACGCAGTTTGAACGGAGATATATTTTCCAAAATCAATATTATGTTTCTGACGACACTTCGTTTTAATTCAAGCTATTTACAATCCTCCCATTAGTGACAGAATTTGCTCATAATTATCTTAAAGTCTGAAGCGTTGTTTCAGCATCAGGTTTTTTCAAGTATGACATTAAGATAATTGTTTCATCTTCTTTCTCGTCTCTAAAATTTCCAAATATGTATCGTCTCAAATTCTGAAATAGCATACCCATGCCATGTTCATTAAACTTTAATTTAACCCTATGCATCAAGCAGTTCAAAATACTTCAAATACAAAGCATGCTATTGCAACGTTTATTGCCTTTCTTTTCTTTCTTTTTTCTTTTGCCGTTTTTCGTTCCTGTTGACCTTTGCTTTTGTTTTTTTTTGGCTTTGGAACAGAAGAGGTCTTTCTACTTATGACCTGTCCTCCGCTTCCATCTTCTAAACTTTCTGTGAAAAAACAACAACAATATATGTTTTCCATACAATATATGTTTTCCATATAATATATTATAACTAAACATAACAAAATGTCACCGAAACTAGAAACTAGGTCAATGGGACCCAAATTTTCCGCTTAAGAGCTGGCAAATAACATAAAACGTCAATGTAAATTAATACCAAAGAGTATGCTAATGGACCTTTGCAAATGACCGAAAACGATACATACGAACTATTGCAGTCTCGGTTCGATTGAGACTGTTCATGAGCGGTAGTGAAATATGTTAGCTACCGCTCACCAAGTGGATAAGTAGTTGAAGTCCATTCATATTGACCTACTTTTGTTAGGAACATATTGCTGTTTAATAGATGTAAACATGTGTGGCGTTTGAAAGATTACAGCTTCCGGTGTGTGAGAAACTTGATAGCAAACTTGTTCTCACAGTCGGAAGAACGTATCTACAAGGGTGGGTAGGGGAGGGGGTCAAGGGTAACACGTTATGCTCCTTCACTTCGTGGCTGAGCATATATTCGTATATTATTATAATGATGAACCTTCTAGATATCTTTCCAAGCACTAGAAATGTACAATCTTGATAAGGTTTTTGTTCAAAATGGGAAACCCTGGTGATAAGTGAGGATTGTGGATTTAAAACAGAAAGTATGTGAGATAAACAGAAACAAAAAAAGACACTGAACCTTCCCTAAAACCTAGACTACACACTTAGAATTACTCACGTGGATCAACAGCTGCTTCTGCTCCAAGTACTGTGTCAGAGTCCTCAGATACAGCATCTATATCGGTTTCATGTGGAGGCTTACTGGCAAGGAAGATCTCAGTCTCCGACGAAAGATCTGTTTTGTTATCGTGTTTTTTGCTTCCTACAAAATAGAATACAGACTGTCGATGATTGCTCGTGAGTTATTATTTCAGATATTGCTAAAATAACAGTGTTTACTGGTCATTTTGAAAATCTCTAAGGGCAGTTCCCAATATTTCCCTTATTTATTCTTGAAGAAACCAGAACAAGTTAACAATGTGAACCAATATGATTTAAAACTAAACATATTGCTCAGATAGGATACTGAACGTAGTTTTTTTTGTTTTGTTTTATAAATTGTGTTAGGGAGTGGACCCCAGCGTTAAATTGTGTTGGGGAGTGGACCCCAGCGGAACCATGTACACTCAAGTGATATGAAAACGCAACACGGGAATTTCCGCTATATATTGTATGTACAATATGCTGCTTTTAATCGAATGGTACATGGCTACGTAAGACCCTTCCTTTTGGAAAAAAAACTAAAACAACAAATAATACAGCAAATAGTATTCCTGCAATGTTTCATTATTCACAGAGTACGCGTTTGGCTCAATCATGTGAGCAAACTTAGGAAGCAAAATTTTGCAAACTATTTACGTTAAATACAGTACTGAACTAGCTCAATTTTTCGAAGAGCAACTTCAACATTGATGAAGTTCTTGTTACAAAGTGTAGTGTGATTAAAACGTCTACAACATCACATTTGTGTCCTTTCTCTAGTTAACTGCAACTTTTTTTAAAAAAATATCTTGGGATTTCTTTGGAATATTATGTGCAATTAAGTGTGCAGTATATACAATATATAGCGGAAATTCCCGTGTAGCGTTTTCATATCACTTGAGTGTATTTACATTGTAAAATGAGGTGTCAATAAAGAAATTTAATTTTCCATGGTGGACAGGAACAGCTCTAAATAAATGTATGGGTAACATTCCTATAGGAGACATAACTAATCAATTATGTTGTTTTGGTTGGATAGGCTCTTATTTTTATTTCAACATAAAAGGGTTGTTGGAGGAGCTCCACATACATCGAGGAGCAACCCTTCAAGTTGTTCTAAATAAAGATGGAGAACAAACAGCTATATACAGAGATATTGAAATCACCTGAATAATATTATATACAGTGGTACGACGTTAAAGAGGACACAACTCTAGTAAGATTAATCGCATTCCAAATTCCTTACGATGTGCAGTACTTCATTGGGTAGTAATGATATCTATGGAGTTTCGTCGCAATCGGTAAACCAGTCTAGGAGGAGTTGAACATTCAAACTTTCATCATAGAATTTATTGTTCAAGGGACATAGCTCTGGTAAAAACATTTGAAAGAGTTACAGTATGCACATCTTCCGTTGGTGAAGATGATATGTGTGAATTTTCAGCATTCTGCAAACAAGCCTATGGGGAGTAATGCACACATGATCATTTCCATAGAAATTAAAAGCTGGAGAAGTTAAACACACCCTAATCACCGAGGGCCAGTTCTAATTTTAAGGGAAATAATCAAACATATGTACAATGGGCTGATGGGTGGACTGCATTTTGACAATTTGACTGTCTGGGGATAAACTGGTCAATTCTTAAATAATATTGGTGGAGTTCAGCACACTAGCCCTGGGGCCGAACCATTGGTCATCCTAGGGAAACTACATACTGTCTAGGTTACCCTATACTAGGCAAATATTCTGTTGGAAGTGACTCTTTTTGTCCAAAGTTTTCTCTTTTTTCAAAATATGCACACCAAGGGCGGGGTCATTTTTGTCGAAATCTGTTGAGCTGTTTTTGAGAAGAAAATGTTTTGGATGAGATGTTGCTTTCATCTAATTTTAACACACTTGAACGATATTACAACCAGGACTATACATGAGATATTTGGTCTTTTTGGTTTTTCTACGGATAGATCTTTTAATGAAAAGAACTCTCATTCCCAATAATTATACATCTCCATAGACAAAACCTGGACACCCGGGCGAAATAAATCGAAAAACACATTTGAAAAGGTACCAATGTACTAGTGAATAATATCGCGTGTCTTTCTCAGACATTTTGCGTGCGGAAATACCTTTTGCAGCACGTTTCGTGATAGCACACAGTAAAAAGCACGTTTGTTGCACACAGTTTTAACATTAGTTCATGTAAATAAAACTCACAATATAAACCTTATTTGGACCATTTGTATCAATCAATTTTCTCTGCAATAAATCTAATCAAACAGAGAACATTGTGTTAAATGAGTGTGCTCATTCTTTAAATAGGGATTGACTTTGATTTTATTTCTTTATTTCCCCCAGATTACTAGGAGATTTACATATATATTAACAATAAACACAAATGAAAGGTAATAGTATAACATAATATCGATATAAACATGCATCATGATATTATTTTTTTTTACTGTACACATACATATATATATATACACATACAAACATGTACATATACATACATATATGCATATATATATATGCACATATATACACACATACACATACATACATTTGTATACATATACATGAAAGCAATGTAAAACAATTCAAGATATAATCCAAATAATACGACAATAAAATAACAATTTATTATATTAAGTTAACTCCCATTAAGTATTTAACTGTGTCTAGTGATTTCATGTCACAACCTCTTATGCGGAATGTTCAAGGTCATGGGCAACAAGGTGTGTCAATCTCAAGACCACATCTCACACGCTTACAGAACGCGTGGAATAGTGGAATACTTCTACCAATGATGTGGAAATCACACTCTATCATGTCTATAGCATGCATCATATCTCACACACTCTTGCAGATTGCAAAGGATAGTACGACACGAATGCCTTGGTGATATTTGATGTTTAAAGGCCCATTATAGCAAACAACTTGTGACTGTGTAACCGGGTCATTTTTTGTTTAAAATGTTTTAATATTGTTTCAATCATTTCATTTTTCATAGGTTTCAAGGGATAGTAATTTGTCAGTCTTGGGTTTCATTCTCTTGGTGTTGTTGTCTCCCGTGATCTGAGTGAGTTGTTTTTATTAGGCGGGAAATTACTGTGTTCTCATTGGTTGCTTGCATTCATCCTGGCAGTCAATTTTATTCTTTCACAGAGAGAGGATGGTTTTCTCTTCTGTTTCAAAAATGTACAATTTTTGAATAGTCTAATAGTTAATTTGTAGTGAAATGGGATAATCATTAGGTGAGTATGCTGTGCTGTGTGTCGTTTGGTATTTCGCGTTGTTTGAGATGCTTTTTACATAAGGCGGTTGTGTTCAGGTTTGAACGTTCCACAGATCTGTCATACTTTTCTGTTTAGCAAATGCATGAATATCAGGTGGTTTGGATTTCAGCACGTTTCTAACATCACCAGATGAGTGTGAGAGAGTAGCCAGAGAACCAGGAGAGATTATTATTCCATAAATATTGTTACTTTTTATAAACAATTGAATATTGTCATATAAATCTATGTATTCATCAGTAAGATATTAAGCTTTATTTTATATGTTATAAAATCCACCACGCACAGAGAGAAATCTTATTATTCTAAGAAAAATATGTAAAGCTTTGATTACTTACTTTTTATTATTATATATGTATATGTTTATAGGTTCATGATAATATATATGTATATATTCTAAATATTATTAATAAAGTAATTTATAATAGTTGTAACAGAGTATTTAGAATACTTTATTTGTTACTTTCAGATTCATTTGTTTCTTTCGGTTCTCTGGATGGTACATACATATATTCATTGTCAGGAACCTTAATAAAAGTCATGAACAGTGTTCTCGTGGTTTGACGACTTGAGTTAGGTATGGCATCTGCATGGTACAAGTAAAATACCGCCAGATTACAGTGCCTTCGTAGGGTATACACAAACAGCGACATCGTCAAACCAAAATAGCCGCTTACGTGCAATATGTTCAGTTCATTCGGTGATGTATGGTTCATAGCCGAAAGTATTTAACTATTTGCATAAATACACAATTTCGATGTTAATAAATTTGTAAACAGAAAAAGCGGTGCATATGAACAAGGAAATAGGTTCTTTGTAAACGGTGTTCTTTGACTATCAGACGTGACTATTTACGGTGGCGGTTATTTTTGCGAATATTTATCATTAGCGAAATTCGAAAAGATTTCCACCACCCAAACATAACCACTAGTACCGTAGTATGTGTTTAAATTTTCGTTTATAAACTGGAAGGTGTTGCTATGAATTGAAGGAGTTATCGCTACTGTTTTAATATATTTATAGTTAAAAGTTGCCATTGCTGTGACTGTTATCTTGAATATTTGATGATGTCTGAAGACATTACGTGGTCCGAGTATTAACTTTCATACCCCATCCAACCCCTTCTCCAAGAAGCGCAAACGGGGTCGGCTGGGGTATAAAATAAAACCTTAATTTCGTCTTAAAATTGTTGTATATTGTACTTGT
This sequence comes from Cyrtodaria siliqua, assembly GCA_037043455.1. Classification (NCBI taxonomy): domain Eukaryota; kingdom Metazoa; phylum Mollusca; class Bivalvia; order Adapedonta; family Hiatellidae; genus Cyrtodaria; species Cyrtodaria siliqua. Next base: position 41,844 of record JAWPHD010004160.1, on the reverse strand, counting down.
TGTAAACTTAAAACATTTAATAGGTAATTTTAAAAAGGTTATCGCTTTTTATCAGTAAAAATGTTTTTAAACATGTTTTATTGTCGAAATATTCTTTATAAAGTACTTATTAGCTTTCCCATCGCTTAATGGAATTTGTCGGGACCATGTAATGAAAACACACAATTTGAAAGAAGCCAATCTCAGTAAATATGCACTTGCAATTTTATTCGATAAGGATAAGTGGTGTCATGGGATGAATTTGTATGACATTATAGTGGTACATTTTAAGTAAAGATGGCCATCTTGGAAAACGGACGTCGACCAAACACACCTAGCAGATAACTCAGATTAGGGAGTATCAGAAGCGATTGTGTTTGGTGAAATTGCAACAACAAAAAAACGGACAACGAACGTCAAACGGCGGAGACGAAATTACGTAACATAACCTCCTTCGACCAGTAAAGCTTAAAAGTAGCCTTTGAAGTTCAAGATCTTTTACCAATTAATCGTTGTAAATCAAATGACAAATTGCTTCTCAAGGTTTAATATATAATTGCGCTATTTTTAATGTAAACAGATGTTCTTCATTTTAAACACAATTTTCTATATTTAAATAATGCAAATACAAACAGTGCTAAATTTCATACAGTTAATTACAGAGCCACTATACACGGGGTACATGCTGTGCTTTAGACACTTACTTTGTTCTACTACTGAACGAGCATCAAAAGCGACATTGTTCGTTAGAGAATCTGTATTCTGTGACTGTTTAGCTATGCCATCCACGGTTGCTTCTGGTGTGTTTGACGCACTCTCAAGTGATGTTTCTAACATAAAGAACGTACAGATAGAATAATTTATATAATATGACCTCGCATTCAATAGGAACATTTTCTCCCCAGGGACAGTCGGTCTGTGAAGTTCACGAACGTGACTTCAAAGGTTTACTAACGAGTTCATCGGTCCACAGACCAAAAGAAACATTGAGTTTAATAAATTTGCGTTAATAAACAAATTTATATGTTTAAAGGCTCCCTCATCTCACCAACCGAGTTTAACAATAATAGGTTCTATACTTCAGGAGTATGTTTTGCACTGTGCATGAGTCAATATCAGATAATGGCGACCTTGAACTTTGAGCCAAGGCCAACGTTTTCTATGAAGCTTTATGAGACTCGATGTTATCCTTCGGAAGTTATTGCGCTGAATGCGCATCGTGTCATAATGGCGACCTAGACTTTCGGCGTATTCGCCGCAAAAGCACTAAGGATCATTCTGTCGAAAATGTTTATGTTGACATGAAAACATACCTCTAAGCAAACAGGTTAATTAATGGGGTACTTTTCGTCATAACAATGTCTATCTCCCCGTGCTTGCAATCATAACTGTTATTCATTCTGATGCTTGCAATCAGAACTATTATCCATTCCGATCTTTGGAGATCGCTGAACCTGATATTTATATTGAAATGTTGGTGGTATTTTCTCAAATAATTCTGTTTTCCTAAGGTGGTTCCACTACTGCGTCCTAAAATAGTTCTGAGTAATGTTTAATCATCTTTGGATACGTTGTCTGCTTTTTAATTTAGTCATTTGACTGTTAATTGTGATATGCAGGTTTTATGACCTCTGCTCTCAACTAAATTCCATTTTGTAGTAGTAGTAGTTTTGGTATAGGGCGTGAACGGTAGCATGCATTGTTCACTACCGTTTATGAACCGAGTCAGCAAATTCCAAATTTCAGCAAATTCCAAATTTCTCCTTCCATACTCTTTTAATCGATATTAAATTATGCTCTAGAAACACAACTGAATTAAATGATGACCCAGTTTCAAATGAAATACACATATTTTAATTTGTTCTAAAAAGCAAAATAACACTAAGATGCATTGAATGTTTTAGCAATGTTCCTGGAACACAATTTGACAACTCGATTTAAGCATAACAGCACAGAAACATTCCATGATATGTGGAGTTAGTTTCTTGAAGATAATGGTTTTTGATACATGATTCGGTAACAAAACACGTGTGACGGATTGACAGACCTCATTTGCATATTATACCACCCAAACCACCGCAAAACGACGCTCACGTTTATCAGCCGTAGTTTTCGATTCTGAATCATGTGTAGCCATTATATCATTCAAACTCTCCTCATCCAAGCTTGGAAAATCTTCTTCAGGTGACAGAGCGCTTGTTCTGTTGTCTCGTTGCTCTCGTCCTGTATATTGAATACAAACGTTATATTTTAATATTACGAAGGAATACAATGTTTTATGTTGAGATTGCCTGTTTGGCTTTCAAAATGGACTGTCTTTAGTTCATTTGACAAGTTTGTTTATACAGTATGCTTATGTACATGAATTGTTTTTTTTATGTTTTGACATAGAATCTTGTACTTGTGCACGTAAGTCAACTATAATACCGATTCATTCACTTTTCTTACCTTTCCCGTCAACATCAAATGCCGTGAGTTCCATCCAGGTGAATCCAAGCACAAACGTCACAGCTCTGTTACTGAGATGCGGACATGGGTAGTATGTCTTTATACGAAATGTGTGGAATCCATATTGGCATTCGGCCTAGAATAATTTTCAAAATAGTAATTAAAGAATAAAGTGAACAATATTCTGGATATTCCTTTTGCATTAAGGTATAGGATCTGAGTCTGTATCTGTACTTTATCAAATTAGTTCATCTTATGATTCATAATATGTTCGCAGTAGTTCTTAATCGTGTTTACTGTTCAAATGGTATATATAGTTGGTCCTTACATGGCAAACCATTTCCGAATAACTTTGTAAACAAGAGGCCCAAGAGGGTCTGTGAACACTCTACTTGTACAGCCACACCATTTGTATAGGACTTTATGTCTTGTGGTTTCAAGGAGGATTTGATAAGTTCTTCCCTATAGATTTATATTTAAAAACACGGAGCAAAATATAACCCCTGGGTCTCCATTTGAACAAGATGGTAGAAGATGGATGATAAGCAAATGCCTCACAATGAATAAGAGAGCAAAAGCCAAAATTGTCTCAGGTTTTTCTCTATTTAAAACATGTGACATGTATTAGAAACAACGTTCATTTTGAACGTTGAATTGATTTAATTTTCATTTTTATAAGGTTCTCAGGCACACAGAGGCATCCATAAAAAATGTCAGCAAAACTGGTCTAGCAGTTTCAGAGAAATTGCTGTTAACACTTTTCACTGTGAAAATCTATGCTAAACATGTGAAACCTCCTTTATACAAATTTTGGATCCCTGGAGCCTGGTCATTTTTTTTCCCCCGGAAGACAAAATGTACGCACTTGATACATGTGATACTTTAGTAAAAAGCACTCTGTTTTTCAGAAGAATTGTTAAAATCCATGGTGCGGTTCTTGGGAAGAAGATATGTTTTTAAGGTTTGGCTATTTTTTAGTAACAGCGGCCATTAAAATTGTGAGCAAAATTGGATCAAAACTAGCAGTTTTAGAGAAACTGCTGATAACGCCGACGACGTCGACGACCACACCGACGGACAACGTGTCGCCGACTAATCCCTGCTGGTCTTTGGTGTTTTACGTCATTTTCAACACATGTAAGGTTATATATGACGGTCGTTTATTTTGTGGTGGAGGCAGACCACTCACTTTTCCTGGTACAGTACTGTACACCTCCCACCATCCATAAGAATCGACACTTCCTCACTTACAAGTCGATCTCGCAGTGGGATTCGATCCCGCAGCGTTGAGAGGCGAGCATGTTTACAACGCTACGTCGTTAACTCCTAGGTCACGGAGAAATGAAAAAATAGTACTACAAACATTTATTTAAACGATACTACATTAAAAGATAGAGGAAACATGATTTTGATGAAATAACCAATCATAGGTTTAGGACTTTAAGATCGATTGTCGGACCAAGATCGAGGGCCGATCCCAGAACGGAGACGATCTTTAAACCAGAGGCATCGCCTGTCGTTACCGATGCAGACGCTCGACTGTTGAGGATTTATTTATTTATTGTGAAAAACCGATAAAGGGATGTTACACATTTTAAATGTCAAATATTTTCATACCATTTTGCACGCAACTCCCAATTAATTAAAGTCAGCCACTACACAATATCTGTTTGACTGAGGTTTATGTTTGGAGTTGGTATTTTAGAAAAAAAAATTGTAAATGGCGAGGCTCGCCCTAAATGATCGAAGCAAAGACATCGGTATGCTGCACGCCGGTATGCTCTAGAATGATAATACACAGGCTGAGTGTGCGGAATACACAGACCGGAAGTGTAAAAGAACGCCCGCGGAGAGGCAGGCCGACATCTCTGGCTCCTAAACAGTCTTTATTAGTTTGAACGCATCTCAGGAATCGGTTTAAACCAGTAGCAAAACTGCCAAAGCAACTGTAAGAAGACAGTTTTAAGTTTCCATACGGTTTTATTTCAGACTAAAGTCAATTTTAGTCGTGTATACATATAGCACAAACGTATGAACTTTTTCATAGGAATTCTTAAAAGGAAATAACCGTTTAATTTCAAAAACGTTGTTCATCCTTGTAAATAAGTAAAGCACTAAAACAGACCCGAATTTGTTTGTCCTGATTACATTTTAGAAGAGCTTGTGTCATTGCACATCACCAATTGTAACGTATAACATGAATCCCTACTGATTTATTTCTCTCAAGACGATTGTTTAAAATCTTCTTTTACTACGTTTTCTTCGTCTTATATAGAATAAATATATTTATATAAAAATTGCATTTCGTTTTGATACTCTCAGCACTGTTTTGACATTTCTCTGACAAAAATATGGTATTTGAAAATTAAAGTTAATTAAACTTGACGTAATATAAATCAGCTCTCGTCAAGGCAAAAAATATATAAAAATGGTAAATCACCGTTATGGGATTGGCCCTCGAATTAAAAATCTTCCCATGATCTGGGACTAATCATCGGTCTGAGTCTTACATATTTACAGATCTTTCCGCTTATTTTTCGGAGATAACAATGGAACAAAAAATATCGACTTGAACACAGTAGATGGATACACATGTATATATACTTACTTTGTATGATATCTTTCTCCCAGTATCGTCTAGTGTCCCTTCTAGTCTTTGCAGTTTTTCTACAACAAATGGCTCTTTCCAAAAATTGTCTCGATATACAGGTATTCTTAGATTCATTTTTTTCCATTGTCGCCTAATTGACATGAGGTCAACGATGTCATTCCCTGCGGATCCTTTGCCTAATGCAAAATAGTTCTTTGGTTTGTTTTTGAAAATTTGCTCTGAATCCTGTATCTTAAAATTTCGTTTGTATGCCTTTTCCCACTCTTTAAGTAAATTTGCATAAGCCATTGGATGGCACAAATTAGGTACACATAATCGTGATCGTGAAGGCCAGTGTAACATTGCATGATACAAATATGCCTCCAGGTATGGTCTACGTGATTTTTGCTGTTTTTCCACCAATATTTCCGTGTACCTCAGTAAACGGTTATATTCATCAGCAGTAGTGGGGTGACTTTCGTCGACTTGTGATGAACACATAATATTGTAACCTATGTAGACTAGCAAATCTCTTGGATCTGCTTTCTTCAAGTCGCCTAATTCAAGATTGGTTTGAGCATCTTTAAATCGTCTCACAAGTTTTGCTTTATCCTTTCCAACATTTGCAATCATCAAAGGTTTCAACCCAACACCATACAAAAACTGAAATTTTGACGTTTCTTGGGGATTTCCATAGTAAGATTCAAATCTTTCTCTTAACTTCAAAAGAAGTTCTTCATTTGCTTCTGTGAAGATCGTGTACATCTTTTTCACTTGATAGTCTCTCTCCTCCAAACTTCGCAGAGACATCTCTACATGCTGTTGCTTTGGTCTACCATTACGAAGCTCCAGCACCAGATCATGAGTTGTTATTATCAAGTTACTGAACGATGAAGACGAGGCTGGAAATTTTACATCATTCAGAAAACGTAGAAAGTTATCACGATCTTTGTAACACTGAAATCGTTCAAATTTTTCTAACAATGATAGCACTATTTTCACTTCCATTTGGAAACAGCTTAGGTTGATATCTTCATCTGTCTTGGCAAATTTCTGCCCCTCTTCGAATCTTGCAAGAGCTTTAAATGCCAACTCTATGATTTCTGCTGCGTGTGAATCACTTATTTTTCCATCTGCCTTGTATCTTTTCTCCAATAAATGGTCCATATTGGATTTGTAGATTTGACCGTACGTGTCCAAGAGATACGAACTTTCAGGTTTCTGTTCCAGAGAAAGTTTTATTGCTTCTTCAGCAGCCTCATACTTTTTTATATGGATATTGAATCGAGCCAGTTGCTGTCCGACCATAGCATCCCTTGTAATTTCAAAACATAGCTTCATCAGACGCACGACTCTTTCATTTGGTATTGCATCGTCTTCCCCATCTGCTCGTTTTTCAAGATCTAACACTAGATCTGAAAATTTTGTTTTGGTTTCTCCTTTTTCGTTTTCCAACAGTTGTCTTGTTTTGAAGATACTATTGACTAATCTGACGAACTGCTTTGACATCGGATTGACTTCACCTGTATGGTCACGAACAAGTGAAAGGACAAACAGTACTATGTCTTCAAGACTAAGGCTTTCAGTGTTCATAATATACTCTAGAATTGTTTTTGCAAGTGGTCGGGAGATTATGCAAACTTCGCTTTTAGCAAAGTTATCTTTTCGTTTTGTGATCAATAATGCCAACGCTTCAGACATAGAAACATTCCATGTTTCACGTTCAAATTTTTGTAATTTCTGTCTTTCCTGCAACGACTGAAGAATCCCAAAAGGAATCTTGCCAATGCATGAGTAAATATCAAATTGTCCAGTCGACGAATTTACCCCTGTCATTAGAGAATCAAATACGCTTTGCGGAACAGAGTGATCGCTTTCATATGAATTGATGAGTGCAAGGCATTTCAAAACCTGCATTTCGCATTTTTGGACATCTGCCAAAATTCTCTGAGCTGTATCGCGCAAGTACTTTTCAGAAAACGAATTCCGCATTACATTGAATGCGATGAGTGTCTTCACATCTACATTTCTCTCTTGTTCGAGTTCCTTGTACTTTTCTTCAAACCAGTTCTGCTCAATCTTTGTCAAGTGATGTCCTATAACATATTTCACTTTACCTCTTGGTGGGTCGTGAGGAACTGATACTCTGTTAACTATGATGATTAGACAGAACAGCTTTCCCGGCGATACAGTTTTGTATGCTATCTCTTCTAGCTTTGCCCTAAACAAATGGATGCCTTCTTCTTTGTTGTCAATCAAAATTATAAACGGTTTCGGATCATCATCTTTAAAACTACGAAATTTGTCTATTTGATTTACCGTATGTTCGCTAATTGTATGCACCACACAGCATCGGTATGCTCTGGACGGACTTCGAGATTTGAACTGGCTGAAAAACCACACAAGTTGCATCCCTAACGTACTACCACCTGCTCCGGGATGATGCTGTATTTCATGAACTTCTACAAGCACACCTTTTTTTGGCAGCATTTTCTCAATTATTTGTTCTTTGTGTTGTCCGAACTGCTCTCTTTCTCCGACGTGGCCATTCAAATATAAATTCCACCATGAAACTGCATTGCCTTTGTAGAATTTGCTTTCTTCGTCAATGCTTTTTTGTCGAATTTCATCACTATTCATTTTCTCTATTTCTGGTACGCATTCTTCTCCACTGACAATTTCGATGTCTTCAAAGTTTAATTCATCTCTTTCTTTTCTGGTCATCTCCACAAAATGACCTGAGGAGTTTGGAAGTTTACAAACAACGTCAGGATTTACTCTGAAGACTGTTTTCATAGTTTGGGAGACACACTTCCATGTCAACCCCGTGTGAAAATATTTATCAACGTTAGAGCTTCCTATGCGCGTTGAAAGTTCTTTCTTCAGATCATGGACAATATCTTCATTTTCTGCAACGACGACACATTCCTCTTTAAATGTAGATAAAAGGCATTCCCTGGCTACTTCAAATATAGGGTCTCCACCACCTGTCTTTTCGAATAATAAAAATATGACGAGAGCTCTTTTTTTTGGAATGAGCTGTCGACATTGATTTAATGCATCCTTGACATATTCTAATCTCCGGCAGTACCAACTTTCATTGTCCAGCTTACCCAAATGTAACTCATCGTTGCCATTGCAATAGACCCACGTGTTTTCTGAATTTAGGAATTCGTTTTCTTTACGTGTTTTACCAACATCCTCTGCATTCTTGACATGAAATATAGTTTTGTCTTTTTCAATAATATTTCGCAGTGATGCAGAAGAATCAAAATCAAAAACAGCCTTTGCAGAGTTGTATGCCTCGTCCATGTTTAACTGATGTCTTATTTCCTTTTCATTTGGATTTTCAGAAATATTTCCAGAACAAATAATTGGAATAAATTCATCTGTTACATACTCATTTCCACAGGTTAGAAGTTTGGCTAGTTGTTTACCTAGGTCTGCTGATTTGTCGGCATATTTACAACTCTCTCGTTCTAAAATATGTCTTTCGTCAATGGTCTTTACATTCGAGTTCATGTCGACAACTCCGCTTACTTTAGATGGCACAATTGTTAACATTTCACAACTTGGGCTCATATTATATACATAGAGTACTTGCCTTTGCTTGCCTTTTGGTGGAAAACGTATTTGTAGCAGTTCATCGACAATATGACCAGAAAACGGTACAACATCAATTTCTAGAACGATACTTCTGTCATCCATCTTGATTTCCTGAATGGGCCTTACACAACGTTGTGCAATGATTGCATGTTCTGGTTTAAAGCACAGTTTAATACCTTGCATTATTTGGTAATTAAGAAGTTGTGTATCAAGACTTTCGTCAGTTAACATTCCAACGATTTTACCAGTTCCCTTTCCAGATGACTTTATACCGAAGTGTATGGTTCCGTTTTTCCTTCCGTTTATGCAAGCAGCAGTAAATTTCACGACTTCCTTAACAAGTTTATGAATGCATAGTTTATTTCCTGGCATTGTAACGAATTCATGTACCGGAATGAGAAGATTTCCTTTTGTGGGTCGGACCTGACCTGTTGTGTAATTGGTGTTTCCTGTTGGTGAATCGAAGTTTCGTAAAGACACTTCGTTTTCGGAATGTATTTGATTGTGCCTAGCCTTTAACCTACTTTGGATTTCAAACATTCCCTTTGAAATCCCTAGGCCATATTTGATGTTTTCGAGGTATTCACTGAAAACCTCCTTCAGCTCATCTTTCGTCATTTTAACGAATATCTCTGACGATATACTTTCTGATAATACTGCGTTTTTGAGCTTTTCTCTTAAACCCGTCCTTATTTTATCAAATTCTTGACCAAGATATTCAGCAAATGTTTCACATGGCATTTCTAGTAGTTCATCGCCTTCAACTGAAATACAGAGTGGAATCTTGATGTGGTGTTACTAATTAAAACTTTCTTTTTTTAATGCAAACGTTTCATATCAAGCGTAGTTCGATACTACAACTTTAACGATTATTTATATTATAATAGATATTTCGAAATGAAGAGTTGCTCTTTCAAACAGTTATAAAACATTTAATTGTACATAAAGTTACTGATTGAATTTGTATGACTTCTAATTTGATAAATAAAATATTTGGAAAATGTGTCAATGGGACACAAATGCCCCGATTTAGTGAATTCAGTCACATAAACACATTTAAAAAGCGTATGCCAAATTAGTTTATCACTGATTTCCTTTGCTATTTATAAATTATAAACGAACTTACCATCTTCAAACATTTCTTTGACGTGAGACGTCTGTATTTTCCATGCAATACCGTGGAACCTAAAGCATATGTGTACAAGATAAAACGTTTATAACTACAAGGCAAACATATGACCCAAGTCGGTTTGTGAATGCTCTTCTGGCTAGTAAGGCTGAATTTTAAATAGTTCTGAGTTTTTATAGTGCAATACATATTCTGAACAAGTCTGGTCAAAATCTAGAGTGTTTATAATACAAAACGTATCTAGTTTAATTCAATCGAGGGCCAATAGACTGCAAATCAAACCAGAGCGTTAACCATGATAACGACATCTTGAACACGTTTAGTTGGTAAATATGCCCGTAATGGCACCGCCAGCATTGCTTAGGCAATACCGAGAGGTTAAGGCGGAGGATTTCCGTTAATGCAGGCGAGCGATCAAAATTGCCGGAATTGAGGTAGGTGTTCAACATTGTGCACTATTATTTTTGTATTTAAACCTTTTTTTAAAAATCGAAAAATGTCATGTGCTAGCCAATTGAAGCGACTATTTTCAGAATTTGGGCATCGACGACTGTCTACGCATGTTTGAGAAATCCTTATTGCTCTATGAAATTCATCTGAGAGAAAATCGCATAACACGTGTAGCTTCGTTTTTAATATTCAGATATTTACATTTATCTTGAATTTCCATGCCATAGATATAGATATCTGACGTACATATGCGAATTTCTCTAGACAAAAATAAAAAAACATATTTCGCCAAAAAAATGCACTACAACGCAGGCGTGCATCCTAGACTACACTAAGAACAATCTCAAGGTGGACATAGTCGTCATTTGTAGAGATGCCTATTTATACTATTCTATCATATTATTATCATTATTGATTAAATACACATTAACAAACACTCGGTAACATCAAGATATCAAAGCTAACCTAACGAAAAACATAACTGACCTGTCAGTTTGGCACTTAAATAACCCCAAAAAGAACGCCAAATTAACTAATCATTGATGCGAGGTTCAATGCAGCAACTACCGATCTTTGAAAAGATATTTTTTCCATCGATATATTTCGGATCGCTTTGGACTGGCACAGAAGATATCAACATATGTCAGAAATTAGTCTTCAAGGCATTGTGACATTGCACATAATCTGGTAAAACTAAGTTGAGTAGAAACAACGTCAACGATAGAAAGCAAACATACTATTTTAGACGTTTTGTGACTAAATCGAACGTCTGAACACTGTCTGTACAGCTATCTGCGACAAGGACTATCACAACCTGACTTATATGGTGATGTGATTTATAAACTTCGTAAGATTCTAGGTCATGATCACTTTCATACTATCTTTGTTAGACTTGTTAAAAACTTTATCAAAAGAGGTTATGACCCTATCATTTTGCAACGTACTGCATGCTTGGTGGTGGACCCTTTTACAGTTCGCCACTATGCTTTCCTCTTTAATTGTACGATGACCGGACAGGCTGTGGACCCTATGATGACGCCTACCTAAAGCCCATTGGGACGGTGGCGTTTGATGTTTGTCCATGATCTTTCTTGTCGTGCCCTTAATGGTTTATTCTCTTACTGCTCTGGCTTCTGCAAAGTCATTGAGTACCTTCATTGTGGCTTTCTAGGCTATTGTTTTTTTGTATTATATTTACACGAGCATATTTGTGTTTTACTTATATTGCCTATTGATGCTGACTTGTTGGTTAGTGATTAGATCATGGCGGGGATTTCTTTATTTACACTGTCCTGTTTTAATGGGATGACAGTAGGGTAAGTGTGAGGTTTGGTGCACCCTAGAACCGGTTTAAACCCCCAGTGGCCTACTTTGCCACTGACCATTCCAAGGCGGTAGCCCTATTGTCAACCCTTTTTGTGTTTGTGATGTCGTTTGCATTTATTATTGCTTTTGCCTTCTTGTTTGTCTGTTTGCGTGTTTGTTTCTGTGTTTTGTGGTTGACTGTCCTCCTTGAATGCTACTTTCCCTGTCCGATCTTTTTATATTTCTTTTGATTTGAAAACAACAGCTTGACAATTAAACAGAAAATGTCGTGTATTTTTTCTTTAAATACTACCAATTCCATTAATTACTGTGTCATGTTAAACCATGTTCGTCGTCGGGTTTCTAAAATTGACATCGTGAATTTCAAGTCGGTTCAAACGTCACACCTAATGTGTAGGCAACTCCGATTATTTTATTTTATTATTTCTTACGGCTTAGAACAAGATCTCCCTTCAACTGAATTCGACTTCTATGCAATTAAACTGATCATCTCTTCAGATGAATAATACCACTGTCCAGCTCAGTTGCAACTAAACAACCAACTGAATGAATAGAGGATCTTTTCAATTGAAGAGAGGTCTAATTTAGGGAAACCTCTAGAGCTTTAATTGAATTATACATTTCTTTAACTGTAGTAGATCAGGGTTCAACTGTCTGAAGAGAGTTTCATTTGAGATTTTTATAAGGTGGCGTTCCATTAAGTATATTATATTATGGCAAGGTTTTATTTTCGAAAGAATAATATGCGAACAGTTATCTTTTTAAATGAAAACTTTACACATTTTACATGCCTTTACATAGCGATTTGGTGTCCCGCAGTGGATTAGATTGCATGTTAACATTTTACGGAAATGGGCATAACTCTGAAGAAATGAAAGTCAGAGTCATTGTTCATGCGTAACAACATTTCTTGGGTTATTTTGAAAATGTGTGAGAAGTTTCATGAAAATAGGTCAAATACCTTTTAAGTTATGGCCAGTTATGTACTTGATTAAGTTGCAGGTTAACGTTTTATGAAAATGGGCATAACTCTGCCAAAATGGAATTCCGAGTTACTGGACATGTATAACGATATTGCTTGAGGTAACTGAGATAAATACGGAGAGTAACGATGTCCACATTCTGTGAACAGTCGCTTTGGATCATTGGTTAGCGCAAGACATTCTCGAATTTGCAAAAATGTCTAGAATATTAATAAGAACCTCTCTTCAGTTGAATAAAAACTTTTTCAGCTAAATTATACATATGTTCAATTGAATTAGACCGATGCGTACATAACTGAAGAGAGATTCAACACAAAGTTATACTATTACATAGATAAATATACATTACTTGCACGTAATGGTTAGAGAAATGGTAGTGAGAAAGAAAAGCAAGAGTTTCAAATGGCCCTGAGTCGCTCACCTGAGAATTTTCGCAAAGACGACAAAGTAGTGTACAAACAGGTGCAATTGATTATTAGACTGAAAACTTTGTACGACATAAGATAACGTTACAAAACTTGGTTCTTCGTATTAACAGAGAATGTTTGTATGGGCGGTTAGGAAACCCCGGGGAGCAGCCAATTTTTACCTTACGAACTTCATTTGACTAATTTTGATAGTATAAGAGGTGGCGATCATATATATAAACAACAAGAGTCCCAAGAGGGCCTGTATCGCTCTACTTGCTATATGGTGTCCACGGTGAGGTTGGTTGGAGTGTGTTCGGGTGTGGTGGTGTGAGGTGGTGGGGTGGGAAGGGGTGGGTGGGGTTGTTTGGGTTGGGGTGGGTGGGGTGGGTGAGTTGGGGGTGGGGTGGAGGATAGAAGTATTGTGTGTCAGATATGGCAGGCCTGTATCGTTCTACTTGCTATATGGTGTGTGGTGTGATGTGGTGTGGTGTGGTGTGGTGTGGTGTGGGGATACAAGGATTGTTTGTCATATATGGCAGTATCAAACTAGTTTTTAATAGAGTGTCTTCAATTACCAAGATATAACGGGAGGGATGTATTTGGCTCAAATTTGGCTAGCTTTAAAACAAATCAAACTTTCGTTATTATAAACACTCAAACCAAGTTTGACATGTGACCGAGGGGCGGGGCCAAATTTGAGGACAAGGTCACATTTGGAACAAACTTGGTAGAATACCATACGTTAAGTGTAAATATAACTATTAAACTGCTGGTTCTTGTAATTTCAGAGGAGAAGACTGTTTAAGGTTTTGACCATATATGGTAATGGCGGCCACCTTGGAAGTCACATTGACATAATTTGTATAACTTTGGAAGGCACTGAATTCAGTGTCGTACACGTGAAATTTGGTCAAAATTGATCAAGCGGTTTCTGAGATGATGCCGTTTACAATTGCCCTATATAAGTCTACCTAAAACATGTAAATCTCCATACTCTAACTTTGGAACCCCGGGGCACAGCCATTTTTGATCCTAGTAACTTCGTTTGTGTAACTTTTGTAGTTTTTTATTTGGCGATCATTTATTAATAAAAACTGTTACAATCTGTTCAACGGTTCTTGAGAAGATTTTTGACGTAATTTGTAATAGTTTGGAAGGCATTGACCTCAGTATTGTCCATGTGAAATTTGGACAAAATTGATCAAGTGTTTTCTGAGGAGATATCGTTTATAAATGCCCAATATGTCTATATAAAATCTCCATATACAAAATTTGGAACCCCGAGTACAGCCATTTTTTACTACAGGAATTTTGGTTGTATAACTTCTGTAGTCTAGGAGTTGATAATCATTTATAAATAAAAAACTGTCAAAATCTGTTCAGCGGTTCTTTAAGATTTTTTAAGGATTTGACCATAAATTGTAATGGCGGCCATCTTGGATATCACATTGACCTAATTTGTAACGGTTTGGAAGGCATTGACCTCATTATCGTCCATGTAAAATATTTGGACATAATTGGTCAGGCGGTTTCTGAGGAGATGTCGTTTATAAATGCCCAATATCTCTATGTAAAATCTCCATATACAGACTTTGGAAACCCGGGGCACGACCAATTTTGACCCTAGGAACTTCGTTTGTTCAACTTCTGAAGACTAGGGGTTGGCAATCATTTATAAATAAAAACTATATGGCATCGGCGGCCATCTTGGATTTTGCATTGACCTAATTTGTAAAATTTTAGGTAGGCATTGACCTCAGTATCGTCCACGTCAAATTTTCTCAAAATTGGTCTACTGAGGAGATACCCTATGTAAGTCTATGTAAAACATGTAAAATCACCATAGTAACACTTTTTGGAACCCCGGGGCACAGCTATTTTTTGCCCTAGGAACTTCGTTTGTACAACTTTTATAGCCTAGGAACTGTCGATCATTTCTAAATAAAAACTTTCAAAGTCAGAGGTTCTTGAAAAGAAGATTTTTTAAGGTTTTGACTATTATATGGTAATGGCGGCCATCTTGGATGTCGGATTGATCTAATTTGTAAAATTTTGGAATAATCTGACTTCAGTATTATCCATGAGAAATTTGTCAAAATTGTCCAAGTTGTTTGACCAAGAGCTAACGGATGGACTGACGACGGACAAAACTCGGTGACAATAGCTCACTTTGAGCCTTCGGCTCAGGTGAGTTAACTAGGAACTAGTGAAAGAAATAGAAGTATAGAGATTGTGTCACGTTCGAACGAAGAGAGTCAATCAGTATGAGTTGCATACTTTATTAGTTGCGAATGAGATTAATTGTTTGCGCTGCGCATTTAATTTTAAACAATTTAGTATAATCCGTGAAAAGCGATTAAAGTTGATAATTATTAAATGCCGTAACAAGAAATATAAACAGATCGGGCAGGGAAAGTAGCATTCAAGGAGGACAGTCAACCACAAAACACAGAAACAAACACGCAAACAGACTAACAAAAGGGCAAAAGTAATATTAAATGCAGGCGAAATCACAAACACAAAAGGCTTGACAATAGGGCTACCGCCTTGGAACGGTCAGTGGCAAAGTAGGCCACTGGGGGTTTAAACCGGTTCTAGGGTGCACCAAACCTCACACTTACCCTACTGTCATCCCATTAAAACAGGACAGTGTAAATAAAGAAATCCCCGCCATGGTCTAATCTCTAACCAACAAGGCAGCATCAATAGGCAATATAAGTAAAACACAAATATGCTCGTGTAAATATAATACAAAAAAACAATAGCATAGAAAGCCACAATGAAGGTACTCAATGACTTGGCAGAAGCCAGAGCAACAAGAGAATAAACCATTAAGGGCACGACAAGAAAGATCATATACAAACATCAAACGCCACCGTCCCAATGGGCTTTAGGTAGGCGTCATCATAGGGTCCACAGCCTGTCCGGTCATCGTACAATTAAAGAGGAAAGCATAGTGGCGAACTGTAAAAGGGTCCACCACCAAGCATGCAGTACGTTGCAAAATGATAGGGTCATAACCTCTTTTGATAAGCTTTTTAACAAGTTTAACAAAGATAGTATGATAGTGATCATGACCAAGAATCTTACGAAGTTTATAAATCACATCACCATATAAGTCAGGCTGTGATAGTCCTTGTCGCAGAAAAGTCCTTAAATTACTTTTGTATTTGGAAAGAAGATCAGGGTTACGATAATAAAATGTTGCAAAGGTTTTACGAAGTTTATGGTAACGGTAACCCTGATTGAGTATCAGAAAATGACTACATATATATCATGTTTTAATTCAGTTTGTAATATAAATACCAAGACAATTATCGATCTTTTAGTAGACAGACTTGATTGTAAATAGTCCGATAAGCAAATTGCCTGTATCGATAAAACAATAATAAGCTCCGCCCACGGCTAATTTGTATTTGCTTAAACGAAGTAAGACGTGTTCACGTAATGACTGCAGAACCACAATCGTAAATGGTTTAAACAAAGATCACTAAAATTAAGGTTACTGCAATATTTCCGTATTATGCCATGTAAAACATGAAAATAATCTATAGACCAGTTTGTTATTATTTCATAGCACGCCTGCAGTTTAGGTTGCACGCCTGTATTGCCGTGCATTTTTTCCTATAAATCTTCTTCCATCTACTATATTTCTGTCTAGAAATTCTCAAATGTACGTTAGATATGTGGTAGGGAAATTCACAAGATAAATGTAAAGATCTGAATATTAAAACTATTTAGCATCTACACGTGTTAAGCGTTTTCCCCCACATACATTTCATTCGGCAGAAAGGATTTCTCAAACATGCGTAGACGGTCGATGTCAATAGTCGCTTTGTTCAATTGGCACATAACATTCTTCGATTTTTGAAAACAGGTTTAAATACAAGAAATAAACGTGCATAATTTTGAACAGCTACCTCAATTCCGGCAATTTCGATTGCTCGCCTGCATTGAACTACTCTCGGTATTGCCAAAGCAATGCTGGCGGTTCGATTCGCAGGCGTGATAAAGATCGAATGAAAACTGAAGGACCTAGAGTGTTACCAAGCAAAGTTTAGCAATTAACTAAATTAATTGCCATAATTCTGATGTTTCTTATAATTTGATATAGCTAATCTTAAAATTGTTTACGTTTTCTTCTATGTCATAAATAACTTCATAAAATAAAAATAAAACAATATTTAAAACCAGAGAGGCCAAAATAGCCCCGAATCAATCTTTGCAAAGATGAAAAAATGGTCAAACAAACTTATAATTTCATAACAGAATTATATCTTGCACTCGATGGCGCGCCATCGCAAATTCCCGCCCGCTCCCGTGTTAAAGCTTTAGGACCAGTAAATTTATATCTAGTTATGGGGTGGGACTCCGGGGCCGATGCTGATTAGATGAGTGTATCTGGTTGTTCATATCCGTTAATTGTACGAGAGGTGTTCAACTTATAACGTAACACTTCAATTTTGTATCTGATTCAAACATCTTGACATTCTCGCCGAATATGTTCATTTTAACGTCGTCTTATTTTTTTTTCGTTATAAAACATTATAACATGCACTATTATGTGATTCCTAATTTTGCTGCATCCGTATTGTAAAATGGTAAAGAATGAAGCAGACATCTTCAATTATAAAAAGTAACTGCAAAACAAATTTAAAAACTTATGCTTGTGATTTGTCGTTTAAGGTATAGTAGTCTGATATGTCCATATGTGAACGTAAAAAAAATGGAATATGCATTTGTTTGGCTATTTGTCGGTTTTCACGATTTCAGCGAAATTAACCTGAACAAAAACATTGAAAATTATTAAATCTTTATAAACTTCTAGTTCGAAACATCAGCTACAGGCACTGTTATGATGTCATTCTCTGTAAAAAATAAGTTTTGTTACTTTAAGAAAAGAAATGAAAAATATATAACTTAAGGTTTAGGAGCAAAACACACACATTTGCAAATAATGATGAATTCTTTTTCCATTTTTTGTCGCATAAAACATGAATAAAATGCTTATTTTGGTAAAATAAATGCATCGGTAATATACTAGCAAACTGTCCTATAATTTGTCAATTTCTTAAAGTTCGAACTTTTAATTCAACATTTATATTTTTTATTTAAATTTCAAACACAGTTTTAAACACTTACGATATGCATTTAGTGACATTATTTGGTTTAAGGTAAAACTCTACGCCAATAGAAGCATATAGGTTTAAAATTGGAAACAAGTGGGTACCTAATTCAAAATGTAATTTAAAGCGAACCGCGCGAACTTGTAGATTATTTGTAAATGCATATGTTCTAAATAACAGTTTCACGACATTAAATCACGCATGTTTTATGATAACCATTTCCGCTGACAAATAACATCTTAAACACAAGAAATCCGCGGATTTAAATGTCTCGCCTAACGGGGGCTGGACGTAAAAATAAAAAGGTCAATGATGCTTAATGAAAGTTTGTAAACAATTTAGTAACTAAAAACAATGGAGTTTGCAGTTTGCTGAGATGACATTGAAGTTCATTTGTTTAAAAACAAAACGCCATTTCATTAAAAATGCTGGCTTAAACGGCTCTTATATCAAGGTTTGTCGACATAAAATTCCCATCAGTACTTCTTTTAAAACATTGCAATAACAATAGGGATATGATGGTATTAGATCGCTCACCTGGTAATCATGGCAATACGTCTGCTGTGTCTAGTATGGCATGGGTATTTTTTTAATTTGTCACACTTTCTTCTATGAATGAAATTTCATAAAAATGGGCGGGGGTTTATATTAACATTCTAAACAAATATGGTAAAGATCACATAAAAAATGAAGTAACAACAAATTTAACAAAGGAAAATACAATTTATTTATATAGATTTTTCAACAAATCAAGGGCCATAACTCTGTCATTACTAAAAGATCTAGCTGGTTTTCAAACTTGTCCAAGATTTCATTGATATACCGTGCTTTGCACAACTAGACATCATATTGAGGCTTCCTGCCAAATTTTGTAGTAATCCAACAAGCCGTTTAGGAGGATAAAGGTGAGACAAAAATTAAAAAATAAAAAAAAAAATAAAGAAATTTAAAGTAAAAATGTCAAAGGGCCATAACTCCATCAGAAATCAGCGAACTGGAACAAAAGTGCAATATACACAACCAGTCTCCACCACAAGGTACAAATCAGCTCGGATCGGAGCCAGAGATAAAATCATGATACAGTTACAATCTCCCCAGGTAGCAGCCTTTTAATGACCCCTAACAAATTAACTGCAATAAAAGTAGCCAGTGCTAATGTGGAACAGCTGGCATCTCTGAGAGGCTCATTCTGCAGCAGAACAGTAACATTGAGTATATTAAATATTGTTTTACTTACTAATAGTATACAACAACTTAGATTGTATTTTTAATAATTGTATTTTACTGTAAAATCTTTGACAGTTTTCTGTAATTATAACATTATCAAAAATAAGTACACTTTGTAGTAATATAGTATAAAGTTATTGATGTTCATAATGTTCATGCATATTTAGAATGCAACAGTTAAACTAAGGTCTCGACCTTTTAAATTGTCAAAAACTCTTATTAAGCAACATTTTTCTCAATAATCAATTTTGAGAGTTTCATTTGATGAAGTGAATATGAAATGATTTATACCCACAACTGATTTAAATATGATTTTATAAGATATTAAAGGGACACATGGCAATCTTGTTGAGTTTTTATCAAGCATTAAAACTGGCGATTCAATTTATTAATCCAGAATCATTTGACTTAAACCTGCTTGCATATAATTCAATGCAATTTTGAGATTTCAATTTATCTTTTTATATTTTCATAGGTAAAAATATATTATTGGTACAATATAATCAACAGTTAGTGATTTGCAAAAACAGTTTTTTATACTCTTCTCATAATTAATATTAATAATTGAACAAATGCAAGAGAACTAATTGGACACCGCGAGTTCTAATTTTTTTTATTGCCGTGTGACCCTTTAAACTTTGATATAATCTGTTGTTTCTGATGTTTGTATAAGCCCTCGAGTATATAATTATATTGATGTTGTTAAACGAGGGTTATATATATTGATGTGGTTAAATGAGGGTTATATATATTGATGTGGTTAAATGATGGTTTTATATATACTGATGTGGTGAAATGAGGGTTATATATATTGATGTGGTTAAATAAGGGTTATATATTATTGATGTGGTTAAATGAGGGTTATTCGCTGCCGGAACGGCAGCGACTCTTACATTGTTTTGTTTTGGTAATTGCACATGGTAAGGCAGTAATGAATAGTTTCTTTGAGTTTTTTCACTTTGATAACGCAATCTTATAATTACACATGGTAGCAATGAACAGTTTATCTGTGTTGTAATGCACGCTAACGCAAACGCATCCCATACATGTGAGTAATTGTATTTATGTGCTGATGTGTACTTTAGCACGTCGTGCTAAAAAGGTGAATATGTAATCAATTTGTAAGGCATGTCAAGGATTCGCCCACCTTGATTCAGAATGTTTGGTGGCACAAATTGGGTCTGGTAAAGAAACGGTAATGGCGTGTTTACGTCTCCGTGACAACAATTTTTTGAATATTGTTTTAATACCCGTGACTTGGTCTGTTATTATGTTGAGCTTTGTTCCCAGTTCCTACCCAGAAATAATGTTATTTTCTCTCGGCAGCTGTTTTACGCTTGCGTAAAACCTTGCTTGTATATATTAATGTGGTTAAATGAGGGTTATATATATTGATGTGGTGAAATGAGGGTTATATATATTGATGTGGTAAAATGAGGGTTATATATATTGATGTGGTTAAATGAGGGTAATATATATTGATGTGGTGAAATGAGGGTTATATATATTGATGTGGTGAAATGAGGGTTATATTATATTGATGTGGTGAAATGAGGGTTTTTAAGTATATATATTGATGTGTTACACTATGTATGGTTCTATAACGTATATGCAGGGGTGGATCTAGGATTTTCGAATATTTTAGTATATCACATGTAAAACGCTCAATTTAATCATCTAATCAAGATTCTGGGTAAGTGTAAGAAGACAATGTGAGACACTATATACATGTATCTATAATGTATCTGCATGGGCGGATCTAAAATGTTCCATTTGTTGGAGGATATTAATTGATAAGTGTTAAAATAGCTACAGTAATGTACTAATGAAGTTTGTGGGCAATTGTAATGAAACACAAGTCAACTATACATCAACTATACATGTATCTATGCCCTGTATATGTATCTACAGGGGGCGTATATTAAGGATTTGCAATTTCCTTGTGGCGGGGCCTGGGGGTATTTTGAGGAAATGGGATGTGGGTCCTTTATCTTTACACGTCCCGTAACAAGTAATTGGTCATTTCATGGTATCGACCTTGGTGTCAATGTCATGGGGCGTCTTCTTCGTAATCCTCTTTGCGGTGTTGTGTCAAGCTGACGTTTTTTTGAAGAGGCTTTGACTGGTGCAAAACATGGCAATACTTCAAAAGTCTCAAAATGACTTTCCTGCCCAAAGTTATACTTATTTGAAGATTTTTTGAAAAGGCAGTTACTTTTCAAGAAATTGGAATTTACTGCGTCATGTATCCCAACAGATAGAAGATACAATTATTGTAAGTGCACAAGTTCACCAAGTCTCTCGATGGCAGATTCAGGCGGTAGCCATTTTCTTGGGTCATTGGTTCGAAAACCACCTTTTGCAGATTTCACTTCTGTCTTTCCAATTGACAGTGCTCTGATATCTTGATACGACATTATGGAGCTCTGGTATTTTTTGGGACCGTATATAGTTTTGAAAAGCTGTGTAAAGTATTTCGGGTTTAGTAGAACTTTTGCTCCGTCAAATTTTAGGAAGTTTTCCCTGAAGTTTTGATTGTTTATAATGAGGGTCAAGACTTTTTCATGGGAAACCTCATTATGTAAACACTAAATATGAACGAAAACACAAATGTACGCTTTATAACATCTTGTACGTTTTGTCAGACTATTCTACTCAGATCTATGGTTTCATGTATCATCTCATAACACACTCAACTCTGTGCATGCTTATCAGTGAGCAGTAACATGGCTGGGCAATGAAGACCAGGCAATTTATCATGTTCATTAAAAAGTGTTTATCTGGACAGCCTGCTGGGGGAATAACAGTACTGGTAATGTTTATGATAGCAATGAATTTCTGGGGTTTTCGTCTGTTCTGTAAGTAGGTCTGCAACTAGACATCTTACCGATGCTTCCTGCCAAGTTTCGTCAAAATCCAAAAAGGCGTTTTGGAGGAGTAGCTAGCGCCGGCAAGAAATTTAAAAGTAAAAATGTCAAGGGGCCATAATTCCATCAAAAATAAACGAACCGGAAAAAACGCAAAAGGCACAACTAGAAATCGTAGTAATGCTTCCTGCTAACACTGCGTTAAGACAAAAAAAAATGAAAACAAAATGAAATAAAAAATATTTAAAAAAAAAATAATAATATTAATAAAAACAAAAAAATCAATTAATCAAATAAAAAAATGAAAAGAAAATGTAAAAAAAAAAGGAAAATAAAAAATAAAAAAAGAATTGAAAAAAAAACATCTAAAACAAATATATAATTATAATAAACAAAATAAAACTAAACAACAAGTTTGGTAAAGATCAGATGAAAAATGAAAGTCCTATCGTATTAACGAGGAGGCAAAATAAAGCATTTTTAACTAAATCAAGGGCCATAACTCCGCTGTTACTGGTCCGATCTAGCTGGTTTTCAAACATGTACGAGCTTTCATTGATATTAACAATCTGTTAAAGTTTTTATCGAATGAAAAATGAAGGCCCGTGGCCAGTAGAGCTAAAACTCATCAGCTCAAAAAGTAGGTCAAGGCCATAGATGAAATCCATGCGTCCAAAAGGATGCACTACCCAAGACACAACTATATCAAAATAGAATATGTTTTCCTTCAAAGATTAAGCTATAAATTAGGTTTAAAACATCTTGTGCATAATTATAGTTCATGAGAAAGTGATGTAAATGTAACAATTAAAGTTATCTGCCCCTTGCTTGGCTGGTGAAGGTCACATCCACATTTGCTTTGTCACGTTGCAATGTACCACTCAAGATACAACTATAAGCAAAGTTTGAAAAGTCTTAGTGCATACAGTTTGTGAAAAAGAGATCTAAACGCCAAAGTTGAAGGTAAAAATTATAAGGTTATCTGCCCTGTGCTTGGAGAGTCAGGGTCACATCCACATATGCTTTGTCACGTTGCGATGTACCACCCTAGATACAACTATAAGCAAAGTTTTAAAGATCTAGTGCATACAGTTTGTGAAAAAGTCATCTAAACGCAAAAGTTATATGCCCTTTGCTCGGAGAATCAAGGTCATTTCCACATTTACTTTGTCACGTTGCGATGTATCACTCAAGATACAGTTTTAAAGGTCTAGTGAATACAGTTTGTGAAAAAGTGACCTAAACGCAAAAGTTGAACCTAAAAATTATTAAGTTATCTGCCCTTTGCTTGGTCAAGGTCACCTCCACATTTGCTTTGTCACGTTTCGATGTATCACTCAAGATACAACTATAAGCAAAGTTTAAAAGGTCTAGTGCATACACTTTGTGGAAAATGTGACCTAAATGCAAAAGTTGAACCTAAAAATTATTAAGTTATCTGCCCTTTGCTTGGAGGGTCAAGTCACTTTCACATTTGCTTTGTCACGTTGCGATGTATCACTCTAGATACAACTATAAGCAAAGTTTTAAAGGTCTAGTGCATACAGTTTGTGCAAGAGTGACCTAAACGCAAAAGTTGAACCTAAAAATTATTAAGTTGTCTGCCCTTTGCTTGGAGGGTCAAGGTCATTTCTACATTTGCTTTGTCACGTTGCGATGCACCAACCAAGATACAACTAAAAGTAAAGTTTGAAAGGTCTAGTGTATACAGTTTGTGAGAAAATTACCTAAACACAAAACTTGAATGTTGACGTCGCCGGAAAAGCAACACCTATGTCTCTTTTTTTCTTCGAAAAGGCGAGACAAAAAGTGTAACGTTCTAAGTTGAACACCTCTCGTATATCTGGTTATAGGGTGGGGATCTCAACTGTTTGCAAGTAATAATCCAGGGGCTACGTACGAATGGGTGGGGATGGACCATATGGCTGGTTGAATGGTTGTGTCCATCTGCTCAAGCCCAGAAAGTGTATACATGAGTTTAAGGTAGATATCTCAACATTTTCCAAGTTATGACCCAGGGGTTATGTCCCCAGTGATGGGAATACACCTTAGCGTCAATGATAGCTGGATGATTGTATCCATCCCATTAAGGGATATTAATTATGATAATAAAGTGGGGATCAAAAAGGTTTCCAAGTTATGCTCCAAGGACTGTTTCCCCAGGGGTGGGGACGGACCCCGGGGCCGATGCTATTTGGCTATTTTTATCCGTCTGTACGTACTCTTACTAGTAAAAAGGAGTATGATAATGGACCTTTGGAAACGGCCGAAAACGACAGTAAGTTCATAACTTGGATTTCAGAGGACAAAACATAAGGTTAAAGTTTACCCCTGTATAAGCTTGTCTATGTAACTATGTGACCTCTAGGGTGGGGCCAAATTGTTTACCCCATGGTATAAGCTTATTGTACATGCAAAATATTAGACATCTAGCTTTTCAGAGACGAAGATGTGTTTAAAGATTTTCCTATACAAAACTTATATAAATGTTAAACCAATATAGCGGGGTCAGATTTTAACCCATGGTCCACATTTGAACAGAATTGTTAAATTACCTCAAACTTATGCAATATATGAGAGCTCTATAACTTGCGGTCTCAGAGGAGAACATTATTTTAATTTGTCTCTATAACTATTTAAACATGTGACCCCTGGGTCGGGGCCAAACTGAACTTCAGGATCGCCATCTGAACACACTTGGCAGATAATCATAAGTTAATAGTAAATCCGTATTTTTAGAGTAGAAGTTATTTCACATATTTTCCTATACAACGCTATGTAACACCTTGACTCCTGCGGATGGGCCGGATTTTACCTCAGGGTCACCATTTGAACAAACCTAGTGGACCATAAGCTAATGCTACATGTAATATATGAACACTGCGCCTTGCGGGTTTAGAGAAGAAGATTTTTCAAGTTTTTCTGGGGCCGGACTGAATAAGATACCAGGGTCATCATTTGAACAAACTTGGTAGAATACTATAAGCTTATAGTAAAGAAAGAATATTAAGCGTTTGGCTCTTGTAGTTTCCGAGAAGAAGATATTTATATTTCTCCCTATATAAGTCTATGTAAAACTGAGACCCCCGTGTCGAGGTCAGATTTGACCCCAGGATTAGTGATGAAACGATAATCGAGTAGAATAGAATAATCGTCGTTTTAAGTGCAAAGTCGGTGACATTCGATAGTGAATTGTCTCTACATTAAGTAATGTTCGCTCTTCACGCTTTTTTTGTTGGATTGAGTCGTTTCCGGCAAGGGACGCCACTCCGACAAAATGGCAGGGTCAAACTTGAATATAAAAATGTAAACAAAAAACGTACAAAGGCATGACAAAATCTGTACTCTCGAACTTTTTTCAGATTTCATAAAACGGAAATGGGAATGCCAATTAAGAAATATCGTAATATGTTAGTCGCTAATTGTGCAAAATGACGGACGCAAAAAAGGTAAAGTTGCAGTCCAGTGGTGGGGTACGTCATTATATATGTAAACTTTTAACAGTTGACGGAAAGACGGAAATAAGTATGTGATTTAACTTGGAATGCCAAATAGTGTTTAGTTGAGAGAGGTTCAGTATTGATTTAATTACTGGTGCTGAATACATCTGTAACAGTAACAGTTCAAAGATTGTTGTCTTGTTTATAATGAATAGTTTTGGTTCCATTACGCGGTCCCGGCTAAATTCCATTAAGTGATGGGAAATATTATATCAGCAGGATTTTATAACGGATATTTAGACAATAAAATACGTTTAAAAACATGTTTTACTGAAAAAATGCGATAACCTGTTTAAAATTACCTATTTTTTATTTTTTAATTTTACAATATGCAGATTTTTAAGCCGAAATTAAAGTTTTTATTTCATACCCTAGCCAACCCCGTTATCACTTATTGGAGAAGGGGTTGGATGGGGTATGAAAGTTAATACTCGGACCACGTAATGTCGCAGTTTTGTAATGCAATGTAATACTGACACTACAAATTTAAAAAAAATCAAAGACTGATATGGTTGACCGTTTTGTAGTTTTTATCTGTGTTTAAAGCATATTTTTTTAAAACTAATCAATATTGTTCAATCGATAGAGTTTCAGTATTAAACAGTATAATTACTGGACATAAACTGTTGTCTTGTTGATAATGGCAGTATTTGAACTATTGGTCCATTTGAGTTTTGTGATGCTATATAATACTACAAATGTTAATTATTTTGACAATTTTAAATATTATTAAACATGAACAAGCACATCAAATTATTATTTAAGACATTTTAAACATTGAAAGAATAAAGAATTTTCAATTTCAAATAATAATAATTCGATATGATTGTTCATGTTTAATACAATTATTATAACAGTATTATTGTTATCAAATGATGTTCTGCTAAAACAATTATCCGATTATGAATCGAACCACCCATCCGATTTAATTCGATTGTCGTTTTCAACACATGCAGGGTTATATATGACGGTCGATTTGTTTTGTGCTGGAGGCAGACCAATTCGATAGTCGATTATGAAAATTGTCCGATTTTACAACACTACCCTTGATCACTATCTGAACAAACTTGGCAGAGGACTATACGTTGTACACATTCAATATAAGACAGCTCTGTGCTTTGTGGTTTCAGAGAAGACGAATTTTTAATTGTTTCCATATATGTCTATGCAAAACATGCAAAAGTAAATAATACCAACAGTACTTCGCATATATTAATTAATAAAATAATGTCAAGCCGATATATGACGATCTCGTCAAACACTTAACTTAAAATTATGTTTGACGTGAAAATACATAGCTTCAAAAGTTCATATTATAATGTAACTACTATATTAAAGTACTTGTGATTTTATGGTATTGTTTTTTAATAATTCAAATGTTACAAGTTCTGTTAGATACAGGTCCATATGTATCAGTATTCTGCCAAACATGCCAGTTTTAATTTTACTAAATTGTATTGACATTTGACCACCATTTCAAGTACCATCAATTTGACATTATGTAATGAATTGTATTTTAGTTTCTATACAGTATTCAACCATTTTAGAACAGTTACATACATATATATCTGAATGGAAATCGATAATAACCCTATGGTTGAAATATTCATGTTAGCACTCATTTGACCTTTGACCTAGTTAATGACCATACGTTGTGGTTTCAGAGAATATTGTTCAACGCTTTCCTATAACTTCGTAAGTCTATTTAAAACATGTGACTCCTTAGGTGAGGTCACATTTGACCAAAGGGTCACTATTTGCAAAAATTGTGTAGAGTACCATACACCTTATGCTATAAGCAATTTATCAAACATCTAGGTATGGTAATTACGGAGTATAACCTGTTTTAAAGATTGTCTTACACAATTATATATGTACAACTGTAAGCCCCGGGTCGGTTCCAGAATTTACACATGCGGCACCATTTGAACAATCTTGGTAGTGAACCATACTACACACAATATATGAGAGCTCTTTGTTTTGTGGATTCAGAAATGTTCTTATATAAGTATGTCAAGCATGCAAACTCTCTAAATAAAAACGTTGGACCCTCGGCACGTGAACATCTTTTAATATACTTTCAATCAAACTTGATAGTCTAGGGATTGTAGATATTAATACATAATTTTGAAACTGTCAAAATATGGTCAGTGGTGCTTGGTGGGAAGATTGTTAGGATTTTAAATATTTATAGTTATAGCAGACATTTAAAATGTAGTGTTGACCGGCTTTTAAGAAAATGAAAGCTAGTGACCAAGCAATATCTATGTGAATCTTGATCAAAATTACCAGATGGTTTATGACGAGAGGTCATTTAAAGGAATAAAGGCAGCAAGAGTTCTGAAATCTTTGGAAAACCGTGAAAGAATCATCAGCATCGGATGATAAACAAAGAAGATATGACATTTGAAGGTTCTGTTGGAATAGGTATGGAAATGGATATGGAAGCCGCAATTTTGAGATCTATGACATCATAGACCATATACGGAATATTTATGAACATGGTAATGTACTTATTGAGAGGAAAAAGGTAAAAGCAACTGTATGGAAAATATGATATATATATGATAAGGATAATAATGCATTATATGACCAGTTTAGGATTTTGCTTGCATTAATTTGCAGTAATTTTCTTTTCCTTAAATGATATTTATCAATATGCCATAGTTCTCAAAAATGGCGTCTCCCATATCCGGTTTAAAAAAATACATATGCATCTCTTCTTTGTTTATCATTATTATAATTATTATTATTCCACCATTCCCCCAGTGATTGTTTGGTTGTATGCCTACATTCCCTTTATTCAAAAGTTAACGGATGACGGACGGATGGTAGGACGGACAACAGTTACAATAGCTCCATTTAAACCTTCGGCTTTGGTGATCAAAATCGAACAAAACTTTACAATATGTCGTAGCATGATCATTGATGATAAATAATATGAAGATAATATTATTGAGACTATAGAGTAAGTTTATGTGGTCCTTCGTTAGTTATGTCGTGGAATATATAGTTTGAAATAGAAAAAAATGATTAAAAATGACAAAATGCCAAGCAAATAAAACATTTAAAGGTAGAGTAGTATGGCATTTACACATACCTGCTATCATTTTCTTCTAATCGTACATTGTCGTATCTTTTGACGACACATTTTTCAATAATGTTGAATGTTAAAGTCCATCCTATTTTTTCCTCAAGGAAAGTATGCACATCTTCGCATGCAATGGAAGCGTTTATATCCGCAACGCAGTGTTCTTCCAGCAGCGCTTTCATCTTTTCTGCCTCTATCAATTTCAATGCTACATCTGTGAAAACACATACAACTATAATATTAACAGTACAAATATGTTTAGTAATTACTGACAGATTCCCTGATTAAAACTACAAAGAATAAGAAAATGAGGGTTACCTATGCTCAGCTGTAGGTCTGAGGTCAATGTCATTCAAATTGAGCTCCTTTTGTTTAAAACATACTGCTGACATATATTTGTAAACATGTGTGAATATTGAAATATATACGGTTAATTGTGTCTTAAAACGCCAATTTCAAACTTTTGGGTACGTACCGACGGAAGGACGATCGGTCGGAGAACACATTGTAAGATTGGAGGAACTGCGATCAGACGACACTGATAACGAAATATTACATATGTATGGGTGTTTTAGAGGAGTATAAACATAGGAACGAACTCCGAAGTTACAGACCAACGTAAATGCGTCGCCTGACAATACTAACATCAACAATAAGAGGGACAAATGACCCTAACTTGTTAATCTCAAGTAAAGCTGCGTCCAGCTTTTTACGATTAGAAGATAAAAATGATATTCGTTTTTGGTCATAATCATGTACATCTTCTTTGTTACACGTCAAAC
Source organism: Cyrtodaria siliqua (assembly GCA_037043455.1). NCBI lineage: Eukaryota > Metazoa > Mollusca > Bivalvia > Adapedonta > Hiatellidae > Cyrtodaria > Cyrtodaria siliqua. The sequence goes on along the minus strand of JAWPHD010004160.1, from coordinate 12,330 downwards.
CCATCTTGTTGTGGCATATATATGTGGTATATGAACCTTCTGATTTCTAATGCTGAAGGGTTATATTGTGGATTCTGTTTTGAAAAAAAAACACGTTTAAAAAATCAGTAATTTGCGAAAAAATACCAATATATACTTCAATTGAAATTGTGTATCCCTGTTACATGTAAAACATGCAAATAAAATGATCTCATGCCATACTATAAAAGTAATTACAATCCTCTCATTTTGTCGATATTTTGAATATCGCAATTCCTACAGTATTCTAAAGTAAAAAAGAAACGCAACTTGGGCAATTCCGCTATATAATGTATATTCTGAACATTGATTTCCAGGTAATGTATTAGTTAGAGAAAGGACTAAACTGTGCTGCTTATACTTTTTAAAAACAGTACACTTTGTAATAAGATATTCGTAAATGTTGAAATTCCGCTTTGACAATTTGAGCGAGTTCAGTACTGTATTTAATGTAGAGATTGCAAAATGATAGATCCTAACTAAGATTGCTCACCTGCTTGAGCCATACGCGTATTCTATCAATAATGAAACATTGAAGCGATACTGTTTGGCATGTTATATGTGGTTTGGTAATTTTTCCGAAAGGAAAAGTAAAATGTAGCAATATACCATTCGATTAACAGCAGCATATTATACATACAATACACAGCGGAAATTCCCGAGTTGCGTTTCTTTTTTCCTTTATGCTTTAGTATGGAAACTCTTACCAGTATCCTTCCCGTCGGTGTTTTTGTTTTCAATCTTGTCGGCCAGTTCTGAACAGCATTCTCGCAAGCACTTGCAAAAGAGGTACAACTTTTCTTTCAGTGATTCGTGAAGCATATGCAGAACTAACGTATGTGCTTGTTCTTCATAGTTGTATGTTTGTTCAATGTTTCTCTTCTCCGTGTAAGTTAGCACATTCATTTCCTTAAGTCGGTTTAGAAAAGTATCAAGTTCCACTTTTCTTGAGAGATGTTTTACCCACTTTGTTAAACCAAGGCGAATCCAATCTGCATCGTCGACAACTGAAATGAAAGTTGTATAAATATTGCCTGACGGTACCTTCTGAAAGTAGCTATTTGATTAATTAACAAAATGCGAATTTTACTAACCTGATCTTAGTTAAAGGGAAGATACACCCAAATCGATTCCCATATGTATAGGATTGTCACAAATAAAAATAGATATAAAAATGAAAAGGAAAAGCAGCATTCAAGAACGACAGTCAGCCACAAACACACACAGAAACAAAACACACATTTAAAGATGAATAAAAGGCCAAATAAAAAGACATTTTATTCAATGAATTCAAATAAACTGCAGCCACTATCAGGGAAATTTAACCTAGGACTTACGAATTTCTCAAAAAACAGAAAAATGCTTTTGATAAATGAAATAATTGATGGAGAATACATTTAGCCCAATACATTACTTATTTAACATTACTTTTGATTTTCCCTTTCTTAGTGACAAACATGAAAAAGGATGCCATTTCATAGTGATTCTGTACAGAAAAATATTATGTCCCATTTTCCTACGCTTCCGGTTATGTATAATTTGTAATTGGTTGTTTATTCCCTAAAATCAGAATTTCCGAATATGTTTTTCAACTCAAGTATCACCAGAACAAGACAAGGGACATGATGAAGGCATTTAATGCGCATAACAAAAAACACAAAATAAACTTGAATTTGGTAGAATGTTATCCAAGTATAGACAGTGGCCATATTCTTGCCGTATTCTTGTCCGGGAACTATACGGGACCTGAGCTTTTATTAAAATGACATTATTGACCATGTAAACTCTTACGTATACTAATATATAGCAACTAGTAAAAAAAAGTCTTTATTTTTACGTAATTCTCAAGCTTCACAAACACGTCTTAAACACGTTTCGAGTTACGTTGTAGATAAATAGTGTGATGAATTTTAATATTGTGTTACGAGTAAAATGTAACAAGAAAGGAAGCAAAACCAGCCACATAAATTATAATTAACACATTTATTTGCATAAAATATTCACTTACAGAATACACAAATCCAGTTTTACATTAATATATATTTTTTTATTTAATTTCAAATAATCCAATTTCACTGTTATTATGAATGAGCACATAATGTATTAAATCCTCTCACAATTATATTTTCTAAAAGCATTCACATCTAAATTAAATTTATTGAATACCGAAATAATCTCAACTGAACATAATATTATTCAGAACTGCTCCCAGAGTCTGTTTTATGCTCTACCAAAACAGTCCAATGCAAATAGTCCAAATGTCATCATAAATGAATCTGCATAAAACAGTCCAATGAGATCAGTCTAAATTTCATCATAAATGAATTTACATACATGGCATACATGGTAAACATGTTTACATCTATTCTAATTTTGGCTGTTCTTCAAGTGCAAATGAATAATAACATGCAACAATGCATGTACACATTCAGACAAACTCTGGTAACAATTGCATCCACAGAAACCCCAGAAATATTGAAAGTACTCTCTATATATAGCAAAATTCGGCAAAAGACCACTTATGATGATACATTGATGCATGTAAAGGAAGTTTTAAAAACTACCATGTCATGGAAGGAAATGACACTGTGACTGACGGATCAAAGAACCTCATTGACAAACAAAGAAAAGTGTATTTATACCTGCTTCACTGTCTGAGTTTTCCACAAGCTTTACCATGAGCTGTTCATTGTTTACCATGATCAACTCCAAGTTGCTACGGCAAAGCACAAGTTCTCGTTTTTCCAGTTCAGCTACACTGTCTTTGATGAGATCATGGAAATATGTACCAACTGTTTTCGCAATGTCTATGATGTTTCTGCTTGTTTCATTAAAAGTGGCATTATTATCATCAAGTTCTCCTTTAACGATATGCGCCATCGAATTCCTTTTATTTCTTAGATCCTTTAGTTTCTGTTTTAAACCACCTTTTAACGAACCAAATGTATGCAGCAAAAGGATTGTCAGTAACGAAACATCCATTGATGCTAGTTTTGGATCGTTTGAGCATAAAATACGTTGCTGATGTTTGTTGTGTTGTATAAGTGGTGTCCAGATCCTAGTTGTACGATTTAAATGACATTTTAGTGTAGTGTTTGCTGATTTAAGTTGCTGGTCAGTCACTTGTCGAAGAGTTTCTGCGCCACAGTCATAATGAAGAGACATGACCCGATTAAAGTTCTCTGATTTTTTTAAATCGCTAACCGCGGTTGATTTCTTCCAATTAGTTGCCATGGTGAGGTAAATTAATAATAAAAATAGAATTTCATACGAAGTTTTTGTCCAAGCTGGACTCGAGTAAACGTTATGTTCAGTCTAGTTTAGAGTCCTTCATGCAGTCGACATCCTGAAATAAATATCAAACTAGTCATACAGTAAGTGTTTATTATGGAAAGATAAGTATAGATGTATATATACGAGTAGTATACGTAGTCTCTTGATATGCACACTGGTTGTTGTCCAGATACATTCAAATACGCACAGGTTTATCCTACCTTTAAAGGCACTGCTAACAATTCCGTAAATCTTTACTGAATCTCCGAATTTCTAGCTTTTTAAATCGGCAAGGTAAATAGGTATACGTTTCTATCACCAATTATATGAATGCCAAAGTCTTTGTTAAAACTTGAAATAGATTTTTTCCACATCATTCTAATGTTAATAATCCAAATGCCAGAGATGTAATGATTGAAACTATTGTTTAATGTAGCCTAAGAGACTGTTGGGGTGATCAAAAATTTTAGAAAAAACAGAGATTATACTTGGTTTTGAAAATATTCTAAGAAAAAAAAATAGCTGGGCAAGACTATATAAAAATCCTACCACATTGTATGGTCCGACCTTCACTTCATTAATCGATAAGAACACTTATATTAGAACGGTTTTATAAAGGATACTTCGACAAAAACACGTTTAAACACATTTGTACTGAAAACAATGCGTTGACTTGTTTAAAATTACATGTTAAATGTTTTAATTTTACAATACAATCGAACGTAGTGAAGCTATAAAACTGACAACCCAATGATTCTTTTAAAAGCTCATTTTAACATATTTAATTATAAGACAGCTCATACTTTTATTGGAAAATAAAGAACTTCCTATTTAACGACATACACAATGTTGAAGAGATAAAAATACTGATAAGAACAATCGAAATTCAATACGCAAAAGAACATCAGTTAGTTGATATAAATATTTACTTGATTTAAAATTTAATAAAGAAGACCTGCTTTCCTTTGATGTTTTGATAATAGAAACTATATAGTATGCTATGGGGAAAACCATAGCATACTATTTGCCTATAAAAAAAAGCTTCAAAATAATAAATAAAAGAAAAGATACTAGACCATAGTAAAAAAGAAATGAACTTCATGGAATTAAGAACAACAATTTATAGAAAACCAGAATAAGATCTAGAGCAAAGTAAATGAGTTCATGAATGTTAAAAAAACAAGTAGGTATTTTTGTAATCTAGAAAACAGGAATTTTATTATAGAAAGTCAGTCAATGATTAGATTAAAATCAAAACATGATAGAATGTTTAATTCTCACATTTCTAGACATGTGATATAGTTTTTTACAAATAGAAGATATCTTTTTTTTTCTTATTGTTTTGAAGCTTCAAAAAATAGAAGCCCATTTATTCTCCCCGTCTAGTGATCAGCGGAGGGTCTGGGAGGAACATCCCTCTGTACACCTTACAGTAATTCAATGTTATGTTTACAATGTTCTAGTTAAATAATATAATATATATATAGCTGTATCCTTAGCGTATATGTACAGATTTCCTTCTCACATACACAAATCTTTCACACTGAACACTCAACCCATATATTTCATGCATTTAACAATATAAATACATTTATTTATAGTATTATATTGCATTTGCTCTACAAAATATCATTGATAGTCTGCTGTCAAGTGTTTAGTATAGTGGTAGTCAACTTAATAAATGTGTATGCGTTATTAATAAATATAATTTTACTATAATTAAGTTATGGGAAGATGTTATTGAGGAAAAAAAAGCGGAGAGGGGTGGGGGCATCTCAGCATGAGGTTGTGTTACTAATATATATTAATTTAAAAACAAAAAAAGGTTGCTAGGTGGTCATGTTAAGAAGTTATGAAAGTTTTCCCATGTTTTTTGAAGAAAGAGTCATATTTATTTTCTGTAATTGCTATTTCTTCATCTGTTTTATAAAAAAGTTGTAGTCTATTGTTTAGTGTAGTGAGGCTAGAGGTTTATTTTTTGAGCATCGATAATAGTATAAGTAGTACTTTGTTTCCAACAATATACGCTGATTTAGAACAGTTTTGTTTTCATCACATATTCCAAAGATAAATGATCTCTTATCAAAATCTATTTCCATATTATTTTCTTTTAACCAACCCTTAAGGTTTGTTAGTCTACTTTGTGAAAGATGTCATTGTTTCATTGACTGATGAACAGCAAGAACAAAGTGGACCCTCTATTAATTTGGTTTTATGGAGAAAGATTTTTGGTGCTAAAATATTGTGATTTATTCTTATCGGAAACCATTGTAAAGTAACAGCCAAAATCTATTATTTTAGATGTTACTTGTGAAATTGCTTTTGCTTTTTACTTAATTTTCGATTCGGTGGTTCCACTACTCCGGCCGATAAAAGGCTCTGGGTATTGTTTAACCACTCATAGGATATGTTGTCTGCTTTTAATTTAGTGTTTTGGCTGTTACTTGCGATATGCAGGCTTCATAACCGCTGCTTCCAACTAAATTTTCGCTCTTCTGTGTATAGTATTTTGTTAGATACTGGGACCCTACGCCGCTGGACATGGGGGTGGAAAATCTCTATGTCCAACGCCATATGCATGCTATCTTCCGGATGGATAAAATTATGTACTATTGATTTTATAAATATTGAGTTTTGCTCAACCCGGAGCTAGTTGGCGTGAGCGGTAGCTAGCATATTTCACTACCGTTCATGAACAGTCTCAATCAAACCGAGACTGCAATATTTTGTATGTGTCGTGTTCGGCCGTTTCCAAAGGTCCATTATCATTCTCCTTTGTATCCTTTGTTATTGTGAAAGGCCATGTATAAATTTGACTCCAGGTATCTTCGCTGAAGTTGTACATTCTAGTCTATGTGGTTTTACCACTAGAACGGTCATTTTTTTATTTAATATTTGATAGATGTCTTTAACACAGGAGTTTCCAACTTTGTTGTTCTGTTACTGTCTGTAATTTCTTTCTGCATTTTTTTGACAGCTGCCATTATAATGTATTTTTTTTAATTTTTATTTCGTCATATAAATATATTTTTCCATCCTTTCCCATTAAGTCATTTATTATTCGTAAGCCCTTATTATACCATGATTTTATAAAAAAAAATGATCTTGTGCCTATACATATACATTTATTATAGAATATTGAGCTGGATAGAAAAAAGTCCTTATTGGCTGGTTGGCTGGTTGATTCTTTGATACAAAATTTAAGAACATCTTGCCAAAAAAAGTTTTTTATATTTCCCGATTTCTTATTTATATACAAAATACCACAGTTAAACAGTTTACCTATAACTATATATGACTTTAGGATATATTCATATTTGCATTGGTCTGTTACTATTCTTCTAATCCATAAATGTGATATAGGGTCCTATAGAAACCACAGCGTCCGAGCGCAATGGCATCGTAGGTCCACATTGTACTGCAAACAAGGACTTGAAAATACAATGAAAGAGACAAAAAACAACAAATGGGTCCACATTATACAAATAATAATTAAACTTATTTTTTTCAAACTCACGAATGTATTACTACATACTTATTTGGGTCTATGCTCATCTTTTCATTGATACATTTTACTGAATAAAAGTCAGACAGTTATTTGATCATGCTCAATATCAGCTTACTTACGGACAGTGTCCCTTTAAATATATAACTAATATAAGGGAGAAAAAGAGAGAGAAAACACGGATACACCATTCCGCTTCTGAAGAGTGTACTTTAACAAGGAGTCTCTAGTTTGCTGCGCTTTCTCTCTGTTTGTCTGCTCACTATGCTATATGTACGCTGGTTTTCTACGCTTTAGTGGTGCTTTATCTCAGGTTTACATCTGTGTTAGTATATAATCTACTACCGCTCATGAACAGTCTCAATCAAACCGAGACTGCAATATTTCGTATGTGTCGTTTTCGGCCGTTTCCAAATGTCCATTATCATACTCTCTTTTACATTGCATTTCAGAATCGTCTCTTTGTTTACTTTGTATTAAATCCCAAATCCGATATTTATACAAATTAATGAAGTATGTTATTTTTCTAAGACGGGGTTTCTTGACCATTTAGTTTTGTTTCGGCAGATATAACTCATTGTCCATATGAAGATAATTATTTAATTTAATAAAAACAATGTTCACAATATATATATATATATATATATATATATATATATATATATGTACATATACTTGAGCTAGATATTTATTATTAAAAAAATAAAAGTTATTGGGACTTAATGGTAAGGTTTAGGGTTTACAATCATTGTATGCAGGTAGTGCTACTATACGGCATGGCAAATAAATCTGACACAGCAAATGTAGTTTAGTTCTGTATGACAGGCTCTCTATTATTAAATGTAGATTTATTAATATTGATTTCGTATTGTTTATCGGATATTTGTTCCTTCATTTGCTACGATTTGCATCCAGCCTATTGTACCAGTGGTAGTGGCATATATTTTACAATTTACTTGCATTGTCATAGCGCAATTTGTTAGCAATTTAGTCTTTTGAACGAAAAACAAGTACTGTATAACAGTAATAAACTATGCTGGTGTTTAATCCTTGACTATGCCCTTCTTATATTTGACAGAATACGGTTATATTATTCGGCATAGAGTATGTTTATAATATTTGTCAGGGTACATGTATGTCTATTTTATTTGGCAAGGTATGATTATATACTTTAGCAGGGTATGTCTTTATTATGTGGCAGGGTATGTCTAATTTGGCGAAATATGCCTATACTTATTGACAGGGTACGTATTTATTATTTAACAAGGTATGTCTAATTTGGCAGAATATGACTATATTTATTGTCAGGGTATGCCTACATTATCTGGCAGGGTATGCCTATATTATTTGACAGGGTATGCCTATATTATATCGCAGGGTATGTGTAATTTGGCAGGTTATGCCGATATTATTTGACAGGGTAGGCCTAATTTGGCCGGATATGCCTATGTGTATTGGCAAGGTATGCTTATATAATTTGGCAGTTTATGCCTATATTTTTTTGAGAGGATATGCCTACATTTATTGGCAATGTATGCTTATATTATTTGGAAAGGTATGCTTATATTATTTGGCAGAATATGCTTATATTATAGAAGGGTATGTCTATTATGTGGAAAGGTATGTCTAATTTGGCAGGGTATTCCTTTATTACTTTGGCAGGGTACGCTTTTATTATTTGGCAGGGTATGCCTATTTTGTTTGAAAGGGCATGCAGTTGGTGTCGCTCGACTTTGTCTAGTATCTTATGTACATGACTTCAGAGCTGATTTTGAGCTGGGCGTCAGCTTGGTGTTTGATCCTTGCTATACCCTCCTTATATATTCGGGCAGGGTATGTCTTTATTATTTAGCAGTGTATGCCATGTGGTTGATGACGCGCGGCCCTGTCTAGTATCTTGTATACATGACTTCAGGGCTGCCTTTAAGTTGGGCGTTAGCGTGGTGTTTAATCCATGCTATGCCCTGCTTATGTATTCGGGCAAGGTATTCCTTTATTATTTGGCAGGGTATGACATGCGGTTGGTGCCGCGCGGTCCTGTCTAGTGTCGTGTATACGTGACTTCAGTTCTGCATTTAAGTTGGGTGTTAGCTTGGTGTTCGATCCTTGCTATGCCCTTCTTATATATTCGGACAGGGTATGCCCTTATTATTTGTCAGGATGATGCCGCGCGATCCTGCCTAATATTTTAAGTTGGGCGTCAGCTTGACAGGGTATGCCTTTTTTTGGTTGGCAAGGGTATGCCATGCATTTTGGAAACATAGTAGACTAGATATTGATTGATAATTTCTTGACTGATGCTTTATTGTTTGATGATTTCTTGATTGATGTTTGTTGATTGATGATTTGTTGATTGTGATTGATTTATTGATTATGGATTGATCCATTAACGATTGATAAATTTTTTATTGATTATTGATTGAATAGTTATTGATTGATTATTATCGATTGTTTATTTATTGATAGATTGATAATTTATTGATTGATTGATTGAAAATTTATTTATTCATTGAATGACTGATAATTTGTTTATTTATTGATAAAGAATTTATTGATTGATTGATAATTTATTTAATGATTGATAATTTATTTATTGATTGATTGATTTATAATTTATTTATATATTGATTGATAATTTACGTATTTATTGATAATGTATTTAATTATTGATTGATTGATTGATAATTTATTTCTTTACTGATTGATTGGTTTTTCTTCCTTATTTATTAAATGATTAATTATTTGGTTTATTTATTTATTCATCCTGAAAAAAATATATAAATAATGTATGTGGTATCCATATGTACAAATATATGTAAGATATTATTTATGCTGTAATACATGTAATATCTTACATATATTTGTACATATGGATACCACATACATTATTTATATATGTTTTTTATATACCATCGAGAACTAGATTACATGCTTTTAATTATGTTTTCTAAGGGATAGCCTGGGTTACATTTATCTCCTGTTACATATATTGTATAGTTATTTACATGCTTGTATACTTATCTCCTACTTGTGGAATGCTTGAGTTTACATTTGTTTTAAAGAGGAAAAAAATCAAATCCTTCACTCACTGGTTCCTGTACCCGAAGGACCTTTCTCTTCCCTCGTTTGGACTTGCATAAGACCAAAACATGTTCTTTTTTGGAATGCTGTGTTTACTAACAAAGAACAATATATGACAATGTAGATTACATGTTTTCATGATAACAATCTGAAACACCTGGCTTACTATATAAACAAAACGAACATTACTATGTTATCATAGTAGCGCTTTCATCTAAATGTTGGATGGTCATGTTAGTGTAAATAAGTATTGAGGTACATTTGAAAGATGCAATTAAGTTTACAATTCGTTTTCATTATATAAAGTGTAAATAAACTGTGTTTAGCACTGAATGCAGTTTAAAATCACTATTTGCTTCAAATTATAAGTCAGTTTACCCCACCGACTATTAACACATTGTTTATGCATTTAATTTAGTAAACATGTTTTACATTATATACATTTAAATTATAACATTCATAATTTGCAACCTGTCTACGATGATTTAAATGCTATTCTATTAGGAATGAGGGGCTATAGCGATAGAGAAATGAAATGTACTAAGCAACGTTCATGGCAATGCATATATTTTTGAAATGAGAATGATAAGTATCAATGTAACTACAACATCAATATTAATATTGCATATATGTCATGTATGTCAAATCCCCCTACTATCCACTGCATCAGCAGGCTGTATGGGCTCAAGTAGGCTGACTGCATTAAATACAAAGTAGGCTGACTGCATTAAATACATACAACTGAAATCATTAAAAGTCTTAAAGGTTTAATAAGCTGGGTTCACAACGGTCACTCTTTTCTAGGAAGTTGGCATTAAGTTCATGTATGTCAAGTTAAAATACGCCCGCACGCCTTAAATATGGCCAGCTTACTGCTGTTTTGAAAAATGTTGAAATTAAGACTTTGGGATAATAACAGACAATTAAAGGCAGAGTATGCTTAATTAAAACATAAAATGAGACAGTCGACGACGACGTATTCGAAAGCTTTACAACTTAGAGATTAATAACGCCTTCCGCAAATCAATGAAACAGAATAACATTTTACACACAATGCCGGATAAATATTGTCAATACCTGAGTGTACTAATTGTACGTTATATCCCCTGTACTTTGACGCTAAGCATACAACAGGTAGCGCACAGATCAAGATGGTTTATTTATAGCACAGGTATTGCCTCTGCACATCGGGCGATTTAATGCAAAAGTTACGGTAATTTTATAACATAATACATGTACAAGACACTAACACTATATTATCTCCTTAACGGTTAAAAATAAATATATTCTGACTTTAAGAATACTCAGTACAATGTCATATTATCTCATTTCAATAATATTACTGAATATGACATTATAGCATAACATTTCAGACAAAGCACTGTTTAAACGCTTACGCATAAGGTATTATAAAGGATCGGTATGCGTCGGGTTAGTTTACAGATTTATACTCGAAACGGCTAGATTTACAGATTTATACTCTAAATGCTATGTTCTGACATAGCGACTGTTAAGAGTGCAAACGCCAAAAAACAAATGTACAGTTTAACCGTAAAATGCCTTCTATTTTTGCCAAGCAGTGGTCAGACACCTCCGACCCTAATTGTAGCCGCCAGCCATAAGTTTTTTCAGTAAGTATACTCTAATTATAAAGTTTTGTAGGACAGGTAGTGCAATCCTTTATAAATTATGGAGCAGTAACTTCTTTAATATTAACGTTTTAATGAAAAATGGCACAACTCTGTATGGAATAACTGATAAGGAACAAGCACCGCTTCATAGGAACCGCCAATGTAAAGCTCAGTTGATACACGTACGTGCATGTAGTAAAAAAGCTCGCCTTACAAGGCAGGAAATTTGGCCTATTTAGAATAAACTGGTTGCTAACAAAATGGTGAGGTCACATTCTAATAAACAGTTAATTTAAAACTAAATTTGAATTTATTTTATAAAAAAAAACAACGATAAACCATAAAACAAGAGGTCCCAATGGCCTTGACTCAAAAAGGTCTTCATATAAATATATGTGTAAAACTGTAACACCCAGAAGAGGTTATATTTGACCTCATTGTCACAATTTGATCAAACTAGGTAGAAAAACCATTAGGTTATGATTACATGCAAAATATTAGGCCATTTAGCTTTTGAAATATCAGATGATTTTGTAAAAGGTTTTCTTATTAAACTCAGTGTTATAGTATGACCTCGAGGACCGGGACAGATTTGATTCTATAAGTCACCAGTTACAAAGGACAATAATCTTATGCTACATGCAAACGTACATTTATATTGAATGGAAATACTAAAATGAGTGTCTAAGTGTCTCTAATTGTCTGCCGTTGGACGACAGACACATTGATCCCCAGCTCTGGTAGTTGCAGAGAATAACATGTTTATATACGTTCCTATATAACTCTATCTAAAAACTGTGACTATCAGACTGAGCCAAATTT
>JAWPHD010004159.1:0-195512 GCA_037043455.1 Cyrtodaria siliqua | reverse complement strand
GTTCCGGATTAAAAACACTTTCACCCTCGTGGTTGAATTCGCCTAATCTTCACCGGATACCCATGATCCGACTTCTTATAATCCGTCAGTTTACCGGGGCTAGATATTTCAATCTCAACAAGGGTCGAGATAAAATGCACGCGCGCCAACATCCGGTATGCAGGAAAACATGCAAAAACGTTAGTAGCCTGGCGGCGTCAACGCACAACATGACTCTGATATGCAAGAAAAAGAATCTATCTCATGGGTATTTGGTGTAGATAGGGAATTCCAACCCTCGGTATAAGTGTTTTAATCGGAACCTCGGCAGAGCCTCGGTTCCGATAAAAACACTTAGTACCTCGTGTTGGAATTCCATATCTTCACCGGATACCCATTGAAAGATTCTTTAATCTAGAGCCCTCGGTAAAATGACGGATATCCTTGTCCGGTATGCATGAAATTTCCATCTCACCCTAGGTCGAGATAAATACACGCGCGCAACATCCGGTATGCTGAAAAACATGCAAAACGTTAGTAGCTGGCTGCGTCGACGCACAACATGTCTCTGATATTGCAAGAAAAAGAATCTATCATGGGCATTGGGAATTCCAACCCTCGATATAAGTGTTTAAATCGGATACCTCGGCAGAGCCTCGGTTCCGATAAAAACACTTATACCTCGGGTTGTGAATTTCTATCTTCACCGGATACCCATGAAGATTCTTATAGTCTTATTCAGTATCTTATCAGTAGATGTAATAATATCATGATATCTATCGTTATAACGTATTTGAGGCAATTTATTCTTGAACATTCATTCCTGAGATAACTCGCTCGATGAAACTTAAACGCTGATCAAGCCCCAGATGTTCTAAATATTATCATGTAAACAGTGATTTAGAACATATTGGGGTGACTGGTATAGACTTGTGTCATGAACTCCTCATATATGGCTAATGCTTATTTTAGAACACCTGGGGTGACTGGTAATATATTTGTGTCGTATACACTTCCTAGACGGTTAATGCTTGTTTAGAACACCTGGGGTGACTGGTATGAGATTTGTGTCGTATACACTTCTAGACGGTAATGCTTATTTAGAACATATAGAGGGTGACTATGTATAGATTTCTGCTGTGCTAGTGTACACTTTTATAGACGGTAAATGCTGTATATGGTTTTAACATATTTTATGTGCATTTTTGAAACAAGTATGCAAATGGGTCGGGCCAACAAGCTCTTACAACATTAGTTACGACCCTTTTCAATACATTTAAATTACAAAGAACAGTTGTAATGTGTTTGGCTATAGGTAAATATATTATCTGACCTATAATATCTGTTATAGTCAACGGTTATTGGATGACACACAATTAGCGTTTTGAACTTAGGGAGTAAATTTCACGGCTGGCAGTGTGTCGTAGATTCTACATAAATATATAGTTTTGCCTAAATATGCTGCGTGGTTTATGAATGACGTCATGCCAGGATGGAGTAGGTAAACGTTGATTAATATTACTCTCATATTGCGTTGTTTATGTGTGGCGTCGACTTTGACGAATTTAAAATAGATGTCTAAATGTTGATAACTTCGTTTTTTGCTTCTGGTTGTTTTTAAAGCGACGTTTTCTAAGCGAGGTTTTGGGCAGAAAACTACTTCCACTGCGACCCTCAATTTTCCAAAGTGGAATTGTCCCTTTACTTCACTGCAGAGCCTGTCGCAGGTTTTAAAGTGTAATAATTACAACTTATATCTACCAGCAATCATTTTGTGTACTGGCTACAAGCCTATACTAGCATTTATTTTCTGAGGTCAGTAGTTAGATTTAGAACAATAAGTGGTATTTGAGTGTGTTTCAAGAATAATGCGGTTTGGTACATTCCACTAGCGGATCCGGTGAGTGGGCACCTGGTGCTGCGCCTCCCCTAAAAATCCGGATCAGATCATGTATGTCGTGTTGCTGTAGATCAAAATATCAAAGGATGTAATGTCCATGTTACTGTAGATTGGAGTGTCGGACGGTTGCGAATGCAACGCCTCAGTGTAAAAAAATGATCTTGCTCGCTTCGCATCGCTTCGCATTATGGCTAATGAGTGGTTTAATTAACACACTGTTAAATCCTTTGTTTGGGAACACCCCATTTTTTATTCATACATGTATGTCCATGTTACTGCAGATAAAAATATCTAGCAATTTCGGTGGCACGCCCTCAGTAAAAAATAATTAATAAATAAATAAATGTGTTCTCTCTCGCTTCGACTCGCTCAAGCTCAACGCATATGGCTAATGAGTTGTTCTAATTAACACATTGTTAAATCCTTTTGTATTGAAAACGGACTGTTTTTACCATAGCAATGCACTATCGCATCCGTTTTTATAGACGTTCCGAAATATTACCAAAATCTTTCGCCTCTAAGCTGAAATCTGGATTCGCCACTGCATTCTAACTGAAATGTTTACGGCATAGCTTATAAATAAGAATAATTTTATAATGATAGTGGGCTAATAACAATGATGTATATATCACATACTATATATAATAATAATCGTAATAATTATAAATATATATACAATAATAAAAAATAAAAAAAACAAATAAAAAATAAAAAATAAATAAAAAATAATTAACATAAATAAACAAAAATTATTCCAGTACGTTGGTATTAATATTTCGAATAGGATTTCATTTTCTCAGTTTATACCAATGTACGTTGATTTTGTGTTTCATATTCACACTGGATAATACGTCGTGGAAAGCGAGCAAAGTTCGATGGTGCGAGCCAGCTCTGCCGGAAAAGTCAGCGGATTGCAAGTTCTGTCTCCCGGTGTAAAAGACATATCGTTCAGCAAGTCAGTTATGTCACAGATCGTTGGGTGGCTCGTTCAGAGTGCAGAAGAGGCCCGAACAGGCAGTACAAAGATGTTAGGCAGCTAGAGGAACGATGTTACAGATACCTACGGAAACAGGACTCGTTTTTAAACACTTTATTATGGGTTTAAAGTCAGTGGGTTAGTCAGTTGGGACAATATTATAATACTAATAATATATCACAAAAAAAAAAAAATAACATAAATAAATAAAACAAACAAAAACAACAACAAAACAACCCCATAAATAATTGGCTAGATATGTGTTGTTGTTTTTTATGGTATAATTTTTTACACCACTTCCTGCTGTTGTATAATGCAAACCTCTCCAAATATCATATTTTACACTAGGAGTCTGCAAATGCAAACTGCATTTTCATTGGAGATGTGGGTAAGTGATGTATGGCTGTAGATTGTTTCACACCTTTCCTTTTTGTTACACATTGTTACTGCAAACAGTTCACACTAGAAAGTTTATAAAACTAGGAGTTTAAAAATGGTCTCAGGATAATCATTATCCTGTTTGTAATCAGCGTTGTTTAAGATTCTGCTGCTATTATTTAACTCCAAGGCTGTTCGTGTAATTGTGTTTTATGATGCTAACCATGTAATTGGAGTGTTTAGGAAATATGTTTTCTTACTTGCTGATAAGTACGTCTCACCAGTTGTTCATTTCACCTAATTTTACCTTGCTGCTGTTGGCTGTAAGTTGTTTTGTTGGTCTGCCAATGGAGGCAATGAATATTCATGACCCAAGAGCGGTAGATGACGTCATACCTTCCGAGCGTGCGTTCTAAGATGGTGCGGAAGTATTGTGTCGGATATGGCATTATTTTAATTTGAATTAATACTGTTTAACAGTTAAAGAATTAATTCATGCCTCAATTGTACTTGCCGTTCTTCTAAATTTAACTGTTTATAAAACATTCCAGTGCTTATCGTCTAGCGATCAACTTGAACATTTATTCAGTTTGCGTACACAATAATAGTTTTCATTACAAGTGGCTGTTGTTTTATACTCTGACGCTGTTGCTGATGCTGCCTAATCTTAATTGGATCTCTTCTCACATCTTTCAAGGCTTATTTTGTTTCAATCTTTAGGACATTTTGCCTTATTTTTCAGTTCGTGTAACCATCAAGTTGACTTAACACCAGTCAAAATGGTTCTATGTCGGATACTCGGATGCAATGTTGTGGAACAGGTCATATAGTCCTCCAGTGTTGGTATTGTATGTAAAGTTCCACTTTTTACTTGTTACTCATAGCAGCTTTGTGAATTTCGAAACTTTGTCGTGTAGAGTTTGGAAATATATCCCTACAATGTTTAATACATTCATATTTAATGCATCGACAGTGCCTTATCAGTGCTTCATCAGTGGTGGACATATTCAAGACATGGTAAATGGTTGCATACTTATCATAATGCCTCATTTTAAGGTATTACATTTGATCATTGGTTTATTGTTGGGCCAATCCATTGGATCGATGAGGTTTCAACTATCCTGTACCAGGTTGATTTTTTATTTATCCTGCACTAGGTATTTTTGCCAGGGGTTCATTGAAATTTAGTTATCTGTCTTTTCGGCTTGTCCCTAGTCAATACACCGCACTTTAAACCAGTTATGTGCATGGTCACTAAATTATAAAACCACTTCTGTGCTGTGTCTATTCAAAATAACAACTTCTCTGCAGGGTTCCACAATGCAGTTTGTGCGTGTGTGTGTGTGTGTAGCTCTGGGGCTTTTAGTCAATAGTCATAGTCAAAGTTATATAAACAACATGGCGTCCAAAAGGTATATGCACAATAGATCCTGGGCAGGTTGCAAATTGTACTATAATAACACATTTCCTCCAAGTCACCAACTTCATCTTAGGTTGTCATACAAGAAGATGATAAATGAGACAAATGTCATTCCAATTGTCAGCATCACGATGACATCTTTATGTATTAGTTACAGGGAGTTTACACAGTTGTGTGGCTAACCTTTTTAATGCGGGCTAGTTTACTTGAAAAGGATACATGTTCTTCGTGTATTGTTGTCGGAGTGTTAGATGGTTTAGCCTTTAGATAGTTGTAGTTCATGTACCGATTGATTGACTTACTGTTCATCAATTACTTCGGCGCTTGATGATGATGATTGTTTACACAAGTCTAAAATCGATCGTAGGTCAAAGGTAAAAATGCAGTTAAAGTCATGTTTACAATAGCAATAAACTTGATTATCCAGGAGACAAAAGTTAATACACTTAAGAAAATGTGCATATTGTACACAAACAAATGTATATCAGTTGTTTGCTGTCTGAAATGAAAATAACCATGGCACGCGAAACAGTAGGAAAGATACATGCTTTATTAGAAATCATTCAGAGTTCTAAGTCTGCAACTGAGTATCATGTATATGTTACACTTCATATTATTTAACCGCTTAAGATCGATATTCCTGATGCTAATTTAGGCACGTTTAACAGTCAGTTTGTTTTTCGAGACACATTACAGTTAAATCATCCTCCAACCTTTACATACTTGATAA
This sequence comes from Cyrtodaria siliqua, assembly GCA_037043455.1. NCBI lineage: Eukaryota > Metazoa > Mollusca > Bivalvia > Adapedonta > Hiatellidae > Cyrtodaria > Cyrtodaria siliqua. The sequence goes on along the minus strand of JAWPHD010004159.1, from coordinate 190,129 downwards.
TTTACTGACATTTATTTATTTTGCCAATGTCTGATGCATCAACTCATGTGGTCGTGGAGAAATGATTGAGGGAAATACCCATTAACGGTTTTTAGATGTGGTCGTTGTTTGTTCTTAAATACTTCCTCGGCTTTCATGGCGTTATCTATCAATCCTTTAGAAAGGACAAGGGCCAGAAAGCGGTTAAACAGTTACGCTGCTAAGGCGATAATAGATATTGGGGGCCTTTATTTTCTACACCCAGACATTCAGGCTGATGATACCTGTCTTGAACAGGATGGTGTTCATAATTAACTGTGGGGAACACTTTGTTTCTTAAACCAGTTAGCATACCCAAACGTTCCGGCTGATGATACCTTTCTTGAACAGGATGGTGTTCATTTATTAAATGTGGGGAAGAACTTGTTTCTTACCCAGTTAGCGGCTGGATTTTAATGTTCATTTAAAGTAGGCAGTGATGAGAAAATAGATATTTTTTGGCACCGTTTCTGTTTTGGGCGTGGCATTCGGATATTTTGTTTTTGATACACACTCTTCGCTGCTGCCAAAAAATGTTTCACCTATTTTTGGCGGTGGATGGGCGCCTGGACACTCTACTCTATGACTTGGAGTGTCCGGGCGCCCATCCATATGGCGGGCAGCGAAGGTGTGAAAGGAAGGACATATAAGTTTCAGTTTAAATTTATTCAGCTCCTGTATACCCAGAGACTGAATTGTAATCTAAACATAAATTATATACAAATTTGCTGTCCGTACGAATTGATAAAAAACATTTGAATTGATTGAATTCGGTGCACTTGTAATTATGCTTGAATATCAACCGTGCTTTCAACACTTGCTTAAATGCTTATCAGAAAAGTTGCTTTCATAATGAACATTTAATTTGGTGCACATGTATTTATGTCCTTAATAGTGTAATATTCGTCTGCTTTATTGCTTAATGCTTTCTACTGTAAGGGCTTGCCATAATGGTCTTTTGTGCTTACCGGCAGCCCAATTGTTAAACCCCATGCTTGGGGCTTGTTTTTCAATCCATGCCACGCCCAATATTTGCCATATCTATTAAAATTTAAAAAATATTTTGATGTGTTGTTATTACAGTGCTCTCCAATAATACTGACTATAATATCTGTTATAGTCAACGGTTATTGGATGACACAAAATTAGCGTTTTGAACTTAGGGAGTAAATTTCACGGTGCAGTGTTCGTAGATCTACACCGTCATCTTGGATTCTCATCGAGGTACTGCTTTAGCTTATGTTAACAATTTAAATTCCCTCCCTCCCAGCCCACAGGATCATTGATTGCAATCGATAATAGTGTTATGAAGTTGTATAAGTACGATAAGTTCATTAACGAAATTTCATTATTTGTCAATACTTATATTCAAAAGATAGTATTTTATGTTGCAAGATCATGTTGCTTTCTCTGATTTATATATTTTCAGTTGATGTCTTCCTCTGGATCCACTTACGTAGTCAACCATTACTGGTGTGGCATGGATATTAAGAACATTTACATGCTTGCTGGAAGTTTTGTGAAAGGAAGGACATATAAGTTTAAGTTTAAATTTATTCAGCTCCTGTATACCCAGAGACTGAATGGCGGGCAGCGAAGGTGTGAAAGGAAGGACATATAAGTTTCAGTTTAAATTTATTCAGCTCCTGTATACCCAGAGACTGAATTGTAATCTAAACATAAATTATATACAAATTTGCTGTCCGTACGAATTGATAAAAAACATTTGAATTGATTGAATTCGGTGCACTTGTAATTATGCTTGAATATCAACCGTGCTTTCAACACTTGCTTAAATGCTTATCAAAAAAGTTGCTTTCATAATGAACATTTAATTTGGTGCACATGTATTTATGTCCTTAATAGTGTAATATTCATCTGCTTTATTGCTTAATGCTTTCTACTGTAAGGGCTTGCCATAATGGTCTTTTGTGCTTACCGGCAGCCCAATTGTTAAACCCCATGCTTGGGGCTTGTTTTTCAATCCATGCCACGCCCAATATTTGCCAAATCTATTAAAATTTAAAAAATATTTTGATGTGTTGTTATTACAGTGCTCTCCAATAATAAGTAACAAAGAAAACAGAGAATAAATGAACTAAAGTTTACAAATGTAGACGTAAACAGTTGTCACTATAGTTGGGTGAAAGAAAAGAAATAAAAAGAAAAGAAGGAGGAGAAGAAGACAGAAAATGTTTTAATAAGAGTACATAGGGTAACTCCGAACACACTGCTGAGTTGTTTTTTATAATTAAAACGCCTGGTGTCTTTTATATATGTTTGCACAGCTAGATAACAATTTCATTTTCTTTATCAATAAAATCTGTATTGCCAGCATACAATTTTCCAACGTTCAACGGATGGAACAGTCTGGTTGATATAAACAGGTTACGCCTCAGTTCAATAAATCGACGACATTTAAAAAGAAAATGTTCAGCATCTTCTTGTCGCATGTTGATGATATAAAGCGTAAATGGTTCAAATACAAATCACCATTAATTATATAAGGTGGTGCAGAAGTTTCGAATGCGAGCATGAATTACAGAAAGTGATCGTGAGCCGCAGGGACATAGGGACGCTTAAACATTGTATTGAGGAGTTAACCTTTAAATGCCTTTAAAAATGCTAATTCACGAAGATGTGTAGGTAGATTATTCCAAAGACTTAATGACGACGGGATAAATGATTTGGAAAATAACTCAGTTCTCCTTATCGGTGTTACGTAGTCATCGGAGTTCCTCAGATATCTCTAGCAGACGGAGGAAACAAGTTGTTTACACTCTCGGGCAACATGTTGTATTTAGCTTTAAATACATTTATAAGTGTCTGAGATGTTCGTCTGTCTGCTAGCGAAAGCCATCCAATTTCGTCGATTAATTTGTTATTATAAGTGTCTGAGATGTTCGTCTGTCTGCTAGCGAAAGCCATCCACTTTCGTCGATTAATTTGTTATTATAAGTGTCTGAGATGTTCGTCTGTCTGCTAGCGAAAGCCATCCAATTTCGACGATTGATTTGTTAATAGCTACGGATCGAGTCAAACTGGTAATAAAACGCGCAGCTTCATATTGCAGTTGTTCTATCGAGTTTCTCTCTCCTACAGTACAACCATCCCACACTGTGGAAGCATACTCTAAAATTGGTCGCATATATATGATATATATATTTCATTTATAGTTTTTCGACCTACTTTGTATTTTAAAATTCTCATTAGGCCTAAAATGTTGGATGAAAAAACATGAATGTGATTTACCATTAATACTTAAAGTCAGGCCTATATGTTTGTGATGTTCTACAAATGTTAGTTGTTCGTCATTAAAAAATAAATTTGGTTGTCTGATGTTATTTGTTGACGTTATACATAAAAACGTCAGTTTTATTTGGGTTAAACTTTACTAACCATGTTTTAGCCCATTCAGACATAATTTGCAAGTCATGATTTAATATACCTTCCTTTAATAACCAAATTGGTTAGCAAAAAGTAAATTGTTAAACACTAAGAAGTTAAAAACATGTTTAAAAACAATTCTGTCTTAAATCTTTGCAACGCAACTAAGTAACGAAATCGGTTTTATTTGGGTTAAACTTTACTAACCATGTTTTAGCCCATTCAGACATAATGTGCAAGTCATGATTTAATATACTTTCCTTTAATAACCGAATTGGTTAGCAAAAAGTAAATTGTTAAATACTAAGAAGTTAAAAACATGTTGAAAAACAATTCTGTCTAAAATCTTTCCAACGCAAATAAGTAACGAAATCGGTCTATAGTTACTTGGGGAATTAACGGCTCCCGCTTTAAATAATGGCATAACAATAGCATTTTTCCATAAGTCGATACAAAAGCCTTCATTAATGGAGCGATTAGAGAGTATAGACAGTGGTTTTTAAATGGTATTAACTTTTTCTTTCAACATACTACGACTTGTAATATTTAATCCTCTCCACTAGCCTTGTGCAGCACTAAAATCTTAATTATATCTACAATTTCAGATTCCTGTATTACTATATCATCTATTCTCGAATTAGTTTTGTGAAAAAACTGTGACAAAGTAACCATTTAAGCAATCAGCTTTTTCTTTATCAGAAAATGAGTAAATCACTTCACCAGTATCTAATTTTGTAACAAGTGGAGGAATAACTTCAGAATTTTTGTTTGACTTTATAAAAGGTTTGAATATTTTCCAGTATTTGCGTTGGTCTGTGACATTGGCATCGTATAATATATATCTTCAAAATTGCTAATGAAGTGTTCCTTTGCATGCTTTTTTAAATTATTTACTTTGTTTCTTAATGATTTGTAAAGTTTCCAATTCTCGGGTGTATTGGTACAGATTGCTTTTTGTTTTCGCGTGACACGTCTTAGTTCGGAATCGTACCATGGTTTATCATTAGGTCTAATCTTAACATGTTTTGACGGAATACATAACTGAACTAAATCTATAAACGTGCTTGTAAAACGTTTGCACTCTACGTCAACAGAATCTTCGTTTAAAAAACTCCAGTCATGTGTTAACAAGAGCGCATTAAGTTTGTCAAAATCAGCCCTTTTTTTATATCCAAACACGTCTTTTATACGAACATTTAATAGAATGACAACGTAAGTACCAAAATGGTCGCTTACATCGGAAAGGATTTTTATTACACCGGAATCTATAACATCGAATGATTTTGGTAAAATAATAGGATCTAACAGATTTGCTGATCGGTCAGTTACAGTGTAGGTTCATTTATAGTATTAACGAAGTTATTAATAAGGATTATATCTTTGAAACAATGACTACTGGGATTTAATTAATCTTCATTTATATCTCCAACCATATAACTATACAATTACACACATCCAGAGCTTATTCGATGCATATATTTAGGTCTGTCCAGAAACCACTGCGCGCAGTAGGTTGTCTGTAAGTAGTACATAGGATAAACGATTTGTCCCTATCTTTTATTTCTATCCATACCGTATCTTGTAACGTATTTTCTAGTTCTAAAATTCGCCGTAAAATATATTTTCAGAAACGTACACGAGTAGCCCGCTAGAATGTGCTGACATCATTTCTATATATGGTAGAAAACCCGCCAATATATAAACGCAAATTCTATATTAAGGATACTGTCCATGGCAACTGCAATAACACTGGCTTTGAAAATTGACAAATACGCAAGTAATAACATCACATATTGTAAAATAGACTGAAAAGTATGGAACGCCATGAATTTCTTATGATGTTGCCGATTAATATATTCAGCGCATTTCCCTTTATATGCGGTATGTGTAGTGTATTTATTATTATATGCAGTAGTTTATCTAACTGAACATTATAGGAAGTAAGTTTGTATTATATGCAGTGCTTCTGTTGACTTTAATACGGTACATATTTTAATATACATGGTTTAAACATATTTTATTGCATTTTTTAACAAAGTATGCAAATGGGTCGGGCCACAAGTTCTTACAACATTAGTTACGGCCCTTCCCAAAGTTACGGCCCTTAATATACATGGTGGATACGTCTTTATATTCGGTGGTTTCAATTGCAATATACTCGGTACAAACGGCTTTATACGTGGTGCATTTCTTATGATATGCAGTGCTTTTTCTATTATATGCTGTGTTTTTATCATTATGATGGTGAGGTCAATCGGAACGCTCGTTTTTAAGATGTTGCGATTGTATCAGCATTCTAACTGGGAGAACGAAAAATAAAACCTACCTACCCAAGTTTTTGCTCTAATGGTGCTTTTGGGATGGCGAATTTTCCGTCGTCCGTCGTCTGTCGTCCGTCCGTTAACTTTTACCTCGTTAAGGCGATATAGCCTTCGTATTTCATCCGATCTTGACCAAACTTTACCAGATTGTTACTATCAATGGAATCTCAGACAAGTTCGTAAACTAGCCAGATCGGACCAGTAACAGCGGAGTTATGGCCCTTGATTTAGTTAAAAATGCTATATTGTGCCTCGTTGAGACGTTAGGGCCTTCATTTTTCATCAGATCTTTACCGATTTTACCAGATTGTTAATATCAATGAAAGCTCGGACAAGTTCGAAAAACAGCCATTGACACCGGAGTTATGGCCCTTGCTTTTCTGAATATGCTATATTTTGACCTCATTAAGAAGAAAGAGCCTTCATTAGGCTGAATTTCAGTGAAACGTTTTAAGGATGATCAGTTTCAGGTCGAGATGTGCATATCATCGCCGTGTTCCAGTTGAATGCTTTTTGGCAGAGTTATGGCACTTTAAAGGTTTTAATACGCAAACTTTGTCTGGACTATTTCTCCTGAACCCCTCGCCGGATTTCAACGAAACTTTGCAGAGATGAACAACACCAAGCCTAGCTGTGCATATCATGGTAGTGTTCCGGTTTACAGATTTTTGGCGGAGTTATGGCCGGATTTCAACGAAACTTGACAAGGATGATCAGTATCAAGTCTAGTTGAGTATATCATCGCCATATTCCGGTGTAATGGTTTTTGACAGAGTTATGGCCCTTTAAATGTTTTAATACACACACTTTGTTCAGATTAGTCTATTATGAACTCCTTGCCGGATTTCAACAAATCTTGGCGAGGATGATCAGTACCAAGCCTAGCGAGGATGATCAGTACCAAGCCTAGTTGCACCTGTCATTGCCCTGTTCTGATTGAATGATTGTTGGCCCTTTTAAGGTTTTAATGCACAAAATTTGTCCCGACTAATTCTCCTGATCTCCTAGCCGGATTTCAACGAATCTTGACAGGGATAGTTAGTACCAAGCCAAGTTACGCATTTCATTGTCATGTTCCATTTGAATGAATTTTGGCAGAGTTATGACCCTGAATTAAAGGTTTTATAACTAACTTTGTGCAGACTGGTTCTCCTGAACCTCTGGCTGGATTTCAACAAAACTTGGCAGGGATGATCAGTACCAAGCCTAGTTGCATATATCATCGTCCACAGGCCCTCTTGGGCCTCTTGTTTTTCAATACTTTAGCGGAAACAAACCTTTGTTTGTGCTAACAGGGAGGAAGGGTGACTCGTAACAGAGGAAGGTTGACACATTACAGAGGGGAAGGGTGACATATTAAGAGAGAATGGTGACACATTACAGAGGGGAAGGGTGACTCATTACAGAGAGAAAGAGTGACACATTGCAGAGTGGAAAGGTGACATATTATAAAGGGAAGAGTGACACATTACAGAGGAAGGGTTACACATTACAGAGGAAGGTTGACATATTACAGAGGGGAAGGATGACACACTACAGATAGCAAGGGTGACACATTACAAAGGGAAAGGGTGACACATTGCAGAGAGAAGGGGTGACACATTACAGAGAGGAAGGGTGACACATTAATTTAAACCAGGTATTGAACCCGCCTACCGCGAATTTGTTGCAAGGTTGATAAAATTCAGGATTAATCTGAAATCTGAATTTGGGGATCGTCCATTTCCTAATTAAATTGTGTTTACTTTATTGATAATGTGCATAGGTCTGTTTTGTTTGTTCTAGGGACTAATTGTCCTTAGACCATTTTTTCCCGTGCATATTTTAGTTTTGCAGACGACATTACAGACGATGCGTGGCAAATTAGACTAGAGGGCGCCGTTAAAATCACACTCTCTGTTAGATTTCCGATAAAATCGCAACATCTTAAAAAACGAGTTTTCCGATTGATCTTACCATCATAATGAAAAAACACAGCATATAATAGAAAAAGCACTGCATATCATAAGAAATGCATCACGTATAAAGCCGTTTGTACCGAATATAATTCAATTGAAACCACCGAAAATAAAGACGTATCCACGACGTATATTAAAATATGTACCACATATAAAGTCAACAGAAGCACTGCATATAAATACAAACCTACTTCATATAATGTTCAAAGGACCTGATATATTAGATAAACTACTGCATATAATAATGAATGCACTACATATAATGATAACTGGACTGCATATAATGGTTTATCTCCTACGTACAATGACTTATCTATCGCATATAATGATTAATCTACTGCATATAAATACTTTTCTAACACATATAAAGATTTATTTACCACATATAATTAAAAATGCAGTGCATATCATGAAAGGTCTACCAAGTATAAAGGGAAATGCACTACATATATTAATCGGCAACATCACAAGACAGTCATGGCGTTCCATAGAAAAGGCTTACAGTAAAAAACACTTTGTAGGGATTGTCGTTCATCGACATAAATCCTTTTATTTAAGTGGGATTGATAATTTTCATAAACAATTTGGCAACATTGCTTATTGTGTGTTTGGCTGCCCTGTTTTTGGTTTATTAATGAGTGTGTAAATCGTACGCTACACCAATTATTATTTCTTTTTATTTTTGTGGCCATTTTCTGCAGGTGGTATCAGATGTAAATTGTAAGCTTTAGCATGTGTCGTGTTCCTTTATGAAAATAAACACGTAGTACTTGAGAAAGCTAATTTTCGGATATTATTGAGATGCCAGAATTTCGCCTTTAATTTCTGAAAACGGCCCGTGGTTTTAATAAAATGAATTCAAATTATTGTTGATGTGCAGTCACTTTTTTGGCATATATGTAGAACCTCTATATAAGGTTATCTGCTTATCCTTCATCAATTTTAAACGTTTAGGTTAACCCCTTATGGGTTACTATGTGGTTGGCAATATAGTATCGATTGTGAAGTGCGTCAGCCATACCTCCATTTGAGGACTTGTTACTTTTCACTGCTTTGCTCTGCTTCCACCATTTTAATGGCGATGCCTCTCGTGGTGCCTCTGTCACCACTTGTGGCATGTGTCAGTATGTCGCGGTCACAGTAGTGTGTAGTAATTATTTTACGGGAACATTTGAAGGAAAGCAACTAAATTTTAAATATCTGGCTTTCTGAACATCTGGTCCCAGGGTTCATTGAGTACAGTTTGCATTCACTTCAAAACTTGGTCGGAGCTATGGCCATTTTTCAAATTGTTATAAATATCTTGACTGCACATTTGTTATGCACATTATATTTCTTGTTATATTATGCTGAAGCCATGGCCTTGTTATTCCAATAAATATAAACTAAGTTCAGTATTGAGTCTCTTTCATAGCCCATCTTCAATAATGGGATTTGTCGTCCATCGACATAAATCCTTTTATTTAAATGGGATTGATAATTTTCATAAACAATTTTGGCAACCCTGCTTAATGTGTGTTTGGCTGCCCTGTTTTTGGTTTGTTAATGAGTGTGTAAATCGTACGCTACACCAATTATTATTTATTTTTATTTTTTCGGCCATTTTCTGCAGCCGGTATCAGATGAAATTGCAAACTTTAGCATGTGTCGTGTTCATTTATGAAAATACCCTCCCAATCATACCCTCATTTTATTACCTATGCATATTATTGTTCTGTTTTGCTTTGCCAGTTTTATATACATTTCAGTTACCTTACTCGAGAAATGGCGGTTTGGGCACAGCGTATCCTAATACAGATGTGAAGTCCTAAGAATATTAATCCTACTGTCGTGGCTTCAGCGGTGGATATTCCACAGGGTTGGCAGTATGTCGCGGTCATAGCAGTGTGTAGTAATTATTTTACGAGAACATTTGAAGGAAAGCAACTAAATTTTAAATATCTGGCTTTCTGAACATCTGGTCCCAGGGTTCATTGAGTACAGTTTTCATTCACTTCAAAACTTCGTCGGAGCTATGACCATTTTTCAAATAGTTATCAATATCGTGACTGCACATTTTGTTATGCACATTATGTTTCTTGTTATAATATGCTGAAGCCATGGCCTTGTTATTCCAATAAATATAAAGTAAGTTCAGTGTTGAGTCTCTTTCATAGCCCATCTTCAATAAAGGGTTATTGGCACAAATTTGTGTCGTGTACTTTTCATGGATTGTTAATGCTTATTTAGAACATCTGGGGTGATTTGTAGGAATTTGTGTTGTCTACTCCTCCTCTCCTAGACAGTTAATGCTTATTTAGAACACCTGGGGTAACTGGTATAGATTTGTGTCTTGTACTCCTCCTAGACGGTTAATGTTTATTTAGAACACCTGGGGTAACTGGTATATATTTGTGTCGTGTACTCCTCCTAGACGGTTAATGTTTATTTAGAACATATGGAGTATTTGGTATATATTTGTGCTGTGTACGCCTCATAGACAGTAATTCCTTATTTTAAACATCTGGGGTGATTGGTATGGATTTGTGTCGTGTACTCCTCTTAGACGGCTAATGCTTATTTAGAACATCTGGGTGACTGGAATAGATTTGTGTCGTGTTCTCCTCATAGACAGTTTATGCTTATTTAGAAAATCTGGGGTAACTGGTATAGACTTTTGCCGTTTACTCCTCCTAAACTGTTAATGCTTATTTAGAACACATGGGGTGACTGGTATAGATTTGTTCGTGTATTCCCCCTAGACAGTTAATGCTTATTTAGAACACCTGGGGTGACTGGTATAGATTTGTCTCACGTACTCCTCCTAGACGGTTAATGCTTATTTAGAACACCTGGGGTAACTGGTATAGATTTGTGTCGTGTACTCCTCCTAGACGGTTAATGCTTATTTAGAACACCTGGGGTGACTGGTATAGATTTGTGTCGTTTACTCCTCCTAGACGGTTAATGCTTATTTAGAACATCTGGGGTGATTGGTATAGATTTGTGTCATGTACTCCTCCTAGACGGTTAATGCTTATTTAGAACACCTGGGGTGACTGGTATAGATTTGTGTCATGTACTCCTCCTAGACGGTTAATGCTTATTTAGAACACCTGGGGTGACTGGTATAGATTTGTGTTGTATATTCATCCTCTCCTAGACGGTTAATGCTTATTTAGAACATCTGGGGTGATTGGTATAGATGTGTGTCGTGTACTCCTCTTCTACGGTTAATGCTTATTTAGAACACCTGGGGTGACTGGTATAGATTTGTGTCATGTACTCCTCCTAGACGGTTAATGCTTATTTAGAACACCTGGGGTGACTGGTATAGATTTGTGTTGTATATTCATCCTCTCCTAGACGGTTAATGCTTATTTAGAACATCTGGGGTGATTGGTATAGATGTGTGTCGTGTACTCCTCTTCTACGGTTAATGCTTATTTAGAACACCTGGGGTGACTGGTATAGATTTGTGTCGTTTACTCCTCCTAGACGGTTAATGCTTATTTAGAACATCTGGGGTGATTGGTATAGATTTGTGTCATGTACTCCTCCTAGACGGTAATGCTATATTTAGAACATCTGGGTGACTGGAATAGATTTGTGTCGTGTTCTCCTCATAGACGGATTATACTTATTTAGAAAATCTGGGGTAACTGGTATAGATTTGTGTCATGTACTCCTCCTAGACGGTTAATGTTTATTTAGAACATATGGAGTATTTGGTATATATTTATGCTGTGTACGCCTCATAGACAGTAATTCCTTAGTTTAAACATCTGGGTGACTGGAATAGATTTGTGTCGTGTTCTCCTCTTAGACGGATTATGCTTATTAAGAAAATCTGGGGTAACTGGTATAGACTTTTGTCGTGTACTCCTCCTTAACTGTTAATGCTTATTTAGAATACATGGGGTGACTGGTATAGATTTGTTCGTGTATTCCCCCTAGACAGTTAATGCTTATTTAGAACACCTGGGGTGACTGGTATAGAGTTGTGTCATGTACTCCTCCTAGACGGTTAATGCTTATTTAGAACACCTGGGGTGACTGGTATAGATTTGTGTTATGTACTCCTCCTAGATGGTGGTTAATGCTTTTTAGAACATATGGGGTGACTGGTATAGATTTGTGTTGTGTACTTCTCCTGGGTTGTTAATGCTTATTTAGAACACCTGGGGTGACTGGTGTAGATTTGTGTTGTCTACTCCTCTCCTAGACGGTTAATGCTTATTTAGAACATCTGGGGTGACTGATATAGATTTGTGTCGTGTACTCTTCCTAGGCGGTTAATGCTTATTTAGAGCACCAGGGCTGATTGGTATAGATGTGCGTCGTGTACACCTCCTAGGCGGTTAATGCTTATTTAGAACATCTGGGTTACTGGTATAGATTTGTGTCGTGTTCTCCTCATAGACGGATTATGCTTATTTATAAAATCTGGGGTAACTGGTATAGGCTTGTGTCGTGTACTCCTCCTAGACTGTTAGATTTGTGCTGTGTACTCTTCATAGACGGTCCTAGACGGTTAATGCTTATTTAGAACACCTGGGGTAACTGGTATAGATTTGTGTCGTGTACTCCGCCTAGACGGTTAATGCTTATTAAGAACACCTGGGGTGACTGGTATAGATTTGTGTCATGTACTCCTCTTAGACGGTTAATTCTTATTTAGAACATATGGGTGATTGGTATAGATTTGTGCTGTGCACTCTTCATAGACTGTAATTCCTTATTTTAAACATCGGGGGAGATTGTTAAAGAGTTGTGTCATGTACTCCTCTTAGACTGCAATTCCTTATTTAGAACACCTGGGGTGACTGGTATAGATTTGTGCCGTGTACTCCTCCTAGACGGTTAATGGTTATTTAGAACACCTGGTTTGACTGGTATATATTTTTGTCGTTTTCTCCTTCTAGACGGTTAAGCTTATTTAGAACATCTGGGGTGACTGGTATATATTTGTGCTGTGTACTCTTCATAGACTGTAATTCCTTATTTTAAACATCGGGGGTAACTGGTATGGATTTGTGTCGTGTACTTCTCCTGGGCGGTTAATGCTTATTTAGGTATAGATGTGTGTCGTGTTCTCCTTATAGACGGATTATGCTTATTTAGAAAATCTAGGTAACGTGTATATATTTGTGTCGTTTACTCCTCCTAGACGGTTAATGCTTATTTAGAACACAAAGGTTGACTGGAATAGGTTTGTGTCGTGTAATCCTACTAGACGTTTAACATCTGGGGTGATTGGTATATATTAGTGCTGTGTACTCTTTATAGACGGTCATTCATTTAAACATCTGGGGTGATTGGTATGGTTTGTGTCGTGTACTCCTCCTGGGCGGTTAATGCTTATTAAGAACGTCTGTGAGACTGGAATAGATTTGTGTCGTGTTCTTCTCATAGACGGATTATGCTTATTTAGAAAATCTGGGGTAACTGGTATAGACTTATGTCTTGTACTCCTTTTAGACGGATAATATTCATTTAGAACATCAGGGGTGATTGGTATAGATTTGTGTCGTGTACTCCTCCTTAACGGTTAATGCTTTATTCACAAAAATTAGTACAGATATTTACCACAATGCGGAGGTGCAAAAATGGTAAGAAAATTAGAAACATAAATGTTATACATGTTTCTTTTTTTTAAGCGAGTATATTCATGAATATGTATCGAACGTAGGCCATACTGCTTGTAAATGTATCTCCTTTTTTACCTACTACAACAGACCTCTCCTCTCTCCCACTGGTGGCTTAGATCCCTAGCGGAGGCACGTCTGAGGTGTTAATTCAACCTTTATTTCATCTCACTCTGAGATCGCTGTCTTAATAACGCCTAATACGATGTGTTAACAGAAGGTAAAAACCCATTTAAGTGCACTGTTCCTACTAATGGGTTACGGGTATTGAAACTTTGTACATTGTATATGTGCAGTCTGGTATTAGAATGTTCATACGGCCCCTGGTATCTGTTGGCATGGTCCAAGTCAAAAATGCCTAAAATTGACTTATTTTAATGAAATGGTGTGTTTGAAACCTTCTCGCCGCCTCCCACTCCTGCGGGTTTGAATCTCACTGGGAGCTCGACTTGTAAATGACAAAGGTTTGATTTTTATGGATGGCGGGAGGTATGCAGTACTGGTCCTATCCAGAAGAAAGTGGGTAGTCTCCATTCACCACTAAAACAATGGTACCGTCATATATAGCCTAAATATTGCGAACTATTGCTAGACGGTTAATGCTTTCTTTTCAGCAAATTTAAAAGACATGTTTTATAAACACCTATGGGGAGATGTGCACGTTGTAAGGGTATTTAACGTTGGTGATACAATGATGTGTAAGTTTCGTCCCGTTTAGTACCTAAATCATATGGGATGAATTGGTAATTTCTGTGTTTATTTTCTTGTTCCCATCATACTCTGTCATTAACTGTTCATCATTGATTATCCTATAAATGTAATTGCAAAATACAAGTTATTTTTAATCTGAAAGTTAAATATTGCTGTAGGAACGTTAAATTAAGATTACAATAACTCTAAATGTAACAACTGACGCTAAATGTTACACAATTGACGGTAATCACCATTGACGTTAAAAGTTACACTTTTGAGGCCCTCTAAAGTTTACACAATTAACGTTAAACATTTACAACTTTTCGAGGCCCGCTAAAATTTACATAATCCAACGCTAAATGTTATAAATTTAACAAGAAGCCAGTGATTTTTCATTGTTTTTGAAATTTATTATATACTGTACTTGTGTGCACCATGTCTCACACACAACTTTAAGTATAGCTGTATACGTTTCTGTTTTATTGTTATATAATTATAGTAATTATATACTGAAAGAAAAAAGAAACGCATAATGGGTATTTCCGCTATATATTGTATGTTTAATATGCTACTGTTAATCGAATGGTACAGGGCGACATTAGGCCTGTCCTTTCGGAAAGAAGGTTTATACAGCACCGAATACACCAATGGTTACTCCTTTAAAGTGTCATTAACGACAGAATGCGCATTTGGTTCAAGCAGGTGAGCAAACATAGGCCTAAACAATTTACAATCTCTTCACATTAAACACAATACTGCAATGGCTGGACTTTTTCAAGCGAAACTTCAACGTTTATATATTTCGTGTAACAAAGTATACTTTGATTAAAAGGTCTACTGCATGACAGAGTTGTCCTTTCTGTAATTAATTGTAGCCCCTTTTTGTACAAAACACGTTGATATATATTTGGAATATTACGTGGAATTAGGTGTATATAACAGTGAAGTATATGCCTTTTTTTATTATGCGTTTATTTTTCCTTTCAGTATATCTTTATTTATCGAGGATGGCTTAAAGCCAGTAACAAAGTAACAGCAGTTTAAACAAGGGGCTAATTATATATATTAGTATTATTATATACATTTGTACCTCATGTCTCACTTATGCCTTTAATTATAGTTATATACATTTTATTACATTGTCTGTTTTATTGGTATATGTTCGATTCACAAACAAATTAACAGACATATTGCAAACATATGGTCACTGAATACATATTTAATTTGAATCAAGTTGAATCCTCTATCATTAACTGTAACATAATTTGTTGATTGAACGCAATTTAAATCGACTCCAAGGGTTGAATGATGCGTTTCTATTACTACAACAGGCGTACCTTGTATACCCAGGTGTACCTTGTATTCCCAGGTGTACCTTGTATGCCCAGGTGTACCTTATATTCCCAGGTGTACCTTGTACATCACACATGAAACTTTTAACACGTATTCGGCTTGTGACAAGTTACCTTTTCACAAATGACCAATATCTCAATTTTTTTTCGAGCAATATAATACACTTTCTAAATTTTAACAGTTCTTTGTCATGTGCTCGACTACATTTCAACGAAAGAACAATAACCACACTTGAAGCTTTTGCGTTGTTCCCTCTTTTCTCACGAATGTGGCTCCTATCTTTATAATCTCGTCTGCAATAGCATGGGAGACACATAGCGAGACTTTCATCTTAAAAAAATGTCACATTATTGCAATAACAAGACAAGGGCTATTGAAATACCGGGAGTTATCCTTTTACTGCCCTAAGGTGACGAATTGTGCTACCAGTTAACTATCTTTGGACCCTTTTGTAATCATGTTGTGATTAAATAATAATATATACACTCGTAGGCGAAACACCAAATTCAAGTTTCAATCAACTGTTAATTTTTGAAGTTTATGGAATTGGCTTTTAAAATTTCAAAGTGGTTTAAATGTTGTATAGTAATGTTTCTGAAATTATTAAAGGGCATGCTGGTAGGATATATAAGTTGTTTGCCTTTAGTTACATTAGGTTACTCAGTAAACATGATCAATGTAAGTAAAATTACCTGGTTATCTTTCTTCGTCTACCAACAACTACACCAATATATTGTACTAGCAACTCGACTTAGCATATTCCTTCGGCTAACGATCCGTGGACATAATTATCATACATTTCATATATGTATCAGCTATCTGTTGTTCTTATCACACTTGCACTGTCTTGACTATCACTATCAAAATAAGTATTTTAAAGCTATATACCTGCAATTTATTGTCGAAGGAAATCTGCCAAAAAAAACTGCCATATTTGGTAGTTGCATTTTTACACCTATACGAAGATCTTGCAAATCTTGTTTATGAGCTCTCTCTCCATGATACATATGAAGCACATAGTAAAATAGGGAATGCAAGGTTACAATACGACGGAATAACATTACTGTTGACTTGAATCAAAATTTAATGTAGAAGAAAAAAAGCTGAGTAAAAGCCTTTAATCGCCTTTAAGCTTACTGTATGAAGATTTATTTGCATCGTTTCTACATTTACAATTTTCGCAAGATTTCTACGAGTGATAGACACTCTGTCTCATCAACAATCGGAAAGTACAACTTGCATCTGGAGCGAATTGAATTAAAGTCTTGGCAAAGCATTGATGATGCCTGATAAAAAATTAGCAATAATAAAATGAGAGAGAGAGAGAGAGGAATACGCATATCTGTATTAAATGGTCAAACATCGGAATATATCAATCAACTATAGGGGATGTTTAAATTGAAATTTTCAAACTATACCTGTATTCTTTAAACACTAGTCTCGGATTCACTAGACTTTTTTTGACCAATCACAGTCTGTTTTATTTAGTAGATACGAACCTAAAGTACCAATTATAACGTGCCTTGAGATAACGATAATGATAAAACAGTGCAAAGGAGACAAATTTCGTCAGTGTATTTCCAGATAGTGGAATAACCATTTTGTATTGAGATACATTGAATGCCTTCCCAGTACTTATGAATCCTTGAAAAAAAAAGAAGTTTGTTTAAAATGTAAACACTATTTTGTTCAACAGAATGTATCAAGTGAATGTAAATACTATATATAAATAACTGATATCTCCTTCTACATATGGCGCAATATAAATCATTAAATAACAAATAGGAAAACACTGGTACAATTTAACTGATAATGAGAATATGATATATTGTAGGAAATAAATGGAGAATGTAACAACGCTAAAGGTAACAACTGCCGCCAAAGGTGACAATTCCAACGCTAAAGGTAACAACCTCCGTTAAAGGTAACAGACACCTCTTCGGCTAAAGGTAACAACGCTAACGCTAAAGTAACCTTTCATGTTAACGCTAAAGGTAACAACTCTTTACACTAAAGGTAACAATATTTTTCAACATCCACAGTTTCAATGAAAATTGAGTAAAACATGTTCTTGTTAGTTACAGAGGCACTTGATTCGTTTCAAACCGATGCGACTCGTCTCGGCGTTGTGAGAGAGTGTTGTGGTCGGGAATCCAATCCCACTGGGAGCTCGACTTGTCAAGTAAGAAAGTGTCGATTCTTATGGATGGCGGGAGATATACAGTACTGGTTCTATCCAGGAAAAATGGGGTGGTCAGCCTCAGTCACAAAAAAAATCGACCGATATAATTAATTTGTATATTACCTTACATGTGCTAAAAATGTCTTAAAACACCATTCAAACAAAACAAAAATCCTCTTACATCAAGACGATGCCAAATTAAGGTTGACATTGCGCCATTAAGATTGATTTATCTTGTTTATCGGTGTAAATGCAGTTTTTGACTGTTTAACTGTGATCACTGACATTAAGTGCATGCTTTTCTGTGAAGGTATATATAATTATATATACACATTTAGCCCCATTTTAACAAAAACGGGTGTATTAATAACGTACCGAACAGCTTGTAAACATATCTTATCCTTTACATAAATGGGTACGGTATAATATAGCACAGTTTGTCACAAAACAAAATCACGGATGAGGAGAAAAAAGTTATCATGCAGACTAGAACCAGTACTCATCTCAGAAACAGTTTACTGAAATGTTAACCGAATTACATATGAAAGTTAAACTCGTCATTTTTACTGGGGAACACTTTCCGCATATCAAACACAAAACTCGGCATACATTTTTACACAACCGGCCGATGTTTAAAGAACATATGAATGTCATAGGGCATTGATGACAATACTACAGTTTACTTCCGCTTTCATATTTTGTGCTCAAGTGTTAAATTTGAAGCTGCCATTAGATATATAAATACAAAGAAGGGAGTGTGGTGGGGTTGGGGTGGGTGCGGTTAAACATTTGAAATCTATTTGTTTTTCGTTATTTTACCATATACGAGTGTTTTTATTCATTATTTATGCATTGATCTCAACAATTGGGAATATTGCCAAACCAATTTATTTTGAAGTCAGCCTGTGAGAAAAACATATATAACCTTATCGGGTTTATTTTGCAATCATCAAATATCACGCTGATAGAATTAGAGTTGTTAGGGTCTATACCGTAATTTATTTATACTATGACATGTATAATTATCTCTGTAGTGGGTTTCTGTCACAGATATTACACTTCAATACTTAATGCCCAACAACTATTAACCTGACATTGATTGAATAGCCCCTAATTTCTTAAAGAGGCAACGTTACGGAATATATGGATGTTTCACATATTATTCCAATATAAATCCAACGGAGACGGTACTTCTCTTAGTATAAGCCCACACTCATTAATTAGGGCTCGAACTGGCTTGATGAAAACCGCGACACGCGCTTCATTTAACGCTTGAATCTGGTCATTTATATGGTATCTAGTTCATCGATAAACCGTTAGTGTACAGACTTATTCGTCTGAAAATCCTGTCAACCACGGTTCAGCGAGAGTGACTTTGGTTCACATGCGGGAGGTCGTTTGTTTCGATCCCCCGTAACACCAACTATTTAACTAGTAGCTCCATTGCTTGACGTTTAGGATATAAGGGTTATGCTATGACTGGTCGGTCTGGTGTCAGTATAATGTGACTGGCATGTGTCTACGGAGTAATCCACTCTCATATATATGCACTGCTTAATATGCACACTTGATGTATATAGTAAGCGACGAAGGCTCGAATACGATATGGCCGGACATAAAAAAGACAGGTTGCAAATTGAATTATGACGTTCATTTAAAACACGTTCATTTAAAGTCATATAGATGCATTTTCAAGAAGATATTTAAAAAAAAAAGAAGCAAATTAACACCGCCCCCACCCCCCCCCCCCCCCCCCCCCCCCACACACACAAACAACAAAACACACACAAAACAAACTACAACATTCTAAAGGAAAACATATTATTCCATTCCCCACACAACCAACCACCCATCCATCCACACTGAGCGTGTCCAGCTATGTCTGTTTGTGTTTAGGCGTACGCTCATTCCTTGATACCCGGATGAAGTAGTTTAGATGCTTGCCAAATTTTAGGAGGAGGGGTGTCGCATTCACCGGTGTTCACCATTCCATTTAACGACTAAAGTATTCTGAAAATGTTCCAGATTTCGCTAAATGCGATATAAGAGACAAAACATCTCGCCGCCCGACCCCGTTGCTCAAAATGTCACATCCCCCTAAAACTGCCATCGACATTCCTATTTGCCAAATGTTCCGCCATTTTTGTTATTACGGCGATGCGTGTGGAAAGGGGAACCAATTACGTGTATAATTGTGAAGTTAGTTGGATTTTTTCTTGTAAAGCCCATGTGAAAAATACCATTGTGTCCGTATCGACCATTGTTTCCGCGGATATAATGGCCTAGGTGTAGGGTGTCATTGTGTCCGCAACGCCACTGTGTCCGCATTCCTGGTCGCCTCAAACTTATAACTTAATCAATTCTGCGGGGTACGTCTGTTTCTAACGCCGTTGACAAATATCCTGCAATCCGATTGGTTGACGTATAGGTTTACATATATCTAATGCCAAATTACCTTATACTGTATTTTAAAAGTTGTATTTACACATATATTCGTAACTCTTGGCAAGCCGCTTGGGATTTGTCAGTTAACAATAAACTCCATTTAATTAAACCATTACTCGGAGAATGGAGTTCTTCTAGTAGACCCATTCGTCGAGAGGAAGTTTTCATAGCCCGGTGCAGGATAGGGCATACACGTTATACTCATTCATATTTATTACAAGGTGAGCAATTACCAGAATGTATACTCTGCTTTGCACCGTTAACTGTCAAACACATCTTGTTGAAATGTGCAGACGTTGATCATATGAGTCAGAGGTACTACACTGTTAATACTATAAAAGAGATATTTGAAACTAAAGATTTTAGTCTTGTTTTAGATTTCCAGAAAGAAATCAGACTATATAAATCATTATAATATGTTCTTATATATATTTACTTATATATATAACCGTTGACGGGCATTTGTTGATTTACATACATAGTTTATATTACTGCCATATCATCCCTTATTTGTAAATAGTTTTATCTTTATATATTAACATTAATTTTTACTAACTACTCCATTTCTTCATCTTTTATCAGTTTTTGCGCACAATATGACCTATTTATGTGTCGTCGTGCCGTAAAACACCATTCATTCATTCATTCATTCAAAAATTTGCAACTATTAAATCATGCATAACCCGTCGCAAATCCAGTCAGGTGACGTTAAACCGTACAAAACCTGACGTCATCTAGTTTTATTTGAACGCGTTAAAAGGTAAAAAATACTGAAATGCGTTCGAAACGGGGTAACCCGTATCGAAATGTTGACTTTTCCGACAGTATATCAGTCGTTTACTTCTCGCAAATTTTGTTTAATGGCGACGCGAAACTGCAAAATTTCAATACAGTTAACCGTTGAGACCTGACGGTGCATGAATAACGCATGGCTTACGATAGTGTGTTCGAGCATTATTTGATTACATGGCATGTGTGCTCGTTCCTCTCTCCATATACTGACAAAGAGAATCAAATAATCTGCCAGACCGCGGTGTAAATTTAATACAACGTAAAGTGTAGTGTTTGTCAAGAAAAGTCAAGGCCATCGCAAGTTTTAGATTTATATAAAGCATAAGTATTATTTCAACTGGGGCTCGATAATGTGCACGATGTAATAAGTACAACGTATGCAATGTGTTTATGAACATAGTCAAAATAACTTTCTATTTTAATAGCATTTCAAGTTTGATGTTTCGTTAGATAATTTTTGCAGATTTGTTCAAGCTGAACAAATTGACTATTATTTATGGAGATATTGTAAGCCTGTTGTGGCAACTGGAATGGATGTTAAAATAGTAATGCTTTGCTCACCGATCTAAAACGCTTTATGATGTTCAAGCGAATTACTCAACAATGCGAAATGTTATCCAGTCATGCATGTACCCTGTTTAAACTGTTCAAGGTGAGAGATGTATACATTTCAAATATTAAGGATCTGTAGCAACATATAGAGGCTATTTGTTTGTTTTGAGTGAATATAGGATTTATTTTCATCGAGAAGTGAGAAAACTTATATTTTCACGAGTGCTTTAGGACGATTGAAAATATTTGAGTTTTCCCACTTTAACTATAAGTCAACTGGTCTTAATATTAAAGGCCAAGTAAAAATAGAATGTGTTTTGTACACTAATTACTATTATCTAACACATTTAGCCTTCTTATTGCAAAGGCTTTAAAAACAAAGACACTCAGATGTTTTATAATTTTGTGATTTTCACTATTGAAAAATCCAAAAATTTAAACATACTTGGTCTTTTCCAATTATACTTCTTTATATATTTTTCTCTTAACTCATTATATAATGAACATTCAATAACAAAGTGATACTCATCTTCTAGTTTTGCACATGTGATACATTTACGTTCATTTATTGGTATGCTATTCGGCTTATGCCATCTCCCAGCTTCTATTTGTAAGTTATGAGATGATAGTCTTAGTCTTGATAATGCATTTCTATACTTTGGTATATTTAAAACATATAAGTAAGGTTTCATAACATAGTTAGTTTAGTTTAAACATATTTATTTTACATCGATTGCGAAACATAGATATCTACTATCAATGTGTAAAAATTAGCTCTGCTTGAATTTTTCCAAACGGGAGTGCATATCTTGAATAAAGGTATCGTGTTATCGTTTTTAACACTGTAAAGAAATAAATCATTGTTCCCTACACCTTCGAAAAGCCAAGCTTCATAAAAACCAAGTGAGGCTAATAAATGTTTAATAAAATGACCAAGTTCTTCTTATTTGGATGTAACTCAGCATCACGTCTCATCAGAGTATAAACATGTTTTACAAATTTATTTTCATGACATCCAATACTTTTTAACCAATATTTCAAAATATTTAAATACCTTTGATTAATTAGATTAATACTTCCTAGGATACATATACAAAATCATATTGTGTACATCTTTTAACATTTAATACTTTCTTACAAAAAAAGTATGGACTCTTACAATATTCAAAGCCGTAGAAAATCCACATACTTCAGATCCGTAGTTCAATATCGGAAGTACAAGTTTATCAAATAAATCCAATTTATCATAAAAAGAGTAATATCAACAAATGAGAAAGAGGACATTTAAAGAAAAGAAATAAAGGGGAGGGAGCTGATAAGGGGGTGAGGATGAGGTGAGGTGTTGATTGCCATGTAAACAATAGTCTTCTATCAAATCTCAACATGGATTCCAACTTTGGCCCTGATAGATTAGCATCTTTTAAACCCTGCATATATAATAACATAATACATATCTATTTCTCTCCGACTTTCTGTGTAACTTATGCAGTCATTTTTTCACCACTTAATAAGTTTTATCATGCAGATATGCACTTTTCTGTCTAATAAAGGGGTGACCTATTAAATGTTGCTTTAATTAGGCACTGACCAATAAAGCAAATCAATGCGGAATCCCTCGGC
Source organism: Cyrtodaria siliqua (assembly GCA_037043455.1). Lineage (NCBI taxonomy): Eukaryota > Metazoa > Mollusca > Bivalvia > Adapedonta > Hiatellidae > Cyrtodaria > Cyrtodaria siliqua. The sequence continues at coordinate 167,181 of JAWPHD010004159.1, read as the reverse complement.
GTTTATTGTACGTAACGTTATCTGACGTCATAAAACAAACAAAAAACAACAACATGGCGACGTCCTCGATAAGCGTACCATTCTGAGAAATAGGTAATAATAGTAATTCATACAGAAAATATGGATAATCTACATGATAAATAGAATATTATGTCTGTGCCTTTTACTATCAAGTTTATTAGGCTCGGAACGAAAACGAAGAATGTCTCGGCAGAGCCTCGCCATTCTTCGTTTTCTAAGCCTCGCCGAATATTATGTCTGTGCCTTTTACTATCAAGTTTATTCGTTTTCTAAGCCTCGCCGAATATTATGTCTGTGCCTTTTACTATCAAATTTATTAGGCTCGGCACGAAAACGAAGAAAGGCTCGGCAGAGCCTCGCCATTCTTCGTTTTCTAAGCCTCGCCTAATAAACTTGATAGTCTGTGCCTTTTACTATCAAGTTTATTAGGCTCGGCACGAAAACGAAGAATGGCTCGGCAGAGCCTCGCCATTCTTCGTTTTCTAAGCCTCGCCTAATAAACTTGATAGTAAAAGGCACTGACATAATATTCTCTATTTATAATCTACCTCTCACTCGATTGTATAACGTGGAGACGACCCTGCGGACACAATGGCTTTGCGGACACAGTGGACCACTATGCCTAGGCCATGATGTCCACAGACACAACAGCTGATGCGGACATATTGGCCTCCTTCACCCATATGTGATTAGACTGAAAATGAAAAATGGCGACCATTTGTAAAGACTATTAATGTTTAGCTTTTTAGCGGAGTTATGGCCCTTGATTTAGTTAAAAATGCTATATTTTGCCTCGTTAAGACGATAGGGCCTTAATTGTTCATCCGATCTTTGCGAAACTTTACCAGATTGTTAATATCATTGAAAGCTAGATAACATTCTAAAACAAGCCAGATCGGAGTTATGTTAATTTAGTTAAAAATCCTATATTTTGCCTCGTTAAGACGATAGGGCCTTCACATTTGTCATCCGATCTTTACCAAACTATTCTTTAATATTAATAAAAGCTCGGACAAGTTCGAAAACCAGCCAGATTGGACCATTTATATCGGAATTATGTCCCTTGATTTTCTGAAATATGCTATATTTTGGCCTCATTAAGACGAAAGGGCCTTCATTTGGTCGTATTTCAGTGAAACTTTGCAGGGATGATCAGTACCAAGCCTAGTTGTACATATCTTCAACGTGTGAATTTTGGTGGAATTATGGCCCTTTAAAGGTTTTAATACACACACTTGGTATGGACTAGTTCTCCTGAAACTCTGGCCGGATTTAAACGAAACGTTGCAGGGTTGATCAGCACCAAGCCTAGTTGTGCATGTCCGGTTTACAGAATTTGATTTTTGGCGAAGTTATGGCTCTTTAAAGATTATCATACACAAACATTTTTCGGGCTAGTTCTCCTGAACTCCTGGCTTGATTTCAACAAAACTTGACAAGGAGTATCAAACCTGGTTGTACATTCCGGTTGAAAGCTTTTTGTCAGAGTTATGGCCCTTTAAATGTTTTAATACACTGACATTTTTCAGACTAGTTCTCCTGAACGTCTGGCTGGATTTCAACGAAACTTGGCAGGGATGATCAGTACTGAGCCTAGTTGCCTATGTCATCGCCATGTTCCGGTTGAATTATTTTTGAAAGAGTTATGGCCCGTTATACATAAACTTTATCTTGAGCAAGTAGAGCGTCCACAGGCCCTCTTGGGCCTCTTGTTTATTTTTCCAACACTTTATTTTGTTAGCTCTATAGACATAAATTTTGAAAGTTATTAAATGATCATGATCTATCCACATGGTGGCCTATATCATTTTGAACATTAAACCCTTCGAATATATATAAGTATTAATACTGAATGATATTGACTTCTATTAGAGTCGAAAAGCAAACATTGGCAGGATTAGCAGCTCATAATTCGAACAATTGTTCTTATGCATCCATCATTATTTGAGAGGTATTATTGTTTACGAGCGATCATTACTGCTGTACATTACAGTCGCGTAAGAATGTTTTATATACTGTGGAGGCAAGTGGGGTCCAACTGAACATTTTCAATGTTTGATAAGGTTTTCTTTATCCGCCTTCTTTTTGCTTGTCACATATTTTAATAAACATACTAGCTGCTTTGCTGTGACAATTGATTAGTCTTATGCCCTGCCTTTGGTGTATGAAAACATATGTTGGCAAAATATGTGGTGGGGATAGGGGAGACGGTATGTGAGTGCAGTGTTGGATTGGAAGATAAGCTTATCGTATGTGGCACATGCAGCGTATGTATCATATCCACTGCCAAGGAATGAGCCCCGCAATGTATAGTATGTACAACAGATCTGGTAACTGAATGAATGAATGAATGAAAGTCTTTATTTTAAGAGGGTGACCCAATTAACATTAGCTAATCTTCCTTGGGGCCCTCTGAATAAAACACATATTTATACATACATACAAACACATTAACAATATAATCAGTGATTTAACAAAATAATATCATATAATAATAGAAATCAAAATATATCAGTTCAATGATGGTAAAAGTTAAAGCATTTTCCCTGTAATTAAGATATAAATAGCAATACACGACACATTCAAATATAGAACATTTAGCATTAGAGATCAAACAGAGGCAGTGGTTTTGAAATTATTTAAACACCAATTTTTTCATTTTTTTTATAGTTAAAATGATTAATCTTTTAAACTTTATTTAAAATTAGAAGTACGAGTATGAAAATTATCCCGACTTTATCCACTTGATAAAATTAGAAGTAAAACTGTTTATTGTAGGACAGAGTCTAATATAATCTGGGATACTATTCCATACTTTAGCCCCAGAGTAAGACATGCTTCCTTTAAATAATTCTTTATTTGGTTTCGGTATTAAAACATTTAAATGGTTTGATGACCTTAAGTTTCTGTGATTATTATTATTGTACTGAAACATGTTTTGAATGTAAGACGGAGTGGCATTTTGAAATACCCTATACATAAATTTTGCCTTTTGAAGTAAAATTCTATGTTCAATACTAAGTACATTAATACTCAATAAAGCTTCATTTAGGTTAGTGTATTGCTCACCTAGGATAATATGACATGCCCGCCGCTGTAATCGAATAAGAATTTGAATGTTTGATTTGTTTGTACTTCCCCAAATAATATTACAGAAATCTAAATGTGGTTGTATATATGCCTTATAAAACAGAATCCTATAATGTAATGGCAGAAACAATTTTATTCTTGATAAGAGCCATAAATTTGTGGAAATCTTTTTCCGAACGAAGGTAATGTGATTGTCCCATTTAAGATTTTCATTAATATGAACTCCAACAATTTTATCCCCTGCTGTTAGCTCTAAATTAACATCTTTATAGTGTAATGATAATTTTTTATTTACCAATTGAGAACGTTTTTGTGGCGTAGTAATTAATAGGACTTTTGTTTTAGCAGCATTTAAAACCATACCATTATCTAAGCACCAGTTACTAACATTATTTAAAGCTCTTTGCAAATTTCTTTCAACTACTGTTTTCGATAAATTTATATCATATATAGTGGTATCGTCTGCATACATATCTACATTAGAATCATTTTCTTGTACATACAACGGCAAGTCATTAATAAATAATAGAAATAATAGTGGTCCTAGAATGGATCCTTGTGGAACTCCACAGGTAGTAATTTGTTTATCTGAAATAACACCATTAACGCTTACCGACTGTGTTCTATTAGTGAGATAAGATTCAAACCATTTAATAGTAATGTTACTGCATTTGTATATTTTTAACTTTTTTAATAGTATATCGTGCGAACATAAGTCAAAAGCTTTTGAAAAATCAAGCATTACAACACCGACAATTTCACCATTATTTAATGACTTCAACCAGTTATCTATCATATGCACAAGAGCAGTTTCACAGCTATGTTTTTTTCTAAATCCGCTTTGTGATTTACATAATAACTTATAATGGTTAAGATAAGTAATAAACGAATCATGTACATGTTTCTCAATTAATTTTGAAAGTGTTGGTAGTATGGATATTGGTCTGTAATTATTTACATCGTTTGCTAGTCCTTTTTTGAATAAAGGGTTTACTTTAGCTGATTTCCATTGATCTGGGAAAACACCCTGTGATATACTACAATTAATTATATGTGTGATACTGCTTGATATAACATCTGCAGATAATTTTAGTAATTTCGGCCCTATCTGATCGAGGCCTGTAGCTTTTGACACATCTAAGTTAGTAAGCATTTTACGAGTTTCAGATTCTGTTATTAATGGAATGTTAAAGTTCATGAGATTCGGGACATTTGCATTTACAAAGTTTTTAACATTTATGAAATCAGAATCTGGGATTGGTTCTTTTAAATTTGAAGCTATGTTTACAAAAAAATTATTAAACTCATTAGCAATTTCTGTCTTGTCATTTATGTCTTGATTATTTATTTTAATATTATTTATTACATTTGATTTATTTTTATTTTTTGAAGACGCACCATGCTCTCTAAAAATCTTCCAAATTGATTTAGGGTCCGATTTACCTTCTTCGATTTTTCTTTCATAAGATGAATTTTTAGAAACATTTATCAACCTGTTAACTTTGTTTCGGGCATTTTTATAATTGTTTATATCGCCTTTGGTTTTAAATGTATCTCTTTCTTTCATTCAATCTAAAATTTCTGGATTTAACCAGTCTGGTTGCTGCAAATTCTTTACTCTATGAATCTTAACTGGAATGTGATTTTCTATTACACTTGAAAAATTAGACACCCAGGTGTGAAGTACTTCATTTGTATCAGTGTTATTATTCCTAACACCCCAGGGTATGCTGATAAGATCTGCTATGAAAGCTTCTTCAGAAAATGTTTTAAAAGATCTGTATTTAATAAAATTGTGAGAATATTTTTTTTCTTTAAAATTTAACTTACGAGTGCAAAACACCGGGAAGTGATCGGATAGACCTATTCTGGGGACATTTACATGATATATATTAAGATCACAATTACAGTAAATATGATCAATCAATGTTTTTGAATTAAGACATTCTCTTGTTGGTTCTTTGACTAATTGTTTTAAGCCAATTGATGAAATAAAATTTGACCACTCGACGTTTATATTTCTATTTAATAAATCGCGATTGATATCTCCTAAAATTATAATTTGTTTTTCCTCTAATTGAACCTTTTCTATATGAGAATCAAAATTTGTTTTCCAAATAACTCTTGATTCGGGATGTCGATACATAGACCCGACAAGAAATGGTTTACATTTTACTGGCATTATTTCAAGCCAAATTATTTCAATATTTTCATCCTCTAGATCTGACCTTCTTATACAATTTATACCTTGTTTTACGTATACTGCCAAACCACCGCCCCTATTTTCGGTACGATCGCACCGAAAAGGTATTTGATAACCGTTTATAATAAAAGCTTCAGTTTTATGATTACAATTAAATTTTGTTTCACTAATGCCCATAATAGATATATCATTTTCTGGAGAAGTTAACATTATTTTAAGTTCATCAAATTTTGAAGACATTCCTTGTAAATTTATGTGTCCAATATTAAATTTATTTTTAGGCAAACCTAAATGTATTAAATAATTGTGTTGTTCATCTGGCAAGTTTATATTTTGGTTATCATTTATAGTATTTCTATTTTGAAAAACATCTTGAACAATTTCGTTTTGATTGTCACTTAATACACAGTCACAGTCAATTTCATTGCATGAGGTGCATATGTTAGGTAATATGTTAAAAAAGTTTGAATCAATTAGCTGATTTTCGGCATCATTGCCTTCTCCCTATAGGTTCCAACAAATCTCTTGTTTATGTCCGCTTAAACCGCAGCCCCAGCAGGTGACTGGTGTCCTGTGGCGGCATTCATGTGTATCGTGGCTCGTCTCATAACAATTCATGCAGTGTCTCTGTCGCGATGTAAACCGACTCCGTGGTGAAATTGGCTGGTTAAACCCATGCTGGTTTGGCTGACCTATGTATACACATTTCTTGTAGTCATGTACAATGTGAACGGATCTGTCAATTGTAGCTAACAAGCGCTTAGTTCCAGACCTTGACAAATGAATATGGTCATAATCGCTTAAGAAGTGTTTTAGCAGTGTTCCGTTTTTGTCATGAAATGCTCTGTATGAATCTGCGATGTCCGTTTTGTGATGTACTGACAAACGCTCTACAATCATATTTAGGGGGTTAACATCTACATCTCCTCTTGGGGTCACTTTAGATAGAACAATTTGACACTTTTCATTTCTTGCTTTAATTAAGGCGATGAGTTGATCATATTCTTCCTCTATTAATTCGATATCTCGGTTACATGATATGTCATTTCCACCTACGAAAAGGACGATTGTATCAAATTTTGTTAAATCATACATGTCAATATCAGCGATCAAGTTTCTTATCTTTGCTCCAGATACGGAATGTTTGTGCACAGCGTGTTTCAGGCCTTTGGTATTTACGCCTTGCATTATTGAATCACTCATTAATAACACACTTTTGCTTGTTTCTCTCATTTTCGGTACTTCACGCACAGTTGGTGGTCTTCTCTGTGTGTCTTGTTTAATAAGGGAATCATCATTTCCTGACCTCTCACTTGTGACTACCTTGATATCCTGCTGGGCTGAGGGCTGTGAACCTGTAATCGTATTTGATTGTCCAGACACTTTGTTTTCTGGAGTGGCATTATTTGATGAAGAATATCGAATATGTCCATCTGTTTGTTGTGTGGGAATTGGATCCCTGCTGAGTACGGCGGCATATGTAGATGTTTGCTTTATGTTAATGACTTCCTGTCTCAGCATGTTTGTTTCACTTTGCAAGTTTGATATAGCATCACAGATGGTATGAATTAAGTCCTCATTTTCTGTGTTGTTTGGTTGTTGTTGGTTTACATGACTTATCCCATCTGGAGTGGTTTCCATAGATACATGCGATGGTGTTTCAGGTAATGGCAGGCATGGTGATAATTCATCGCGCATTGCATTTGTTAGACCAATAAACTGGTACAAAAACTCGGGCATTTTTCTTCTAAACTTAATTTCTGTCCATGTCCTATGTGCTGGGCCTGTTATAACCAGTTCGTTTGTTTCCAAATCTAATGAGAGCTTACATTTTACATTTAGCACTCTGGTTGAAATGTTGTTGCGTGTAACATCTACAGGTTGGTTGAAGTCGGCAGTAATCTTTGATTGAACAATGTCACACAGGACTGCAGACTTGAATTGTATGGTTGTTTTCGTGTCATTTTCTTTGATGTAATAGAAATGTCCTTCATACTGGTCAATGAATTGCACATTCTCTGTTTGAGTTTCAATTGATTTTGATTGCACTGGCTGAATTTGAGAAGTAGCCTGTGATGGGCCTGTATTTGATTTTCCCATTTTTATAATAACACGTAATGTACAATTATTATACAAGTTAATATATTTCCTAAGATTGTTAAATAATCCTTCTACTTGATATATGGACAGGTATTACGCATATGTATATCACTAGTATTTATAGGTAATGGAACAGCAGGTGTTCTAGTCCTTGATTATGAATTTTGACTTTTTCCTCCAAATAACACACTTTAACTTTTATAAAAACACTATATTTTTGTTTGTAATAATCCTTATTAATCCAGTCATTAATGTAATGTAAAATTATTCCAAATATTCACTTAGTATAGCCATTAACCAAGAAATTATAAGAGAGCACTTAAAACACGTCTTATCAGTCTGACTGCAAGAGATAGGAAAAAAGCTAACGCTGTGTTTGGGAATATTTAAAGTGTGGTATGCCAAACTTCTCCACATCATTGTTGGATTCAATGAACGATATCGACCTTATTAACAGGTTGGAGAGTCTGTCAATACCAGATAGCCCGTTGTTCGATTGTCTAGGGTCACCTACTGCTGATTCCTCCCCGATAACCTTGCCAAAACTTAAAACTAAACGTGTCAAATCTACTAACAACAATAAAAAGGCAGCTTCATACCATTCTTGAATCTGCTAAGCCTGACATTATATTTGGAAATCAATCGTGGCTTTCTCTAGATATTTCAAATTCTGAGATATTTCCTGAAGATTATGAAGGTTAAAACAGAGTAGGTGACGCCCACGGTGGAGTATTTTTGGCATTTGGAAGGATTTACTTTGTGTCCAGACACCTTAGCTGGTCACAGATTGTGAAATGACATGGTGTAAGCTAGAGATTGTTGGATGCAAAACCCTCTACCTTTGCTGATTCTATAGACCCTGTATAGGTAGACACTGGATATCTTGGTCAACTTAATGGTTCACTTAGGCGTATCATGACAAATAAAAATGCTCAGGGTTCTCGTTGGTGGTGACTTTCACTCTGGAGATGTGGACTGAACTAATATGCACGTTACACCTAGGGTTTCAAAAAGTCAAACGCAAAGGCAACTTGTTGACATTGTCCAGGAACACAGCCTCACCCAAGTTGTTGATATCCCCACCAGAAATGACAGAACGCTTGACATTTTATTGACGAATAACCCTTCCCCAGTCAACAGAATTAAAGGCATGCCACCAATTGGCAAGTCAGATCACGACATCATCCATATCGAATTTGACATAAAAGCTAAACGAATTAGACAAACACCCAGAAAGATATTTTTATGTAAAAGGGCAGAAATGGATGGTCATAGAAATCACATGACGGCATACAGTGTCAAATTCCATTCAAGAGACCTTGATGAAATACCAGTTAATGACCTATGGATGGACTTCAAAAATGAACTACTGACGGCTACTGATAGGTTTATCCCATCAAAAATGCCCAAAGCAAAAACAGCTTACCCTTGGATTGATAAACCTATTCTTCGGTTAATACGTGAAAGGGAAAAGATATATCACCAAGCTCGAATGTCAAAAGACTCTTCAACTCAAGACCATTATAACAAATTTAGAGCTGTGGTCCGAAAGAAAATTAGGGATGCATATTGGCGATATATATCAGGTATATTTTCATTGACAGACGATGACATTGGTCAATCCCAATATGACAAACAAAAAACATTCTGGTCTTTTGTAAATAGTTTGAAAAAAAATCACACGGAATTGCCTCCTTTAAGCCGTGGTCACATCTTACGTAATTGACCGTAGTGGGGAATGACCGTAATTGGCCGTAGTTGAACGTATTAAACGTAGTTGAACGTAGTTACACGTAGATAACCGTAGTTTAACGTAGTAATGAACGTAGTTTGAACTTATGATTTGCCCGTAGTAAGCACATAATTTTTCAACATGTTCAAAAATTGGTTACGGTTAACTACGATGTTGTGACCCTACTGTGACCGTAGTTTGAACGTAGTTGACCTTAGTTAACCGTAATTGACCCTACTTAACCGTAGTGTGTACCGTAGTTGACCGTAGTACCTGCCAAAACACATCAACAATACGGTTAACACTACGGTCAACTAGGGATCTACTAGGGTTGAACTACGTTTGAAGTATGTTCATAGTACGGATAACTAGGGTCAACTAATAAGAAATGTTGTTTAGGAGTTCCTGGTCACGTGGTCCCTGTAGTCTGTCGCGTACATTTCTGGGATTACAGACATCTTGTTTTTTAGGATTAAATTTTTAACTGCATACGTAAACAATGGGTGACAGAGTCACGATTGCGAAGTTCTTGTGTCAGATAAACATGGAACTTGTGGGTCTGGCAAGAGATCTTGTGGATTTGGAGGACCTAGAGGAACAGGAAAGGAGGGAGAATAGAAGACAAAGGAGATGGTGGACCAGGGACTGGCTGCTGCGTAGACCCGTCCACGGTCAGTATGAGGCTCTGATGGCAGAGCTTCAAGTGGAGGACCCCCAGGCCTTCCAGCAATTTCTGCGTGTAGATGTGGCCACATTCTATGATATCCTGGCCAGGATTGAGGGAAGGATCACCAAGCAGACCACCATTTTGAGGTGTCCCATCTCTCCTGCGCTAAAGCTGGCGTTCACCCTCAGGTATCTGGCCACTGGAAACTACTACCGAGACCTCCGGTTCGGCTTCAGGGTAGCCCACAACACTATGTCAGGCCTCATTGTTGATGTGTGTCAGGCTCTGATTGATGTCCTGGAACCAGTGTTTGTCAAGCTTCCCACAGAACCTGAAGAATGGCAGCAGGTGGTTCGGACCTTTCAGCAGAAGTGGCAGTTCCCACACACCCTTGGTGCTCTTGATGGGAAGCACATCCGAATCAAGAAGCCACCCCACTCAGGTTCTATCTACCACAACTATAAGGGGTTTGACTCCATTGTACTCATGGCCTTGGTGGATGCCCAGTACCGCTTCCTGTGGACACAAATTGGAGACGTCGGCTCTAGTTCGGATGGCCAGATCTGGAACCATTGTGACTTTCGCCAAGCACTGCAAGATGGTGTCCTTGGTGTTCCAGATGCAGACCCGCTACCAGGGGATGATGTTATCACCCCCTACTACATCATGCCTGTTTGTGTCCAGTCTTCATGAATTCAGGGTGCCCCTTGCTGTAGAGTTCCTGATGGGATTCTACAAACTCAAACACTACTTCTTCTTGATCCAAGTGCAGCCTGAGGGGAGGCCTCTTCTCCTTGGAAGTCCCAGTAGGAGGGTCGTCATGAGTACCTCGTGTCTCCTGGGCATCAGTCCCCTGAGTCTCCTGAGGCTCTTCCATCCTCTCTGGCTCCTCATTATTAATACCTACAGCACCCACTGCACATGTGTTTGCAGCAGTTTTGGAAGAACATCGTTTCTTCCTAGGCGGCATGGCAGAATAAGCGATCAGCAATGTTGGCTCGTCAACTTCCAAAAGCACAATGACTGTAGCTTACCCGTACTGCGCAGGCGCAGCCACAACGTTTTACCGTAGCTTAACGCAGTTGACCCTAATTTACCGTAGTTGCGCGTACTTAGGATGTAGTTTATACGTAGTGTAACGTAGTTACTCGTAGTCAGACGTAGTGATACCCTAGTTAACCCTAGCCACTTTGCTCGCAGTTGAATGTAGTTGACCGTACTTACACGTAGTTCAACCTACTTAGACTTTCTATATTTCCTCTTTTTGCCAATTTTGAACCTACTTCGAACGTTCTTCAACCTAGTTGACCGTAGTAACACTACGGCAGACTACGTTTGAAATGAACTACGGTCAACTACGTGCATGACCGTAAATGTGACCATGGCTTTAGGGAAAACGGCATCTTAAAGTCAAACAGCAAATACAAGGCCAGGTGTACTAACGTATCATAAGCTAAACAGGTCAGGTGTTGTAACGTATCATAAGCTGAACAGGTCAGGTGTACGCTGAACAGGTCAGGTGTACTAACGTATCATCAGCTATAGCTACAGTCCATACGCTGACCGATGTCTGTACGGTTTTAGTAATATACTGCGCAAAATAAATTTAGCACATGAAATGCTTGTGCTGTGCATGTTCGGGGTCAATGATAATGTGACATAGACATGACCAATAATAATGCTACAAAGTCCTCGGTGATAAAATTAAGGAAATATGATGGAAACAGATTTGCATAGGTTATCGAAAAACGTTCTTATTTCAATGAAAATGGAGATAATTTTAAAATTACAAAATTTGAAATATTTTTGTTTGTGAACACATTTCTGCAATTTTTAAACAATGACAGAATGGGCAATTCTTGTCAAGGCAAACATTATATTTGTTCAAAGCAATACGAACATGTATAATAAAGTACGTTGTTTTTAATTTAGGGGATGTAATTCTGATACTTCACTTAGAAAATGATAAAATAACAGGATGTTTTGAATATCACAGCCTTACCTGGAATTGCTAATATCTCCAAACAATTGTATCAATGTTCATATGGTTAATCTGTTTCCGTAAAAAGTCGTGCTAAACATTTTTGTTCAGTATATCTTATATAATGAAGCTACATATATCTACCTGAAGATATATGGTGTTCCCCAAATGTCTTTCTTCGGACTTTATACAATTTTAAGAACCTGACAGTTTTTGATATATAAATTTCAGAAGTGAAAGTAGACAAGGTATGCAATTGCAGTGGTAAAAATAACGTTGATCTTTGACCAGGTGTTAGTATACAGCTGAAGAAATGTTTCTAAGAAGATATTCAACCCCCTGTTTCCTCGTGGACGTTTAATAGCATACATGTTTATTTGCATGATAAAGTACGTTTCCCAGAATTCTATTCAGGTTAGAGTTTTTAACAGCTTGTCAACATTCTCATTTACTATGGAAGGGGCATGGAGACTCATTTACTATGGAAGGGGCATGGAGACTCATTTACTATGGAAGGGGCATGGAGACTGATTGCCTATGGATGGGGCATGGAGACTCATTTACTATGGAAGGTGCATGGAGACTCATTTACTATGGAAGGGGCATGATGACTCATTTACTATGGAAGTGACCTGGAGACTCATTTACTATGGAAGGTGCATGAAGACTCATTTACTATGGAAGGGGCATGGAGACTCATTTACTATGGAAGGTGCTTTGAGACTCATTTACTATGGAAGCGGCATGGAGACTCATTTACAATGGAAGGGGCATGGAGACTCATTTACTATGGAAGGTGCATGGAGACTCATTTACTGTGGAAGGGGCATGGAGATTCATTTACTATGGAAGGTGCATGGAGACTAATTTACTATGGAAGGATAATGGTGACTCATTTACTATGGAAGGGGCATGGAGACTCATTCACTATGGAAGGGGCATGGAGATTCATTTACTATGGAAGGTGCATGGAGACTAATTTACTATGGAAGGGGCATGGTGACTAATTTACTATGGAAGGGGCATGGAGACTCATTTACTATGGAAGGGGCATGCAGACTCATTTACTATGGAAGGGGCATGGAGACTCATTTACTATGGAAGGGTCATGGAGACTCATTATGGAAGGGGCATGGAGACTCATTTACTATGGAAGGGGCATGCAGACTCATTTACTATGGAAGGGGCATGGATACTCATTTACTATGGAAGGTGCATGAAGACTCATTTACTGTGGAAGGGGCATGGAGACTCATTTACTGTGGAAGGGGCATGGAGACTCATTTACTATGAAAGGTTACTATGGAAGGTGCATGGAGACTCATTTACTATGGAAGGGGCATGAAAACTCATTTACTATGGAAGGGGCATGGAGACTCATTTACTATGGAAGGGGCATGGAGACTGATTGACTATGGATGGGGCATGGAGACTCATTTACTATGGAAGGTGCATGGAGACTCATTTACTATGGAAGGGGCATGGTGACTCATTTACTATGGAAGGAACATGGAGACTAATTTACTATGGAAGGGGCATAGAGACTCATTGACTATGGAAGGGGCATGGAGACTCATTTACTATGGAAGTGAAATGGAGACTCATTTACTATGGAAGGTGCTTGAAAACTCATTTACTATGGAAGGGGCATGGAGACTCATTTACTATGGAAGGTGCATGTAGACTCATTTACTATGGAAGGGGCATGGAGACTCATTTACTATGGAAGGGGCATGGAGACTCATTTACTATGGAAGGTGCATGGATACTCATTTACTATGGAAGGGGCATGGAGACTCATTTACTATGGAAGGTGCATGGAGACTAATTTACTATGGAAGGATAATGGTGACTCATTTACTATGGAAAGGGCATGGAGACTCATTCACTATGGAAGGGGCATGGAGACTCATTTACTATGGAAGGTGCATGGAGACTAATTTACTATGGAAGGGGCATGGTGATTAATTTACTATGAAAGGGGCATGGAGACTCATTTACTATGGAAGGGGCATGCATACTTATTTACTATGGAAGGGGCATGGAGACTCATTTACTATGGAAGGGGCATGGAGACTCATTTACTATGGAAGGTGCATGGAGGCTCATGTATGCTATTGCAACCTACATCGGAATAACATATGTCTACTGCTGCCCATAAATAATCAAAACGTAAACTCGATACACTCCGGAACATGTCAGTTACTAGATTTTTTTATTGAGACAAACTGTAACCCTTAAAATAAATTATTTAAAACCAACTTGAGAGTCTATCATTTCTAAAGACATTTATTTCAAAGCAATATCTACGTTGCTTCCCTGGTGAGTGTATATGCAACTGGAATATGTCAAACGTTAATGCAATGCACTTAAATTAGAAGGTACAATACATCTTATGATTGAGTGCCTATCCTATCAACAATTTACAGTCGCAATGGACCTGTGTGCATCACTTCATTGTTTTTAGTCTATTCTAATGATGAAATATGAAAGCATTCGCCACAAATCCTACTTTATTTCCGGACACTGGCCAAACTCATGATCCCTGAATTATGGTGGCTGATTTCTGCCATTTGTCGTCTTTTCGTCTTTTCGTTATTTCGCCCCCGAAAAGACGACAGAACGAAACGACGACAGGACGAAAAGACGATAAATGCAGCGCGAAAAGACGACAGGACAAAAAGAAGACAGAACGTAAAGACGCCATTTCTAGGGCGAAAAGACGACAGAACGTCAAGCCGTTCAAATGGCGTCTTTTCGTTCTGTCGTCTTTTCGCGCTGCGTTTGTCGTCTTTTCTTTTTGTCGTCTTTTCGTTCTGTCGTTCTGTCGTCTTTGCGTTCTGTCGGCTTCTCGTTCTGTCGTCTTTTCGCCTTCCGGTTGACATGCGCGTTTCGGTCATTGCGACCATTTCGTCGTGAGTGACTACTAGAAGTCGGGACGATTTTGAACTGTCGGAGAATCGGGCAAAATTGACAGGGAGTGTGCATACCGTATGTTCAATAAATAATAAACGAAGGGTTACTAGTTCTGTTAAGTCGTTTATATAAACGCAGAATGGTCATTATAATTATATTGATCACTAACCTTGTGTAAGGCAATAAACATGTAATTATGGTATGTCGAATAAAAGTAATGAACTGTATTGATTCTGCAACTCATTAATTAGTTTTTCACACCTTATATAATGGATATTGAAGTCATAATTATATGTTTGACTTTATCTTAATCAGTTCTTGTTGAAAGTGTCAAGATTTTGCAATATGTATATTATATGGACAGAGGATGTTAAATTAGTTAATATTTAATAGTTGTTTATGACCGTAACCTGGCTGTATGATCTTGTATAATGATGCCAAACACATGTATAAAGTTACAGTCCATTATGTAAAGCAGTTTCGGAGATACAAGCTTACATGTACATTCCAACTTCAACCGAGTGGAGACGACGATCAAGTGATGACAATTTCTCCTTTTTTTCGAAGAGTCGAGCTATCAAATTAAATGTTAAGAACGTGTATACGTGTTACCTCCTTTCTTGACTGTTATATTTCATATGTTGTAGATATAGTTCTAAACTATTGACATATTACCATCAACTTGATATGTTACACAATTATTTTAAATAACATATTAAGAGAAAAATCAAATATTAGGGTATGGCATTTATTGACTTCCAAATGAACAATCAAGTACATGTTTAACAGTTCCGTATAATATGAAACACATTCTTAATTATGCAACAAAAAAAAAGAAATGAACTGATGTATAATGGATAATGTGTATACAATAAGTTCAATCCTCTTTTAATGAAGTAACATAAATTGGAGTAATATGTATGATTTTGAGTAATTTTCTGAACTTTTTTGGTTGCTCATTTAACTATAGATACATACTGATTTGTGGTCGACATATTAGGAATATTATAAACGTAATAGTATTTCTATTACCGGTGTTTTCTTTGTCTCTTGTGTGCGTGTGTGTGTGCGTGCATGCGTTCGTGCGTGCGTGAGTGGGTGAGTGCGTGTTTATGTATGTGTGCGCGAGTGGTTGCATGTGCGTGCACGACTCTGATACAATATAATTATATCTTCATTTTGATTTTGCATGAACTGCCATTGACAACTGTTAAGATAATTATGTATGTATAACATGTATACTGATAGGCCATTTGGTCTTTTGTATGAATAAAGTATCTATCTAACTATGTTTCCTATACCAACCTACATTGATAACTATAAGGTATAATCATTGTGATATTATGGTTCCAACAAACGGTCCCGGGAAGTTAGTGTTAAATTTAAAAGTCAATATTTTGCTTGTCATTTGTTTGAATAGATCGAAGAATATGAGCCAAAATCGTGTCTATTTTTAAGTGGCCCCGGAAAGTAAATCATTAAATACAATGTTTATTACATTTTTACATAAACAAATCCATAGTTATGTACGCTAAACCATCCTATATTGTTAAATACCAATTTAAATAATAAGAATATAAATATTTTCGTTCTGTCGTTCTGTCGTCTTTTCGTTCTATCGTCTTTTTGCGCTGCATTTGTCGTCTTTTTGTCCTGTCGTCTTTTTTTTCTGTCGTCTTTTTGGGGGAGATATAATGAAAAGACGAAAAGACGACAAATGGCAGAAATCAGCCACTATACTGAATCAAGAAGCCAGCCTGCTATATTTGTCAAAAACTGTCTTGAGGTGTAGCACACCCATTGCATCACAGGAATTGTCCGGAAGTGTCCGCCTGGGGTAGCACACCCATTGCATCACAGGAAGTGTCCGGAAGTGTTCCCCTAGGGTAGTAGCATAATGGCGGTCAGTAAATAATTCTCATTTCTGTTTGTAAAACAAAGCATTTTCACTAAGTTAAAATGCCCTTTTTGGTTTATATCACATTGTTTGTGTATCTGTTACATTTTTCGAGCATTGTCATGTTAAAATTGTGAGTTTTGAATATGTTTTCTTATATGGAAATGAGTGTATGTATACAATATTTTGGCATCTCATTGTTTATGTTTTTAAAAGGAGTATTCATTCATGAGACATTTTTTTTCTATGACCCCCACTTTTCCGTGGATTTGTTGGCAGCATATGTGTCATTTGTGATGAGAATGTGAGTTATTCATTTTTAATTTGGGCCTAGATATGATTGGCAACATGGCATTTAAATTTTAATTCATACACGACTTAATGCAAAATTCAATGGGCGTATTACATCTGGATATAGAGTCCTGAAAGTTGTAGAACCCATACTTTAAATGGTTACCGTACTAATTATTAATGTAAACTAGTTTTAGATCGACGAACATCCAAAATGTCGGTTTTATAAGCCAGAATATTACTCAATCTCATTAAAATCAGACCCTTTATCACGCTACCATACTGATTCGCTAGCAATAGCGGAGAGTATCAAAGCGTAATTAGGATATGATGTTAATGAGATTGGAATATTACTTTAAATAGCCGTCGTACAGATACCATCGATATATATGCGGTTTGTGAATATTTTTCATAAAATACAGTTTTCAGGAGCGGGATTTAAACAAATACCAATTGCGTTATTATTTCAATTTTGTCATTTAAATAGCTATCCCGCCAAAAACAGCCACATTTTACAACATATGTACACCGTATCTAAACCTACTGTTGACGAGGTACATATGTAACTTGCATATTTTGAGAAACTCTATAGACACAATATAAACGGCTTTATCCAGCCAGACCAAACGCCGAAACTGGAGTGTCGAATTAAGAGTTACCAACTCATAATTCATTTTATTTATATTCAATCACGGGTATTATAGACCTTTACTGTTAATCGGCACATATACATTATAATATGACCTGAACACCTGGACAGAGTTTTGATACACGGTTTTGTAGCGTAATCTTGCATTTATTTTGCAGGTTAATTTCTTAAATACAACTGCACCAGCGATATTTGTTTACACGTTGTGGAATTTCGAACACTAAATAGGCATTGCACAATAACTTGCACAAACGCTCGCACAAACGTAATGAGTCTAAAATTCATAATTCATTTTATTTATATTCAATCACGGGTATTATAGACCTTTACTGTTAATCGGCACATATACATTATAATATGACCTGAACACCTGGACAGAGTTTTGATACACGGTTTTGTAGCGTAATCTTGCATTTATTTTGCAGGTTAATTTCTTAAATACAACTGCACCAGCGATATTTGTTTACACGTTGTGGAATTTCGAACACTAAATAGGCATTGCACAATAACTTGCACAAACGCTCGCACAAACGTAATGAGTCTAAAATTAAATTTAAAACATCGAGATAAAGTTGTTTTTGCACGAAATTGATTAAATGTAGTTTTACACCGCTAACTGTTAATTTACATATGCGACATGAGTGATACACCTCATTACATTAAACTATTTTTCATAGTAAACATGCTATTTAATATACCATGAAGCCAAGACGTTCCTATAGTGTAAATTAGAAGGTCGTGTGTTCAAATCCTCTTTCATGTAAGATGCACACTTCTCGGCGTCTAGGAGCATCCGTGGTCGATTGGTTAGAGTCTCTAACTTGAAATCACTTGCCCCTCACCGCAGTTGGTTCGACTCCTCATGGTCCTAGGAATCTTTATGTGAGGAAACTACCAGCTGGTTTGCGGAACGCCGGAGGGGCACCTGGAGTATTCATCCACCAATGGAATCTGGAAATGTCGCCATATGAACTTAGCTGATGTTGCGACTATAAAATCCAATTCAATTCAATTCAATTCTCGACGTCTATAAAGCAATGATGTATTGCGTTAAATTCGATCGCTTTTAAAAATATAAGCCAGTGAACATTACATTACACTACAGATACCTATACGAAGAGGCATGCGATTTTACTATATGGTCTCCAGCTTTAAATTCAGCATACATTGCATACCCTTCATTGCTATTCGCAAAGTTAGATTCATATTCAAATATCATGGTAAGTTGATAATTATTAATAAGCTCAAACAGAAGGCAATCTGTGAATGTTCTCGCCGTAAACAGTATCATGGCAAAGTAATATCGTGTGCGGGCAAAATGTCACGAAGGATAAATTTCCCAGGAGGAAAATACTATTCACCCCTTTCTCATTTTATAAATATGTGTGGCATTTCAGACCGTATGTATAGGATTTGACAAATACGTCAGTCACTGCAACAGTGTGTTTATTGACTGTAGCGTGAGGAAATTTAACTGGAAATAAGGAACTAATAAAGTACATTGAGGTTGGGAGAATCTATAATACTAAAAATATACCATTAGCCACGATTTCTTAAAAACAGGTCGTCTTAGCCGAGGACTCGGTACGTCAGAATGTCAATGCGGTCGTCCCATTTAAAACGTCACTTTATGGGGATTTCAAGTTTTTTTTATTTTATTTCGTTTAAACATATTGTGTAGGTTGGGGATAAAAGTCGTACCGTACCGTACTTTCTGAAACATAACGGAAATAGAAGTTGAGTAGCCACGATTTCTCAAAAATAGGCCGTCTTAGCTGAGGACTCGGTACGTCAGAATATCAGTGCAGTCATCCCGTTTAAAACGTCCCTTTATGGAATTAAAGCTCGCTGTTGTTATCTTGAAATTTTTATTTTTTTTATTTTGTTTTCGTTTAAACATATTTTGTAGGTTGAGGACTCAGTACGTCAGAATGTCAGAGCAGTCGTCCCGTTTAAAACTTCCCTTTATGGAATTATAATTCACTGTTGTTATCTTTAAACTGTTTTTTTTATTTTTTAATTTTGGTTAAACATATTTTGTAGGTTTGAGGTAAAAGCGAAAATCGAAGTACCTTACAGTATACATTCCGAAACATAACGGAAATAGCAGATGCGTGGTGCGGGGAATATCGAAAGTAGTGATGAATATGTCAGCTTAGTGTAACGAACTAATAGAGATTTATATCAGATGTAAATTAAAATTAAAATGGACCAAAAATGATAATTGAAATAATATTATTTAAAACTAGGTGTACTTATGCTATGGATAGATATATTTTATATAAATGAAAATGATAGTTTATACATATTTTCTGCATCTGTATGTCTATATATATATATGCAAATTGTTTTAATATAAATAAATGGATTAACCTTTGATTTTGTCTTAATATATCTTATACATCCTACTTATACTGGTAATTTCCTTTAGTTTTGTTATACTAAGCTGAACTATTCATTCCTTCGTTTGATATTATCCGTACCACGCACCTGCTATTTGCGCTATATTTCGGAATGTACGGTACGCTTTTACTCCCCCCCCCTCCGCCCCCCCCCCCACCACACCCCCACCGCCCCACCCACCCCCACCCCCTCAACCTATTGTGTACTACAGGCCTGACGTCATCTACATGTCGGCTATTTTCGTCTAATAATTTCCGACAGACTCCGGATCAGTTCGTGACTATTAATAGATCACGGGAAAGGGCGACGTTTTAATTTCACAAGGGATGTCATTCGTAAAAGTACATAAAAGTAAAAATCGCGAATAAATTTGAATTTGCAGTAACACTTTTTTCTCACGCGCTGTGTTCTTTTTCATGGAAATTTGAATTTGCTTTGCACATTCCCACATTTTCCAATCATGTTGGCATAGTCATTTTAAGCTCTAGCTCCTTTTCATTGTAAAATATTTCTATATCCTGTATTGTCCTGCTGGTGCAAAAACGAACCATCGCCTTCAAGCATGCACAAACGACGTATTATATTTGCCATCTCATGAGATTTCCAATAATTTGCAAAAAATGTTAGATAATTTTTTCTATGTTGGCAATTTGTTTATAAACATAAGTGATTTCAAATGTAATTTATCCTTCTGTGGTGAAGTAATTCCGTATGTTTTGTGCTGTAGTGATTATTATTTGCATGTTGCACTATTTTCCAACTTATTTCTCTTTAAAAATGTTAAATAAAGAGCAACTACAATTCACATGTTTGTTTTTTGCACTGCTTTACAAACATTTCCTCCATCACGCGATTTATTCATCGCAAACACCGCTCCATTTTCCTCGTTTCAGCGGTTTTCTGTGCACCACTTACAAACCATTTTCTCCCTCCATGTTTTTGCATGCGCGGGTTCGTTTCTAGTACTTATAATGAAAACGTAACGGATCAATGCCATATTTAAATTATTACTATTCAATAATGATTTGTACCCTTATGATATATATATATGACTGTGATACCTTCACATGTTATTGTCTGAGACACGTTTACACTTCATTGTCTGAGACACGTTTACACTTCATTGTCTGAGACACGTTCGCACGTTATTGTCTGATGCATGTTCACATGTTATTGCCTGACCCATTGTTTACGTCCACACGTTATTATCTGAGATGCGCTCACATGTTATTGCCTGAGATGAATCCGCACGTTATTGTCTGAGATACGTCCACGCGTCATTGTCTAAGACACGTTTATACGTCGTTGTCTGAGACACGTTTACACGTCGTTGTCTGAGACACGTTTACACGTCATTGTCTGAGACACGTTTACACGTCGTTGCCTGAGACACGTTCATACGTTATCTTCTGAGATACATCCTCACGTTGTTTTATGATATACGTTCACACTTTATTGTCTCAGACACGTCCACGCAATATTTAATGAAATACACCCACACGTTCTTGTCTGAGATATGCCTACACGTAATTGTTCGAGACATGTACACACGTTATAGTCTGAGACAAGGTCACACGTTATTGTCTGACATACGTTACCACGTTGTCTGACATACGTCCACACATTATTGTCTGAGACACATTCATAAGTTATTATCTGACATACGTTACCACGTTATTGTCGGAGATACGTTCACACGTTATTTTCTGAGACACGTTCACACGTTAATATGTGAGACACGTCCACACGTTATTGTCTGACATACGTTACCACGTTATTGTCTGAGACACGTTCACACATTATTATCTGACATGCGTTACCACGTTATTGTCTGAGATACGTGCGTTCACACGTTATTATCTGAGACACGTCCACACGTTTTAGTCTGAGACACGTTCATACATTATTGTCTGACATACGTTTACACGTTATTGTCTAAGATACGTTCACACATTATTGTCTAAGGCACGTCTACACGCTATTGTCCTACTTACAACCTATTTACCTCATCCCTAACGGAACACCCAACCTGCTTTCGCGCACTTCCGGTAAATATAAAATGTATACTGCAGAACAAAAGTGTGTACCCAACAATAGTTTTAACATATAGTCAACACTTCAAAACAGTTAAAAAATAAGTTTAGTCCATTAACATATTTTTTAGAACCTATTTACAGTTTATTTTGAATGTTGTGTTTTGTTCACGTGCACATGAAAGGCAAAACCAGGTGTCTCCCATTCTTAGGACCATTACATGACTTCAAAATGCTAAATACACCCAACACTCACACTTGTCATATATTCCCACATTTAACAATACTAATTTGAGTAAACATTTTCAGTAAAATTACATAAGAGTGGGTATTTTTTAAGGTGCCTATTGTTTTATCTGCAGTATACTTTTGATTACATGGAGGGAAAGTAGAAGAGTAATCATGAAGTACGTCAACACTTGTGCAGACGACAGCTGTCAAAATTTTAATCAACGAAAAAAATATTTTAATCAAGTTTTAAGGAAAGGAAGATGATGGAATAGTGGAATTGACTAAGATACACATGGGGTTCAGTGTTTTTTTAAAATAATACCGCTCGTATCTCCATTTCTGTTTCTATTGTCACGTTGACATTTCTGCAGGAGTATCTGTCAAAATATTAAATGATCGTATGCAAATGAGGGCGTGTGTTTTTATTTCCATTGGCTATTCGGAAGTGTACTATAACATCGAATATATTTCGACAATAACAGAAACATCCAATTGACCAATAACAGATATCAAAATATAATCTCTTTTGATAAACTTTTTAACAAGTTTAATAAATATTGTATGAACGTGATTATTATCAAGTTTGTAAATAACATCACCATAGAAGTCAGGTTGTGATAGTTCTTGTCTCGGAAGAATACTTTTATATTTAAAAAATAGATCAGGGTTACGATAATACAATTAAAAATAAAATCGAAGCTTCTGGTAGCGGTAACCCTGCTGGAATAGCTTTATAGTTATACAAATATAACGCATATTAAAGTCCTCAACACGAATACAAGCTCTAGAAAAACGAATGAGGTGAGAAACATAGACCCCATATGAAGTAGCTCGGAGAACATCCCATCTAAGTGGGGATAATTAACAATATTAAACTTAAAATCTCTTTTGTCATATATTTTACCAATTATTTGACCAGATGTAAATAAATCTCTCTTCCAGATCGCCATCATATTCTTTAATATACTATATATAAACCAAACTTACAAAACACATTTTTTGCAAAATATAATACAAGCGTATTTCTTTGATAAAAACGACTATTTATTTCAGTAGAAGACATCGAAGGCGTTAGTTTTTAAATAAACTCACTGCGCCTGTGGTGTTTTGTATAACAGTTTATACGTTTATGATACTTTTCACCTTTAACTATCAGTTGTAATGCACCTATGCTTTTAGCTTTTCCCTTCCACCTTTAACTACCGATTTCAATACACTTATACTATTAGCTTTCCTCGAATACTTCATGGTTTCCTTTACGATCCATCATTCTAAAATCCATTAGTGCATTCGACCCGCAAGCAACAGTTTACTCTGTTCTTACAGTAATATTAATAGATCATCGGATTTATTCTAAACTAATTTTTCAATTTAGCGTTCATTCTTTCTGTTTAAAGACAATTCTCACTTACGAATTTAAAAGTTTTAATATATAGATACAAACGGGTCCATTAAAGTGCATCAACGCTGTTTCTGTACGGAAGTGTACTAAAAGGAACTGCTAACGATCCTGTAGTATCAAATTTCGAATTTCTATCGATTTACATAAACATCTGTCATTGTGATGGAAACCTCGAGCTCCACGTGCACAAAGCAAATAAATCGAACAACATTGTTGTGCAATAATGTGGAATACGGTTCCCATTCGAACTTTACAAGAAAATAAAAAATAAAAAATATGTAAAATATATGAGGGCGTAAGGAATTCCGCTTAGCATGAATATGGTTCATGTACTGTGAACACCCTAGGTTCATGTACTGTGATCAACCTAGGTTCATGTACTGTGAACACCCTAGGTTCATGTACTGTGAACACCCTAGGTTCCTGTACTGTGAACACCCTAGGTTCATGTACTGTGATCACCCTATGGTTCATGTACTGTGATCACCCTAGGTTCATGTACTGTGAACACCCTAGGTTCATGTACTGTGAACACCCTAAGTTCAAGTACTGTGATCACCCTATGGTTCATGTACTGTGAACACCCTAACTTTAGTATTGATATCGTATTTTAATCATTGTGTGCTATACACTTTTCAAAAATCTATATAAGCAATTGTACGTGTATGATTTCTTTACAAAAAGTGAGTGTTGTTTGTCAATAAACCGACTCACTACTAGTACACTATTTTAATACATTTCGCTATGTTTCTGGAATTGATCACTGTCAGACAAATCAGATCTTGACATAATAAAGATGTCTTTCTAAATATCAGTTCTGCATCTACATGTGTAAGCTGAATTCTCAACTTTGACCATAACACATAGAAACTGGCTTCATTATAAATGTTGAGAAGAAATGAAATAGATAATGTATCGCTTGCTGGTCTGCCTAATATGTCATGAATGATTTTGCATAGAATGTGCACATCTTGTGTTCAAAGGATTCCCATTTCAGACAGTCAGTCATATTTGATAAGCTGCTGGTGTTCTTGTACGTACATGTTACGGTGTAGCGCACAGCTCGTCTTGAACCATTTCCAAATAAATGTGGTTCTTACAAGAACTGGATATTGACTGGATATTGACACCTATGTTCGGGGTGCTTGTTTCAGCCAAATATTTTTCAGCATTAACATGGACAATTTTAATAATACCAAAATGAGTTATATATCATAGGAACTGGAATTTCTAGTGGTAAATAAAACTAACTTAGTTTTGAAAATCGTTGAGAAATAACTATTATACAGCCAGAATGTTGTTGTTGTTTTTTATCGGTCTTTTTCCATGTAAGTTCCTTGTTGCTGGGATAGCAGTAAATTAAGAAATCTCATATATAATCAGTTAGCCTGAATATGTTGCTATACAATTCTCAGGGTGTCTTAATTTATGTCTATCCAGCACAGAAACCGATTTTGTGATAAATATTTTAAACAAAATAAAACATATTGTTCTAATTGTTGATGCAGCAGCATTGTGCATTTAACATGTCCTATCAAAAACAATTTTTGAACGTGAATGTTTTATTTTTCAACCGATTTTGGAAAGTAAGTTATTTTTTATTCACCACTAAAACTATCAGTTTCACTGATATGCAACTTATTTAGGTACTGGCTTAAGTCCAAACAACCTTTGGCTGAAACAAGCAACCCGAACAAAGATTCGTGTATTTAGGAGTCTTCTCCCTTTGGCCACTATAATTTTATTCTAGAAGTAGATATAAAAGTGGAACAGGAAATGTAGCATTCAAGGACCACGGCCAATAAAAAATACGCATGGAAATAAACAATAATTACAAGATCGATAAACGGCGAGATATGACATAACAAACATAACATGGTTGATAATAGGGCTACCGCCTTGGAACGGTCAGTAGCACAAAAGGCCGCTGATGGTCTAAATCAGGTTCAAGGGTGTACAAAACCTCACTTTTACCCTATTGTCATCCCAATAAAACGGGACAGTGTAAATACAGATATCCACTCCAGGTTATATTCTCTAACAAACTCAAACAAACAAGGCAGCATTAATAGGCAATATAAGTATAACACATAGATGATCATGTATAATTATATGAATATAAAACAAGCCTAGAAAGCCACAAAACTAGCACTCTGTGACTTGGCAGAAGCAAGAGCAACAAGAGAACAAACTGTTAAGGGTACGACCCTATCATTACCCCTAAATGTAATTAGAAATTGTTTTAAACAGGGAACTCGTTGTATGTATCAGTGTAGTATATGCCCCATTGTTACCTACTCCTTTAGTTTTATATAATTAATTCACTAATTAGCAGTTAAATAAGAACTATTCAAACACACCATTCAACATTCAAAACATATTTTTACTGAAACATACTTTTTATTAAGTTTAATTATATAATTATTTTGATTTAAAATGTACTTATATTAACTTTTTTTCATTGTTCTATTCAAACTGTTTACCTGCAAAGTACTTTCACTCGTTTATTGATGACAGACCTGTTAGATTGACTTGTAGAAGGATGAACTACTCGGCCACGTTAAACGCTCACCGTCCCAGCTGATGGATTCGAAGAAGGTGTTGACGGCATTGCCTCAGGCTTGGTTCATCTCGCAAAAAGGTATACCTCCTGCACGGTCAATCTAAATTACTTTACTGCTTCTTCAACTTTCTTTGTGATTTTGGCATGATATATCCTATTCGAAGAATACTTATTCCGTTTTTTAAACGTCGCTGGCGCTGCCTTGTTTTTCCTTTCTTTTTCCCCTCACCATTATGATTCTTATACGTGCCGTTTTGGATTGGTTTATACCTTTCTCTATGAATGAGACCAAACACTTGTATACCAGGGTGGCGAAACCACGTTCCTTTTAGATCGGTTTTATGGCAAACAATTGTAAACACAACGCTCGACGGTATTTCGTTTCTTCATAACTTTCTTAATATTTAAAGAATTTTGTTCGACTAAAACGCACATACCTTTACAATGTGAGGTCTTTCCTTCGTCGCAAAATATAATTCGATTCATTCAGTACTTACTGAGATAAGCCAAAATGTACACGGTCATAGATTTCTTTTATTTACAATGAGAGGGCTAATCTCAGAAACTACTGGATGAGTCGAAATGCATTTTGCGGTGGAAGAAAGAGCTCACTTTGGAGGGATATGTGCGCTTTAGTTGAATAAAATTCGTTAACTATTAAAAAAAAATGAAGCAAACGCCTACCTGAATCGAGCGCTGTCTTTACCTTTTTTTTACCGTGAAACCGATGCACCTTCGCCATTTATATCACTGAGCAATTAAAGTGTACAATGAATGGTAAGTTTTGTTATATTTGGACTTATTTTGTCTAATTTTCTGTATATGTTGGGAGAGTGGAGTACTAACTCCACAGGTCAATATTCTCAAATAGAGAGAATCAATCTAAAACACGTTAAAAACTATCTGGAGTCCATAGCATTTCAATGTATTGAAAATATGGGAAAGAAATATCAATCATTGAACAGATATGGGGATTTGTGTGATAACATGTTCGGGTTGTTCTCTTATTTTCATGTCAACAGACAGTAAAGCTTTTCAAATTTTCCCCACTGTAAGACAAAAATCATATAGGTAAAGTAAATTTTACAGTAGAATAAAAGGATTAGTTTTGCTCGAAAATGTTTATTGTATCAAACTAGAGAAACAAATGGTTTTTGTATCTATCTGGGTAAGATACCACTATTGTTGTAGGACTGCTGATTGGCTGAAAAGTAAGAGTATACATTTTTGGTAAGAGCTATATTCTGATTTGATGGAATCACCTTACTCGTAAGTGATGAACACAAATGTCGAAATAATACGTATAAGTAATAATAAGTAATAATAATAATAATTATTGTATACTTTCATATTGTCCCGTTTAGTTTGCATTGAGCTAAGTGTGCAATATTCTACGATATTGCACACATTGATATTGCACCGGAACTTTTTCTCGTGCTAACTAAGAGCCGCGAAATAGAAATAAGGAACTACTTTCAAATAAAATAACGGAATCCTTCCTATAGTGTCAACAAAAAATACGTGTTTTTTGTCAAACTTTTATGGCAGAAATTGATAAAATAATTGAAATGGTCACTCACCCACTGTTTTTAACGTTATCGAATGGTAAACAAACTTTAGAAAATCACTTGATATTTTTCATGACGTCATCCGACGTCGACGACGTTTTCGCGCAAAATAATCATCCACACAAAATGAAACTGAATGACAAGATAGAAATTCCATCAAAAGCTATAAAAATAACACAAATACAACGAAAAGTAATAGTCATACAATTAACATTGATCGAAAACAATATGAAAGTATACAATAAAAAGGTTATTGAATTTGTATGGCTAAATATTACATGGAACTCGTTGTTATGGCGCACGACCACTCGCAAGCTCGTCGTCCTTTGCCATAACAACTCGTTCCAAGTAATATTTAGCCATACAAATTCAATAACCTATAATATAGTAAGTAGTAAAAAAGTTTAATTTTTTTCTTGCATCTGGGCTATTATATTGAGGAAAATGCAGCGAAAGTAAATGTTCAGATATTCACATTATTTTTATGGGAGTCCGAGGTGAGGAACTTCATCACCCGGAAAGTAGATGAAAACATCACATGACTCCCAATTTGCGACACGTTTTAAGTGCGTCTAGGATAGTTCTTGAAAATAAATGAAGATGTATGGCTCATTCGAATGTATATTATGCGTTGTATGACAAAAACAGTTAAACGTAAGCCTACGGTAAGTACGCTAGTGGTGTATTACCCCGCCACCACTTCCCATACGATTACTGTATAGCACAACAGTGCTTACCCTCTCTTTTCAAATCCCGTAGTTTTAAACAGCCTACTTGAATTAACATATTAACCTGAATATATTCACAGATCTCTAAGGTAAGTGGCGTTTTGATCACTGTTTTATTTTCACTTTCATACAATCTTTACTAAACTTGTTAAAATGGTTCATGAAAAGAGGTTATGACCTTATCATTTTGCAATACACTGCAAGCATAGTGGTTGACCCATTTACAGTTTGTCGCTATGCTTTTCTCTGTGTGCAAACACCAGACTTTCCTCTTTGATTGTGCGATGACCAGAAAGATTACGGACCCTAAGCTGATGTCTATCTAAATCATGAAAGGGCGTTGATGTTTGCCTTCAGTCGTGTCTTGTCGTGCACTAAATATGTTTTCCCATTGTTGCTCTGACTTCTGCTAAGTCACTGAGTACTTGTTATACGTCTTTCTAGGCTATTTTCATATACTTAAAGCCATTAAAAGTGTTTTTTTATTTTGTGTTTATTTCCAAGATCGATTGTAGTGTTATGTACACGTTAGAAATTATCCACATTCCCTATAAATCTGGTAACCGATCAAATTCATGTATTGAATGAAGTAAAATCGAAATTATGCAGTCGATCTTGGAGACATTTTAATTAAAAATAAACAAAAAATCAAAAAAATCTTGTACTTTTAATGGCGTTAATTATATATACACGATCATCTTCATGTTCGGGTTGTTTGTCCTATTAAAGCTGCCTATGTTGTTAGAGAGCCTGGCGGCGATTTCTTTATTAACACTGTCCCGTTTTATTTGGATGAAAATCATGAGGGTAAACGTGAGATTTGATGCACCACAGATCCGGGTTTAAATTCCCGGCAGCATTTTGCCACTGACCGTTCCAATGTGGTAGCCCTATTGTCAACCCTTTTGTTTTGTGATGTCACATACCTTGCCTCTTGTAATTGTTGTTTGTTTCGATGAGTGCTTTTGGTTGACTGTGGTCCTTAAATACTATATTTCCTGTTCGACTTTTAAATCCACTCAGTATGACCTTTTACTTATTTCCGCTTGACTGAAATGCTGACCCGAAATGTGAACATATACCAGTGTATATATATAATATCCAAAACAGAAATTAAAAAAATCACAATATATTTTCTGTACGCTTTTTTACCTAAACAAGAGCCATAATGGCCGTTTTGATTACATTTTTCGTCAAACTGCAAACTCCAGTGTGGTATATATTCAGTTTTCCGTTGACATTGAAAAAAATCAATACAGACCATAAATGAGAAAACTTCATATCACTCGCTGCACTACTTTCAAGGCGGGGTAGACGAAAAGCACAACAAACTGCCAACTATTTACTGGATTCCTAAATTACATAACAATCCGTATAAGGCCCGCTTTATTTCGAATTGTAGTGCCTGCATCACCACAAACATCTCCAAATTTTAACTTCTTGTCTTACTGCCGTTAAAGATCACGTTAAACAATATTGTGATAAAACTTATGAAAACTCTAGGATTAATTTGTTTTGGTCTATTAAAATTTTAGGAGACGTTTTTGATAAAATTTGCGATAAACGTCAAGTTTCATCTATAAGCACTTATGATTTATCTACACTATGTAAAACCTTACCACATCACCTTATCAAAGACAAGCTTATTGCTCTTATTCAAAATACATTGCCTAGGGAAAATACTACATGTTTGGCCTGAAATAATATTAAAGCGTTATGTGGACTTGCCAAGAAGTTTCTGAAGCACTCATCTTCCTATTAGATAATATTTTCGTCAGATATGAAACGACCGTTTATAGACAAATTGTTGGTATCCCTATGGGTACGAACTGTACACCCCTTGTCGCAGATTTGTTTTTATATTGCTATGAAAGAGATTTCATGTTGAGTCTTTCACAAGATATCCAGGAAGATGTTATTGAGGCCTTTAATGACACCTCTCGGTATCTGGATGACATATTAAACATTGACAACCCTTTGTTTTCTACAGTGGTTAATAATATATACCCTAAATAACTTCAACTTAACAAAGCTAATATGTCTGATAATAACGCTTCCTTTCTTGATTTACATCTGGTGAAATAATTAGCAAAATATATGACAAGAGAGATGATTTTAATTTTGATATTGCTAATTATCACCATTTAGATGGGGATGTTCCACGAGCAACTTCTTATGGGGTCTATTTGTCTCAACTTCGTTTTTCTAGAGCTTGTACTCAAGTTGAGGACTTTAATATTCGTAATCTTTGCATAACTAATAAGCTACTCCATCAGGGTTACCGTTACCATAAACTTCGTAAAACCTTTGCACAATTTTATTATCCTAGCCCTGATATTTTTTTCCAAATATAAACGTAATTTAAGAACTCTTCTGTGACTAGGACTATCACAACCTGACTTCTATGGTGACGTGATTTACAAACTTCGTAAGATCCTTGGTCATGACATTTCGACCATGAATAAATATTATATGCATTTAAATCTAAATAGCCACATAGGTTAGAAGTCAGATTGTATTAAATATAGATATAAAACATTCAATGACGACAGTCAACCACAAAAGCACACAGAAACAAAGAACACATTTAAAGATGAATAAAAGGCCAAATAAGACATCACAAACACAAAAGGGTTGACAATAGGGCTACCGTCTTGAAACGGTCAGTGGCAAAAAAGACCGCTGGGGTGGGTTTAATCCAGGTTCTGGGGTGCACCAAACCTCAAACTTACCCTACTGTCAACCCAGTAAAACGGGACAGTGTAAATAAAGAAATTCCAGCCATGAACTATCCTCTAACCAACAAAGCAGCATTAATAGGCAATATGAGTAAAACACAAAGATGTTCCTCTATATATAAATACAAAAAATCTATTTTTTAAACACATGATTATCGTTGCAATATTTAAGAGAGTATGCTTCGAAAATAGGTCTATTATATTAGATGTTTGTCTACAGTCTTGTCTTGTCGTGCCTTCAATGTTTTTTTCTCTTATTTCCCTTCTTCGTGGCTTTCTAGGCTATTGTTTTTTTTTGTATGATTATATATAAATGACCATGACCATGAACCATTTGTTCATGGACATAGTTATTTATATATAATCATATCTCAAAAATGAAGTATGGAATCAATATCTAGTTAAGTCACGTTCTTCGATAACCGATATTTACGTATCGTTCAAAAAATATAAATAATAGGCTAGGGCATTTAGATCTAATGGGGGTTAACCCTAAACAAAAACAAAAATCAGAAATGGTTTCAACACTTTTATAATCGCCGAAAAAGCTCTGTGCAACTGAACAACATTCTAAAGGCTCGGCGGCTAGGAAATGCCGTTTTGGGGGGCCAGATTTGAACAAAAGTAGCTGAAAATGGAATCTATTTTTTAAACACATGATTATCATTTCAATATTTAAGAGAGTATGCTTCGAAAATAGGTCTATTATATTCCTGTACATGAAAATAATTATTTGAAATCAATACAATTTATACTTTTTGATATTTATGGGTTAGGGGATCGGAAATCAACCAAAAAAGCCTAAAAATCGCTGATTTTTTAAAAATAATTTTGAGATTTTATTTTACAATTAATACAATATGAACTATAAGTTGCTATAGTATTTACATCATTTGAAAATGGCTCGATCTACAATAAAACAACGTAATGGATAATATATCTGTAATTGCTGCTTAATTAGGGCCAAAAATGCACCAGATTGCTGAAAACTGAAACAAATAGAATTCTCATTTCGATAGATGAGAGTTAAACATTTTTAAAGAAACTGACCCACCAAATATCGGCAAACTGGCGCTACAAAGCCAGTTATTAAAACTCTATCTAGGTGTTCAGATCATTTGCTAATGTTTATGTCTTGATTGAAAGTATAGGTTTATTCACGGGTTCTTAAAATACTCGTGATTGAATATGCGTCGACGCTGCATTTTTGGGGTTTGGTCTAGATGGGTAAAACCGTATATGTTGTGTTTATAGAGTTTGGATTCTCAAAATATCTTATAAGTTGTATGTATACCTCGTCGTTAGTAGGTTTAGAAACGGTGTACATGTGTTACACAATCTGCCTATTGATGGTGGGATAGGGACTTTAAAGTTGTCTATTGCATTCATGCACATGAAAAAAAACATATTTGGAATGAGCAAAATTTAAACATTTTCGGGAACATTCGACAAACAAAGCCTAAAAACCGTTGATGTTTTACTTTTAGGAACATCATTCTATTTACGCTTTAAGCAAAACAGATGTTGTTTTCCTACTTTCACAGATGTTCGCAACAACAGAAAGAAGTCCCAAAGGATCCTGATATTAGGAAATGCCGTTTTATTTTGACAAAATAAACAAATAGAAACAAAATCTTTGAAAACAAGAATTTTATTTTTAACTTCATCACGCAGCTTTGTTTTTAT
Source organism: Cyrtodaria siliqua (assembly GCA_037043455.1). Lineage (NCBI taxonomy): Eukaryota > Metazoa > Mollusca > Bivalvia > Adapedonta > Hiatellidae > Cyrtodaria > Cyrtodaria siliqua. The sequence continues at coordinate 134,282 of JAWPHD010004159.1, read as the reverse complement.
TGTTGTTTATATAAATATAGATTGTGTATCATGCATTTATATAAGGCATATTAAAAACTTAAGAGACTGAGACTGAAATAAAATATTTGTATTGTATTGTATTGTATTGTATCATATCGAGGGCATAGAGCAAAAAGGGGCTATGTTCATAATTCAGACTTTTGAGAAAATGGACCCTTAATGTTGGAGTTCCAATGAAAATTCAAAATTGTATGTTTATTATTTATTGAGAGCATCTTTGTACATTAACACTCCATGTTTATTGAACATATTTTTAAAGTTCAACATGTATTTCATGCCCAAATAAGGATAAATGTAGATAACCTCTTTTAGCTCTTGCAAATTTTACTAACACTTGCAATTAAAAAGGGGGAATCTGCCATATATCCCATTGTTGCCTTAAACAACTTTACACATTCTTTGAGTATAAAGTTCTTGCTTGCCATCACTTCTGTTACAAAACTGACTGAATTCACAGTAAATATCCAGTTTTTGGTAAATTTATGTTTTTACTACACAATATTGTTGCCTCATACCTTCTACACTAATTCTCATCACTGTCTTGACCTCCTCTTCAACATCTGGCTCTGGTTATTTCTCCTGTACCTTTGATGATGTTGGTCGCTGTTCATATAAGTAATGAAAACAGTCTGGCATTTCTTTTGACCTGCATAGTGAGAACAAGTCTTGTTTTTTCGGGACAGAAATGGTTAACTTTTCAGCATATAGATATGTCATCGATGTTGATGCACACTGTCGTCCTATTCTTGTAGTCTTCCTCAGTTTTATTTCTTTTCATAAAAGCTTTTCTGTCCAAACCAAAGTTAAAGAATACGCTTTTTGGCTGTAAACGTCTTATATATCCAGCCATTTTATTTTCTCGCCCGTAACTGTGCTCTTCATGTTGGTAGTTATTGACTTTTTGTAGGATTTTAAGTCATAAATGTCAACATACTTGATAGGTATAACAACATATGAACGTTTCCCCTGGTCTTTGCTATATAATTATATCCCACTTTGATGGCACATGCACATTAGCATTCCTTTTAGCATGTTCTATTGACGCATGCATAGAATCGAACTCCATCTTGGAGAATGTATGCCCGATAGTTTCAATATTCTCATTTTTGTGAACTGCATACAGTAATCCAACCGTAGCACACTGGTTTCGGTTTTGTCCCCCGCATGAAACACAACCTCTATATTATCAAACATGTTCCTATTTCACAAGAACTTCTGCTACCATTTGTTTCATCCCATAAACAGCATGCTCCCTTTTTATCTCCAAGGGAGTATATTGAAAGGTTGTATAATGACAAGCAACGCTTATAGTACACATCTCCAATTTTAGTGTGTGGTGTTGGAAGAACTGTTCTAAATCAAATGTTGCTGCAAAATAAGATGGGACATTTATAGCATTTTCTTGGTCAGTTTGTTTTTCTTTTCTGACTGTCTCTGTAGTTCATACTGTACATAAAGGTCACTATCTGCTACTCAATTTTCTTGGTTTCCTTTGTAAACCGCCCAAAGAGTACATTGGTCCTTTTTGGGTTTATGAAATGGTAGTTTGTACTCGCTTACAAACACATTTCTGTAAACATTGAAATTACAAGGCACACTTCCTCTGCTTCTGCAATTGCTTTGATATTGCTCACACATTTTCCTAATGGATACATATTTATTTTATCATCCGGTGTTTTATTTTTAGATCACAGTTTTCCTTTATTACTATCATGTCTAACGAAACATGCGTGAACTTTATTTTTCATTGCATACTGAACTACCTTTTTGTCTATGTTCAATGTTCCCAAGAAAGATTCTTACATACTCTCACATTTTGTGCCTTTTGTAACAACGCTAAAGGTAAAACTTCCGCTAAAGGTAACTACCGCCCTACTTGAAAGGTAACAATGCCAACGCTAAAGGTAACGATCTCGGCTAAAAGTAACACTCACATCTTCCGCTAAAGGTAACAACGCTAACGCTAAAGGTAACAACTTTTCATGTTAACGCTAAAGATAACAACTGTCTACGCTAAAGGTAACAACTTTTTTCAAATCTACTGTTTCAGTTAAAATTTAGTTAACATGTTCTTGTTAGTTCCTGTCCCTGGTTGTCTTTGTGGCTTAGAGAAACAAGTAACACCTCTTTGATATTATGAAACAATCAGTGGCTAAGACCCGGCCGCTAAGACCAGGTTGAAAATGTATTTCTATTATAAATAAATAATGACAGGTTTCTTTTAAAGTTAAACAAAAACGGCATCTAATTTATAACAATCTAAAATAAAAATATGACGGGGTAACCAGACCGACAGGACTGCAACAAATCTACGACAAACAAAAATATGAAATTTAAACTATTGGGGTCAAATTTAACGAAACTTGTAATCGGCTCGGATGACGAACAAGCGTTCGTGACGGCCATTACCACTGACTTCCCTGAATCGACTCTATGTTCTATGCACGAGACACTTAAAAGGAAACGCTAGACACCACCTGACTGATGACGGTGTAAATGTGCAAGAACGCAAGGTCATCTTGAACAAAATATTCAATACATTTGTGACTGCTAACTGTCCATATAATCAAGCACTGGAGATTACTTCATAATGTGTTAGTGTACACGTGTGTGTGTGTACGTGAGTGAATACTCATATAGGTCAAGCAGTTTGTGTATATTTTGTGTGTGTGTGTGTGTGTGTATGTGTGCGTGCGTGCGTGCGTGCGTGCGTGCGTGTCAGTATCAGTGTCATTATCAGTGTGTGCGCACGTGTGTACGTGTACGTTCGTACGCGTGAGTGTGTGCGTGTCACTGTCACTTTTCATAAAACTTATATTATATTTGTAATATAAATAAGTTTTCTTTATCTTATCTCAAAAACACTGGCACATTAACTTATATTTTGTTCGTTTTGAAAACTTCCAACATGTGTTAACTGTTACTTTTTTAAATGCCCTATCTCTTTAAGTACTTGTCGAAGACCTTTGAAATTTCTCATACATTACCAGTTATATCTGTGCATTACAAGATTCAGAATTTAAGCATGGTAGATGAAAAGGCATTGTCTTAGAAATTAACATTTTAAGCTAACATGTAAAATTAATTTAATGATAAATGGACATTAAATGGAAGGGCAGTCTTCCGAAATAGCGTTTTTGGATGATCAATATTTTTACTAAACAAAAATTCTACAATAATGTGTTGAATATGAAATTTAAACACTGAAGGACTAGGATTTGTAAAAAAATATGAAAACATATTAATACTATGAGAATAATTACGACATTTAAAAGATATTATAACATTTCCGTAAACAAAATGAAGAAAATCAGTGTTATTACCGCTAAAATTAGGGGATATGCATTCACTCATATCTGGTTTACATCAAGACCTTTCCGAATTATCGACAATCATTTTCGTGGATTATAGGGAAATAACAACAGATGGCGTACAAGAAAATTTAAAAGCATAGAATAATTCAAATAATTGTTACAACGTTTTGTAACAAGGACATTTTCAGGGATGCCAGTATCCAAAAGGTGTTGTAGGGGGCAGTAATTCAGGGGTATAAATAACCCGATTTTTTTCATTTTTGTTGTGGGATTTAAGAGAGCGAACCCAGTAGTACTATAAATGCACTACTTTATCTCAGTGTAATATCCAGTTCAAAGGATATATGCCTAGTGACAGAACTTTTTGAAGCACCCTCGTATATCTATAATCTAAGAATTTATATACTTACTTGCAATTTCTAAAAAATTATACAACTTACTTGCACTTTACAGATGCAATGGTTTTTATCAATAAACATTCGTATGTTACTCTTTAATAATAACCTGTTATTCAAACATATTCTCATTATTTCCTCCGAACGTCCATCTTATACATGTGTTTAAATGTGTGTTAGTGCTATCTGTACTTTAAAACGCATGCTTAATGTTTTGACTTATGTCAATTATTTGCTTTATAAATTGTTAAACAACAACATTATGATAGATCTATACGCTTACATGTGCTTGTACTAAATGTATTATTAAAATATTTAAATACTTATTTGTATTTTTATGCCAGTCTATGCAAGCATAAATAAGAAACTTGTGCATTATGATGTTTTCCTTCAAGGGAGATAAGTATGTAGTTTTGCTATATAGGTGTATATAGTGGTGACAATGGTGCGTATATAAGCCCCCAAACACATAAATCACTCTTCTGTATGGATATATTACTATTTAAATCATAAATAATCATTTATTATCCATTAATTACATAAATGATGCCTTTATTATATGTATTTCGGTGTATTCCGGTGTATTCCGGTGATTCGGTGTATTCCGGTCTTTCTAGTAACCCTTACTGAGGCACTTGATTCGCTTCCAACCGGTGCAACCCGTATCGGCGTTTTTAGAGAGTGTACTGGTCTCCTACTCGGACACGTGGATTTTCTGCAGGTTTGAATCCCATTGGAAGCCCGACTTGTCAAGTGAAAAAGTGTCGATTCTTAAGGTTGTCATCTGCGCCATTAAGAGTGATATGTATATAAGCTGTTTAGCTTGTTTAACGATGTAAATAAAACACGTATATACATTTTGTGACTGTTTAACTGTGGTTTCTGATATTAAGCTTATGGTTTCTTTTGGAGGTAATATATACATTTAGTTCGATTTTAACAAAACATCGGGTTCATTAATAACGTACCCAACTGCTTGGAAACGCATCTTATCTTTTGCTACAATAGGTACGGTATAATACAGCAAACACAGTTTAAAAACAAATAAATCACGAGTGAGGAGAAGAAAATGCAGACTTGAACGAGTACTATCTCGTCTCAGAAACAGTTACTGAAATGTTAATCGAATGATTACACATATATGAAAGGGAAGCATGTCACTTTTACAGGAGAACACTTTCTGCATGCCAAACACGAAACTCGGCATGCATTTTTAAACAAACCGTATAGATGTTTTAAAGAATACACGAATGGCATTGATGATAAAAGTACAGTTTACTTCCACTTTGATATTTAGTCCGCAAGTGTTAAGTTTGAATCTGCCTTTAAATACATAAATAAAAGAAAGTGTGTGTGTGTGTGTGTGTGGTGGGTGGTGGTTTCGGGTAAACATTTGAAATTTAGATTTGTTCTTCGTTATTTTACCGTATATTTTAATTCAATAATTATGCATTGTTCTCAACAATAAGGAATATTGTCAAGCAATTTATTTTGAACGCTGTGAGAAAAACACGTTTGGGATATATAACCTGATATTGGGTTATTTTACAAACATCACGTTCATTGATTTATATATGTAGGGTCTATTATATCTCCGTATTGGGTTTCAAAAAAAAGGTATCTGCTAGGTCACGTACGATGTCTTTCAATGATGTAGGAAACATAAATAGAGTTTATTCCACCGTATGATAAAATCAGCAAATTGAATTGAAATGAAACTCTGTCACACTTATTCTACTTTATTCGAACGGCCACTCATTTCTGTTACTGTTACATGGAATACCAATAATTGTATTAATCCATGCTCAAGGATTGAAATTACGCCCAAAAGTTTTAAACCTGACATTGATTGAATAGCCCCTAACTTCTAAGAGACATAACATGGCGGAATATATGGATGTGTTTCATACATTGGTCGAATATAAATGCAACGGCGTCAATGAGCCCATTCTCCTTAGGAATTAGGGCTCGATCTGGCTTGATTCATTCAACGATTGAATCTGTCATTTATTAGTATATGGTTTCTAGTTCCTCAGTTAACCATGAGTACAGACTTACACGTCTGAAATTCCTGTCAACCACGGTGCAGCGGAGGTGGCTTTGGCTCACATGCTGGAGGTCGTGCGCTCGATCCCCGACCGGGTCACACCAAATACTTAACTAGTAGCTCCATTGCTTGACGCTGATGCTATAGGTGTTATGCTATGACTGGTCGGTCCGATGTCAGTTTAGTGTGACTGGATGAGTCATGGCATGTGTCTACGGCGTGATCCACTTCCATATATATGTTCTATTTATGCACACTGCATGTACTTAGCGTATTTGAGCATATTTGGTCCATTTTACTAATACATAGGTTTTTCAGTATACATTCTTACATATTGAAATAATATTCTGATTAAGAAAACATTTATGTTTTAAGATTTTACATCAGTATGTGTAACAATTCGTTGTGATATAATCACAATAAATTATAAATAAATCTCAAATCCAAGAGCTTATCTTCTTTATGCAAATACCTGCATAATTATGCACACGGCTGTTCATTGGACGAACTTACATCATTACATTGACCATCACAGAAGAAGACCAACTCACTCAGTAATTCTGGTCGTTAACAGCTGGTTCATAACATTAGGACCTGCGTCTTTATCAATGTCATAGCCGCACTCTGTTGGGTCTGGCATATTTAGAATGTCAAGATAACCCTAAAGGTCAACCGTGCGGCCGCTAGGATTTTCACTGTATAATCTATACATACAGTCAGGGTTATAGGGTCAAATTTACAAACAACTTACCCATACGTGCAAGGGAGTTCAAGTAGTAAGAAAGAGTGATGCAAACTGGCTTTCTAAGAAAATCTACGCCTTCATTGACATTAACAATCTGATAAAATTTGGTAAAGATCGGATGAAAAATGAAAGCAGTATTGTTTTAACGAGGCAAAATACAGCAGTTTTAACTAAATCAAAGACCATACCTACGGTGTTATGAGCCAGTAGAGCTAATAAACTACTGTGCATTTCAGGGTGCCTGTGCGTCAAATATGAATCGAATTTTTTTTTATTACTTATTATATGTTTTCATTTCTGATGTGGTTAGATAGAATGAAAATAGACGCTCCTGGATCTGTTTACAATCATGCCATAGCCATCCGGTATGCTTCACAAAGCCTAAAATTCATTTTGACGCCATTGTTTACATTGTAAAAATTAAAACAACATGGCGGCCTTATTTTTAGAAAGTGTGGTCTGCGCTTGTCTGATTCCAGGGTTCGGATGTACCAAGTAAAACGTAGGTTATGCAGGGTGATGTTGTTGTTCAATGTTCAGCACCTCCGGCAATCAATCATACTTATCCTTTATTTTGGAATGAAAACCATTATATCTAGCAAATATAGTATACTGCATTTATATTTTGTTATTTACACCACTGTTGGTCAACTGATTTTTTAAGTCACCCTACCCTAGAAAAATGGAATGTTCCATCGTCGCCATTTTGGTTTTCGGCTGTCAATAAAATAACATGTAATCATGGGGGTTCATAATGACTTTTTGGCTTTATGAAGCTTAGAGGATGGCTATGCGAAGATAGATTGTAAACAGATTCAGGAGCGTCCGTTTTCATTCTATTCAATCATGTCAGGTATGAAAACATATAGAAAGTAATAAAAGAAAATCTCGATTCATATTCGACGCATAGGTACCCTGAAATGCACAGTAGTGTTAAGGCATGTTCATAATTCTTATAATTAAGACTGCATGCTCTACCAAATATAGCAATTTGTTGGTTAAGTGCCTATCCTGATAATTTAGACTGCATGCTCTACCAAATATAGCAATGTTTGTGTTAAGTGCCTATCCTTATAATTTAGACTGCATGCTCTACCAAATATAGCAATGTTTGTGTTAAGTGCCTATCCTTTTCGCCTACGAATTTGAATGAGAACCTCCTAGTGCGTCTCAATTTGTATTAAGACATCTTTTGACAAGACAAAACAAATTAAACATGTTATTAGTGGATAGCACTGAAGCTTTACGCAGTAAAATCGAGATTTTTTGTTTAACATCACATGCATCTTATTGGAATATCCTGTCTAAACTTTTAAGCATAGATTTCAATGACATTTTAATCAGACTAATACATTAGGGAATAAAGCAATCAAATAAATAAAACATTATTACTCCAAACTTTGAAAAATTGTTCGAACATTTAAAGCAATAGATCGCAAATCCAACCATAGACTAATACGCTGTTTCCCATGATATTCTTGCTTTTGTATATTCTTATTAGTTAGTGGGTCAGAATGGTGTAGTAATAGTACGTGCATTGTTGAAATAACAAACCCGTGTATTTTCAAATGTCAAACCCGTGTATTTTTTAAATAACAAACCCGTGTATTATTCAAATGACAAAACCGTCAATTATTCAATGACAAGCGCGCGTATTGTTTCAATGGCAAACCCGTGTAAAGTTCAAATGTTCAAATGACAAACACGTGTATCGTTCAAATGAAAAACACGTATATTGTTCAAATGACAAACAATTTTATTTTTTAAATAACACGTGTACTTTTCAAATGATAAGCATACCAGTTTAGGACAGAATGATTTCAAATGAGTTGTTTCAAAAAGTTCGTGCGGACATCGGTCTAAACCATACCAATTATTATAAAAATATATCTGATACAACGTCTTTATCATTTCATTTGTTGGTTAAACTACATATGTCGTGCCTACGACACGTGTATATGTGTTGCTTTCAAAGTATAAGACCGCTTAAACGCATTGTTTGTGGACGTTGCTTTCGATATATTATTTTTTCAGTATTTATTCAGTGTAATATAACTATTCTCTGGTTTTTAAATGCCTATTCCAACATTTAAATAAATGCTTAAAAGCAACGATGAAACACATACGACAATAGCATCATACGTGCAACCATTGTCTTGAAAACGCGATATGCCGATCCTGTATATGCTTGCCTCATACATTATCTTGAAGTTGTGAAAACGTCAGCATATGCATGACTTTTATAAAGCAAACATTGCAAAACGTTACCAGACGAATACGAAACAAACAAATACATTCTATTTCTATCAACGCACCTGGGGCCAAGATATTGCCGAGATATTGCCTTCTACTTTTAAACATTACTTGTGTTTGATTCTTATCGAAATGTTTATTTAGAATGTCTATTACATAGACTGTGTTGGCAGAAACTTTAACAGATAAATGTACTCAAATTACTTGATGGGTTATATCCTCGGTGTATGTAACATAAATATCAATGTTAAATGAATACAATAGTTTGAACAAAATACCCCATGAAACAAGACAACGCTTCAGTTTCCGTTACGTCCAATACACTTAACAGAGATCAATTTCTTCCGAGACATGTCGTCAAGATGAGATTCTTCCACCAGTATAGAGGATAATAAATAATTGTTTGAATATATTCCAACAACTATTCAAGCAATTTTCTAAGGATACACTTAAGTATTTGTTTGATGATAGCAATATACCGGACATTAAGACACTGAGTCTATTCAGATATAAGAACAGAAAGCATCTAGTCTTCCTACAAAACATTAGTTATGCTGTTGATGCATTGCATGTTAAAATGCAGGCCACCATATACAGAGTTAAGTAAAGGATGACTTAAAGGGAATAATGAAGTTATGATCCAGTCCTTGTTTATTAAATACGATATTGTGCTTGTAGCAATATAAAGAACAATATGATTCAAATTACGATTACCTTCCATATATTGATTTAAACATGTTAAAGAAATATAACCTTATTCGAATTCTCGGAATGTATTTAACCGATTCCATTAATACGTATTTTGTTTGATGTTATAAACTGAATCTCAAAAATGAAAAGTGTGATCTCAAAATTGCATGAGTAACCTCATAACAAATATATCACGGCTGTAAACCTTTACGTCATGAATGTGCTCAGACATTATAACTTTATGTTGAGAAGTTAAAAGTTTGACATGGATGAAACATTTCAGAAAACCAGCTATTAGCAAAATGACTGTTATTTTGTGTTCACATTCAAATTTTGGTTGTGCTCTCTTTTGACTTTGAGGAACTCATACAAAGATATCGCTGCATTATTAATGCATAATTTTGATTTCAAAATTTTGTTTCAAAAGTGTTGTTTGTCTTATATCGCCATTGGATGAGTAGTAACTCAAACACGCCATCGGACGTTTTTGTTATTGCCCTTGGATCACCAGCTATGAAAAACATTAACCAGTTATGGTTATGCCACCTGAATTTACACGGTGATGAAACCACTTGAGTTTTTGATCGGGATCGGGTACTTTTCAGTGATAATAGCCACTGAAAGACACTGGTCAACCATGAATTTACCTTTTTATTACATGTCTACCTAAATATAAGCTAAATTCAATGGGGTGTTTGACTGGACTGATGTTATAAATCCTTAAGAGATCTTAAGAATGTTCATACTGACAGAATCCTCTTGTCAGAGTAGCATACGGCGAGTAAATAAAGATCTACAAGCGAAAGTGTGTTGCAAAAAGAAAATGATCAAAAACAACTTTTTTTTAGAAATGGTTGTGATATTGTACCTTGGATTGAAAATAAGATAAATAAGAAAATGCGTCGTGGTTTATTGAAATCGGTCACATATTTTAAAAGTTATGGACAGTTACAATTTGTAATTCTTCCATGTCGAGTCTATGGCGTCGGTATTAACGTTGGTGACGTCACCGTTTTCAAACGGTAGGGCCATTATCATTATGACTTTTTGGCCCTGCTGTGCGAGGGCCGAAATGCGATAATGAGTCGGGAGAACTTCATAATACAAAATGTTTAATAGCAAATGTGTTACTATATTTAGGTAGACGTGTAATAAAGTGTTTTATTTGTTTGTTTGGTTAAAGTCATTTACCAGCACATTTTAGGCTGTGTATGGCGGTCGATTTTTGTTATGGAGGCAGACCACCCACTTATTCCTGGGTAGAACTAGTATTGTATATCTCCCGCCATCCGTAAGAATTGAAACATTTTGTGGGATTATGTCCCGCAACAGTAATACGCGAGAAGGTTTACAACGCAACGTCGTTAACCCCTCGACTATGGAGGCCCTATGTATGTATAGTGTTACCGTCAGTATGTGTTTATTACTGTTAAATTGGTAATTCTTAAATCACCTTTGAAATTCGGTGAAATAATTCTGAGATAAATTCTATTATCAATCTAAATGTAATTATAAAAATGTATCAATCAGACATATGGGATTCCCAGTCTGAAATAATGAGAATAGTGCATGTTTCGAATGCTAATACAGGGTTCAATACAGTGTTTTATGACGTGGAATTTCAAGCTAGCACATAGCGAATATATGGGACTTTCATCGTATAACAATGTTACCGACTGTTGTAGAGATTCGTATTACATATAGAAGATGATAGCGATTTAATTTATCACGTTATACGTTTGATGGGGTCCATGCCAGCAACACAGAAGCCTTATAATCATTTAAATGTTTTACTATAAGTCAACTTGTTAAATAATAATAAATACTGCAAAGGGGATCCATTGAAAGCAACGAAAACAAACAAAAATAAAAGTAGCAGACTCGGTTTTATTTAATCTTATCATGAGAGGTAATATAAGGTGCAACACCTCCCACGCCGCCTAGCACTCACTTAAGCGGTTTTCCAGTTTAAAGCCACAATGCTTGGGCTCGAACGAATCTACCAAAGGCCCAGTAATTTAAGTTCACCTATGGCAAGTGAAACGTTGCAATATTCAATACTTGCTCATTTATATTGTATATTGACTCATTCATATTCTATATGTTAGTCATTTATATTCTATTATTGATCATTTATATTCTATATTACTATTTGTATTGTATATATTTTCATTTATATTCTATATTTTGATATTTATATTCTATAACTGGCATATTTATATTGTATATTTTGTCATTCATATTCTATAATTGATCATTTATATTCTATATTTACGATTTGTACTCTATACATGTTCATTTATATTCAATGTTTTATATATGTGCAATGTTTCATATATATGTGTTATAATTTTCCATATACGTTCTGTATTTTGCTATTTATATTCAATACGTTAGTTTATTTATATTGTATAATTGCATGCTGGGTAAACTCTGTCAAATGGAATGGTTATTAATAACACGAATACTATTGCGCATTACCACGGCCCGGGTGTTTGCGTGGTGTGGTAAAGTATGATGATTTTGACGATGATGATGGTGGTTGTGATGACGATGATGATATGGTGGTGGTGTTGATGGGGATGATGATGATGTCGCTGATGATGATTTTGCCGCTGATTATACTGATGATCTTGGTAGTTGTGGTGGTGGAATTGTTGATTGAAGTGATGATGATTATGTTAATGATAAAGCCGATGATGATAATGATACTAATGAGTATTACGATGATGATTATGATGCTTGTGATTGTGATAATGCTGCTGCTGATGATGATGCAGCATTACCATCCACCAAAAGTGAAAAGGTGAATAAGCAGTGATGTTCTTAGGCTAAATTGCTGCATACTTTTGATAATTCAAGCACTTTTGTAGTGACACTATATTCACAATTCTGGACATATGGATACATGAATATGCAATAAGCAAGATTGTGAAGAAAAAATGGAAAATTATTCTTGATTTTTGAAAAAAACAAGAGATTTTGTGAATTTTCTTTGTCTCAAACAAAGGAAAAATCATATTGAACCAAACAAAACGGTGTGTTTTGACATTTCCCCTGATAAAAGGATTACGGATTAAACTGAAAACACCTATTGTTGTGGGGATTAACAGTAAATTTAGAAAATGAGCAAACATGAGGGAAAAACAGATCTTGTCAAGCCAGCCAAAACCTTGGCAAAAGGAGGAACAACTAACACCTCCTCAGGCATTAGACCACCACCACCAAAACGACCGATTACTGAAGTGTCCCCAAACTCCAGTGTGGAGGAAATAACAGTAATTAATCACCATCTAGAAAGCTTATCAGATGATGTAAAATCAGTGAGGGGTGATCTCAAAAATACTCTGAAAAAAGATGAGATGGAACAGTTTATTAAATCCACCATCCACAAGATTATATCGGAGTTAAATGAAAACATGGAAATGACAATTACCATGAAGGTAGAAGAAAAAACAAAACACTTGGAAAACACAATTAATAATCTCCAAAGTGAAAACTCAACCCTAAAAAAGGAAGTGTCATTATGTAAAACTCAACTCTCAAACTTAAAGATAAAGATTGAGGACAGTGAAATTAGGTCAAAAGACGCTCTTTCAAAAGCAAATTACAACGAACAGTATTCTCGCAAGAACACCATTAAGATAATGGACATAATAGAGAAAGAAAATGAAGCAGAGGATGACCTTTTGGCCTCTGCTACAGATTTATTCCAAAAACAGGGAATCACCATCAACCCCACTAAGATCTTGGCCATTCACAGAATCCCTGGAAAGGCAGGGCACCCCAAGCCTGTCTTGATGAAATTGACAAACAATACTGAAAAGACCAAAATCATGCGACTGAGATCAACATTCAAAGGCATGGGACACCGCCTAGTAGATGACGTGACCAAGCACAACGCAGAGCTCATCAGACGTCTCACTGCCCATGATTCCATCGAACAGGCATGGTAATTCAACGGGTCTGTCTATGGGAAAACTACATCTGGAAGACGCCACAAATTTGACATGTTTGACAATATCAGTGATGTGATTAATCATTAAATCTATGGATACATGTGTGTAAATACATGTATTGTTTCATGATATTGAACACTTAGACAGTTAAATCCCCATGCACCCTTCCCTGAATCTGCCATTACATAATAATTTGATTTGTAACTAAGCGGGTAATTATGTTACCTAGAGAACAAAGCAAGACTCGGACCATGTTTTACAGTTTCAATACTTTGAGTGACAGAGTGACCATTTGAACATATAATTATTGATAAGTTGACCCAATTGTGTAGTTTACTTATCATGTTTCAATTTGGGATTATAAGAACTACTCTACAGTTTGGTGAGTACAATTGTTTATATGTGTAGGTCTATATTATGAACACTGTCACATGTGTGGAGATGTATGCATGAATATGTAAGTTTCCCTCTAGTAAATGTACATGTATGTGCACATGAGTATGTGTATGTGTGGTGAGGTGGAGGCTGTGGGGGTGGGGATTTTACTTCTTTCTTTTTTTTTTAGACCTCAGTTTTTCACAAAATATATGACAGCTCTATATATATATGCGTATATATATATATATATATATACATATATCAAGTACTGAGCATAGAATAACATATCGTTTCATGCAGCATAGAGATGTCAGAGGTTTTTTTTCCTTATATGTCAGAACTGCCGTATATTATTTATTATTATTGTTACCGTAATACATTTTTATTTTCTAAAGATAAAAGTTAACTCATATTTGTTTATTAATATTTTAATTTTGTAATGACTTATGATAACGCATAAAATTCATCGAAGTTATCCTGGTCTTCATATACATAATATTTGAATTAATAAAGTAATTCAATTATTTACCCTAAATGCTTTCTATAAAACATATGAAACATCTTTAATACTTTTTGTATAAAATCTCATGGAATTATTTTTACTCTTCTTTAAATCAGATTTTTAAAAAAAAAGTCGTTATTATTATTATGGATGGATTAGTTGATTTGATAACTAATGGATTAGTCGTTTGATCTGATTTACTGGGTGGTTGATAGAGTGATTGATTGACTGAATGATTAATTGATTGGAAATAGATAGACTGATTGATTGATTGACAGATTGATTGATTGATTGATTACTGAATGACTGATTGATCCATCGATTATTTGATTGATTGACTGAATGACCGATTGATCCCTTGATTGATTCATTTATTGATTTTTTGAGTGATTATTAATATTTCATTCATTGATTATTTGAGCGATTATTATTATTTGAATGGTTTACAATATGACATAGATACCTCTTTGCCATTACCGTTTTTTTCATGTTTTCCTATATAATAAATCTCTTTTAATAGAATAACACTGATTTATAAGTGCTGAATTGTCATTATCTATGCACTACACTTAGATTAGTAGACATGCAGAAAAGTTTTAATTCTGCATTTACTTAGTTTTCTTTTTCTACTCTGGTGCCCACCACACATTGTTTTTCAATTTATGTAAATGACTAATGTGAAAATATTATCTGTTAATTGCCAAGGTCTTGGGTCGGCTGAAAAACGCTTAGATGTTTTTAATTACATTAAATCTAAGAAATGTCAAATATATTGTTTACAAGATGTACATTCAACATCGGCAACAGATAATTTGATTCGTGCACAATGGGGCAGTGAATGTGTTTTTAGCTCTGGAAAATCAAATGCTAGAGGAGTAGCCGTTCTATTCAGTAAAGAATTAGACTTCAAAATTCACAATTATATTTCAGACCCAGAAGGGAATTTTCTTATTATAGACGTATCTGTGGATACCAAAAGGTTTACATTAATCAATCTTTATGGCCCAAATCAAGATTCGCCTTCTTTTTTTAGAAATATCATCTCAAAAGTGGAAGATTGTGAAAATACTGATCTTATTTTTTGTGGTGATTTTAATTTAGTCCAAGATACCAAGCTTGACTACTATAATTATAAACACATTAACAACAAAAATGCACAAAAAACAGTGTTAGACATTATGTATGAAAACAATTTAATTGACCCTTTTATAGAATCTCACCCTAACCTGAGAAGGTATACATGGTGCAAAAAAAATCCTCTTAAACAAGCTAGACTTGACTTTGTTTTGGTTTCTGACTCCCTTCTTTCATTTATAAATAACTGTATAATTGATACCAGCTATAGGTCTGATCACTCTATGACAATACTAAACTGTAGCTTTACACAATTTGTGAAAGGCAAACCCTTATGGAAGCACAATAATTCCCTATTAAAGGATTTAGCCTATTTACAAACTATTAACAACAAAATAACTGATATTAAAAGTCAGTATGCGTGCCCTGTCTATAATATGGAAAATATTGATAATTTGCCAATGACCAAATACAGTTTGTGATAAATGATCAGCTCTTTTTAGATACTTTACTTATGGAACTTAGAGGAAAGTCAATTTCTTACTCAACCTACAAAAAGAAGCAAAATGATGAACTAGAAAAAAAACTTATAAAACAAATTCAAATAATAGAAAATGATCTGACACTTAATAAGACAGCCTTACTTCAACAGTTAAAAGATGAACTTCAGAAACTGCGAAAAATAAAAATGAATGGAATTTTAATTCGGTCACTTGCAAATACAATTGAATAAGGAGAAAAGCCAAGTAAATTTTTCTGTAATTTAGAATCCCATAATTTCACTAGTAAAATTATCCCAAAAATTGAAAAAGAAGATGGAACTATTATAACTGATCAATTTAAAATTTTGGATGAAACGAAATCATTTTATGAAAACTTGTATTCCAACAAGGACTCAGAATGAAATAATGTTGATCTCAATCAAGATTTTTTAACTTCAAAGTACCAGCCCTTAATGAACAAGAACCAAAATCTCTGGATGGCTTTCTAACATAGGAAGAAGCATCACGTTCTCTATCATCCATGCATAATAACCGTTCACCCGGAACAGATGGCTTTGGAGCAGACTTCTTTAAAGTGTTTTGGAAAAAAAATAGGTCATTTTATTGTTCGAGCTATCAATTATGGTTACACAAAAGGGGAACTTTCAATAACTCAGACAGAAGGAGTCATAACTTGTATTCCAAAAGATAACAAGCCAAGACAATTTTTAAAAAATTACAGACCCATATCTCTACTCAATTGTGCCTATAAAATAGCATCAGGAGCCATAGCATACAGACTTAAAGCTGTATTACCTAAACTTATTAATGATAGTCAAACTGGTTTTATTGCAGGGAGATGTCTGGGTGAAAATACTCGTTTAATATATGATATCATGCAATTCACAGAAGAGCAAGATATAGCAGGTCTTCTTTTGTTGGTTGACTTTGAAAAGGCATTCGACTCTTTATCATGGTCTTTTATCTATAAAGTTTTGACGTATTTTAAATTTGGTAACTCACTTAAATCATGGATTAGATTATTTTACCATAAAGCAAAACTAGCTGTTAACCTCGGAGGGCATTTATCCTCATTTTTTTCAATCGGTAGAGGCTGCCGTCAGGGTGATCCGATCTCGCCGTATATCTTTATTTTTTGTGCAGAAATACTAGCAATAATGATTAAAAATAATAAAAAAATTAAAGGAATAACCATTAACAACAAGGAACATAAATTATCACAATATGCCGATGACACATCAATTCTTCTGGATGGAACGGATATTTCTTTAAATGAAACACTTCATGTACTATCTTATTATGCAGAAATGTCAGGCCTTAAAGTAAATATCGACAAAACTCAAGTTGTTTGGATAGGAAAAAAAAGATTTAGTTCAGAAATAATTAAAACACGATGGAAATTATCATGGGGAAAAAATGAATTTAGACTTTTAGGAATTAATTTTCATGTAGACTTAAACAAAATGATTGACATAAATTATAATCATAAAATACTAACAATAAAAAATCACATTAAGCTTTGGAAACGTAGGTACCTAACTCCTCTTGGAAAAATAACAGTCATTAAAACTTTATTAATACCAAAACTTAATCACTTATTTATGTCTCTCCCCAACCCAAATGAGTCGACGATTAAACTTCTCAACAACAACAACATTTTATATGAATTTTTGTGGGAAGGTCCAGCAAAAATCAAACAAGCTGTCGTAATCAAACAATATTCTGAAGGTGTTTTGTTTAAATATGACCAACTTGCAAGCTTTTATCTTTGGGTTAAAAGCATCATGGATAAAACGACTCATTAGCAATACAAGTAGTAGTGGGTGGCACCATATTGTCACTAACACTGTCAATATTAAAAACTTATGTTGTTTTGGAAAGAGGTACATACAGCAAAAATTAGTTACAATTAAGGCTTTTTATAATATCATAGAAAATAATACTATATCAACAAATCAACATTTTCTGGCAAGTCCACTATATTATAATACAAACTTGGTTATAGGAGGTAAAACCTTCTTTATGAAAGAATGGTATGACAAGGGAATTTATCTTATAAATGACCTTTTTAACACTGATGGACATTTGTATTCCTTGGATGAATTTAGTACCATATATAAACTTAAAACAAATTTCATCACTTTCAATGGAATTATAGCATCAATTAAGTTCATGGCAGGTAACAAAAAGATAACATACAGGGACACAACTCAGAAATTATTCGAACCAACACTGCCATTAAATATCAAACCATTCTTAAAAACAACTAAAGGAAGTAAAGAATCTTACTATATACTTAATAAGAATACAGAACAACCTTCTTCTAAACTTAAATGGGAACAAATTATAACATAGAGCAAGAAACATGGAAGGAAATTTATATGGCACCTTTCAAATCAACCTCTAGTTCTACATTACAGTGGTTTCAACTTAGAATTATCCATAGAATTTTACCTACAAGAAAATACTTGCATACCATAAAGGCAATATATAGCCCTCTATGTCACACCTGTCACCAGGAAGAAACATTGGTCCATTTGTTATGGTCTTGTCCTGATACACAGAACTTTTTACATCCAGTAAATAATTGGTTATACACTAAAAGTGTTTTAATTCCATTCACTGAGGAGTTATTTATTTTTAACATTGGAAATAATATGTCTACAGCTGATCTCAGTGTAATACTTGAAATCAAGTACTATATATTTTCTTCTAAACGCCTAAATACACCACTCTCTATAGCAGCCTTCAAAAACAGACTTGTGTACTGTTATAAAACACTTAAAGAAATAGCCATTATGAACAACAATATAGAACCTTTCTACCAAAACTGGCAAAAATACAAAGATATTTTTGAACCTTCCTAAAATAAACTTATTACAAAATGAGTTTTTGTAAAATTTTGTAATTCACTGTATGAAATATTCACCAAATAATGGGATAAAAGGTAATAATATCTGAATAAAATGTGTTTACATAGGCCAATTTAGCTGAACCAAGACCGCATCACTTTTAAAGTTGATATCATTTTAATCAATGCTCATATGTTTCCTGTTGTGAGGGGCTGCATGGGGGTTAGCATACAGAGTAAGAAAACTTAGATCTTCACTATTTTTTTCTCTATTGTTTAACATGCTAAAATACTTCCCCTTAATAATAAAAATATTAACTGCATCTATTGCAACATGTAGTATAACTGTTTATTTACATTTTAATTAATAATGATACTTGTACTTTGTGCTCATATGAATCTTCATGAATTATTAAGATATAACATTATATTTGTAAGGTGTGCGGTGGGATGGTCCTCCCCGACCCATCACACACCTATTTACGGGGAGAATAAACGGGTCACCCAAGTGGTGATCGAAAAAAAAAAAAAAATACCATCCACCACCACCACCACCGCCGCCACTACCAGCAGCAGCAGCAGCAGCAGAACTCCAACCCCCACAAGCATCAATCATCAGTATAATCATCAATACAATCATCATCAGTGGCATCATCACCACCACCGCGCCAACACACATGCCGTGACGGTGGAAATGTGTCCGTCACGGCATGTGTGTTGGGGCGGCGAGGTGATAACGATTTTTAAGTATGATGATTTTGGCGCTGATGATGGCGGTTGTGATGGTGGTGGTGGTGATGATGATTGTATCGCTGATTATACTGATGATGATGCTTGTTGATGATTATGTTGATGGAACTAGTGGTTCCTGTCATCTTTTTCATTCTCATCATCGACATCACCAGAACAACAGTTTCAGCAACAGTTATCATCGCCAGCACCAACAGCATCAGAGACATCATCATCGCCATCACTACAACAATCGCCATCATCATTATCATCATAACAAATCCACCGACAGAACCACCACCACACCACTGTCATCATCATCATCATTATCATCATCAGCAGCATCATAACCACAACCCCACCGCAACCGTCATCCGCATTATTATCACAACCAAAGCAGCAGCAGCAGCAGAGTATTATCACAATCACAAGCATCATAATCATCCATCATCTACTTTATCATTAACATAATCATCATCACCTCAATCAACATTTCCATCACCACAACTACCAAGATCATCAATATAATCAGCGACAAAATCATCATCAGGGACATCATCATCACCATCACGACCACCACCACCACCATATATCATCATCGTCATCACAACCACCATCATCATCGTCAAAATTTTACCACACAACGCCTACACCCGGGCCATGGTAATGCGCAATAGTATTCGTGTTATTAATAACCATTCCATTTGACAGAGTTTACCCAGCATGCAATTATACAATAAATGATTGAATTGGATTTTATAGTCGCACCAACAGCTAAGGTCATATGGCGACTTTCCAGCTTCCATTGGTGGAGGAAGACCCCAGGTGCCCCCTCCGGGCAATTTTCGTGCACGGGCGGGCACCTGGGTAGAACCACCGACGTTCCGCAAGCCAGCTGGATAGCTTCCTCACATAAAGATTCCTAGGCCCCTGAGGGATCTAACCTACAGCGGTGAGGGGCAAGTGATTTCAAGTCAGAGACGTTAACCACTCGGCAATAAATGAACTAACGAATAGCAAAAATATAGAACATATATGGACAATTATACATAATACACAGAAATTATAGCACATATATATGAAACATTGCACATATATATAAAAAACATTGAATATAAATGAACATGTATAGAATACAAATAGTAAATATAGAATATATAAATGATCAATTATAGAATATGAATGACAAAATATTACAATATAAATATGCCAGTTATAGAATATAAATATCAAAATATAGAATATTAATGAAAAACGTATACAATACAAATAGTAATTTAGAATATAAATGATCAATAATACAATATAAATGACAAAAATATAGAATATGAATGAGTAAAATACACAATATAAATGAGCAAGTATTGAATATTGCAACGTTTCACTTGCCAAATTCACCATATTTAAAAAAATCATTAATGGAAATTATATATCAGTTTTGACTAAATGATATCCAATTAACAAATTAATCTACAGTTAAGATGTAGATATTTAAACAAAATCACGATTAAATGTTTTACAGTTATCTCAAGGTACTAAAATTAAACATTGTATTATTAAATACATATACAAGATATATACGAACTAATTCAGGCCGTTTCATTTTAATTGTGGTTCACAAAAAAAGTAGGTGAAACATTCGAGAATACAATTTAGATTTCACAGAACAAACGATACTTGAAACAGGAGCTCTGAATGCCCATACAATCTTTGTTAGATAGAAATATAACAATATTGATTGGATGTACTGAAATATTGTTCAGGGTCGCCACACCGCACAAACAACACTATTGTGGGTCGCCACACCGCACAAACAACACTATTGTGGGTAGCCACACCGCACAAACAATACTACTGCGGGTAGCCACACCGCACAAACAACACTATTGCGGGTCGCCACTCCGCACAAACAATGCTATTGTGGGTAGCTCCATCGCACAGACAACGCTATTGTGGGTCGCAACACCGCAAAAACAACACTATTGTGGGTCGCCACACCTCATAAACAATACTATTGTGGGTAGCCCACACCGGACAAACAACACTATTGTGGGTCGCCACACCTCTCAAACAACACTATTGTGGGTAGCCACACCGCACAAACAACACTATTGTGGGTCGCCACACCGCACAAAAAACACTATTGTGGGTAGCCACATCGCTCAAACAACACTATTGTGGGTCGCCACACCAAACAAACAACACTACTGTGGGTCGCCACACCGCACAAAAAACACTATTGTGGGTAGCCACACCGCACAAACAACACTACTGTGGGTAGTCACACCGCACAAACAACACTATTGTGGGTCGCCACACCGCACAAACAACACTACTGTGGGTCGCCACATCGCACAGACAACACTATTGTGGGTCGCCCACACCGCACAAACAACACTATTGGGCGCCATACCTCACAAACAACACTATTGTGGGTCGCCACACCTCACAAACAACACTATTGTGGGTAGCCACACCGCTCAAACAACACTATTGTGGGTAGCCACACCGCACAAACAACACTACTGTGGGTAGCCACACCGCACAAACAACGCTACTGTGGGTCGCCACATCGCACAGACAACACTATTGTGGGTCGCCACACAGCACAAACAACACTATTGTGCGCCATACCTCACAAACAACACTATAGTGGTTAGCCACACAGCCACAAACAACACTATTGTGGGTCGACACACCTCACAAACAACACTATTGTGGTTAGGCCACACCGCACAAACAACACTATTGTGACAATATAAGTAGGTATAAAAGTCGATCAGAATATGTAGCACACACAAAACAGTTCCTATATGTCAGGAGTTTATTTTGCAATTCGTGTCCAATAATAAAGATTTCTTAGCACTGATGATAAGTCAATGTAAACAATTCAGGGGCGTAGCTACCTGTACCCAAAGTGCGCAGTTGCGTACACATTGCAAACAACAGAAATTAAAACGGATCCATATATGAAACGAGAAGCGATGGGGTAGATTACACTGAAAAGACATTTTTTCTCGTTTTTAATGTCGATGTATATTCCTTTTCTTTTTTTTGTGTGAAAAACGAGAAAAAAACTATTTCCAGTGTAGTCTACCCCATCGCTCCTAGATTAAATCATTAACTTCACAGTATTACAAAACCGTTCCCAAAACGCACCATATAGTATCTAAGAACTAAAAACTTAATCTGCGCATGCCCCCACCCTCCCTTGCATATAACGCCCCTGAAACTGTACTATAAATGTTTGTAATCAAAGGAGCAAAACACTTGTTTCAACAGGATTTTACATTACACGTTCAGAAAAAGCTTACTTATTACGCCTATATATTGCAATATATTCAGTGAACGTATACTTGTCTTTTAAATAATGACAGTTTACACGCATTACAATTTCATATGAATATCTTGCCAACTTAGTGACCCATCGAACATGCATGCCAATTGTCCAATGTCTAATTTAAAAGAGAAGGGAGGTCGTGAGCTCAGTCCCTGGCTGGATTAAAAAACCTCAAACATACATAACATAGACGAGAGTCAAAATGACCAACAAAATCATACAGATATGCAAGCGTTGACCTAATTTTAAGAATTATTTGTCACATTCATGTTTAGGCTAAACCTGAAGAATTTTTTTAAAATGTATGTAAAGGAATTGTCTTTTAAGGACATTTAATTACCTTAATGTTTAACAAATAAACCTAATTTTAAGAATTATTTGTCACATTCATGTTTAGGCTAAACCTGAAGAATTTTTTTAAAATGTATGTAAAGGAATTGTCTTTTAAGGACATTTAATTACCTTAATGTTTAACAAATATGTAAGACTTGATACTGGTTTGTAAGAGTTTCTTTTAAAAATTGTCATAGAACAATCTGCATTAGATCAAATTCTCAGTTCAAGAGATCAATTACTAAGCAACTGACCTTATAATTGTATACAGAAAGCCTGATAATAACTTACGTTGTTGCATGTAAAGTAATTATTATATAATGGTACCATGACTTTGCCTTGCATTTGCTAAACCAAAGTCAAAGCAAATATCTCATTACGTAGTCCGAGTATTAACTTTCATACCACATCCAACCCTTCTCCAAGAAGCGAAAACGGGGTTGGCTGGGGTTTGAAATAAAACTTAACATTACTTGGTAATTTTAAAACAGGTTATCGCATTTTTTCTGTAAAAACTGTTTTTAAACGTGTTTTATTTTCAAAATATCCATTATAAACTCTGGCTAATTAAGGCGGGATAACGTATTCTTGCATACCGGACAAGGATATCCGCCATTTTACCGGGGCTAGATATTTCCATCTCACCCTAGGGTCGAGATAAAATTCACGCGCGCAAAAATCCGGTATGCAGGAAAACATGCAAAACGTTAATAGCTGGCGGCGTCAATGAAACAACATTTCTCTGATATGCAAGAATAAGAATATATCATGGGTATTCGGTTCAGATAGGGAATTCCAACCTTCGGTATAAGTGTTTTAATCGGAACCGAGGCAGAGCCTCGGTTCCGATAAAAACACGTATACCTCGGGTTGGAATTCCCTATCTTCACCGGATACCCATGTAAGATTCTTATAATGTACACGTCGTGCAAAACACAGCTTGACCACTCGTAGATTATTGGTTACCACATTAGAAATGACTGAAGGGTCATTACCGTTTCCATCAAATTAGATTTCGTTATAAATATTCCATATTCCATATGTCTTACGAATCAGACATCGTTAGGATAAATAGTTCCATGTTAATGCTGATGAATGAAACTCCTGACAAATGAAACGATCTTTTAATCAGCAATCTTCTCAATAATGTCTGAGCTGTGAATGTAATACTTAGATTCGTGTCTTATGGGATTTTTTTCCCAGTACATATTGGAAGAAAAACATTATAGAATATCTTACAGGAAAAGAAAAGGTTAGACTATATCAACCTGAAGATGCTAATGAAGAATGGATTGACAGTACATGATGTACATATGAGACATATATGCCATTAGCACACGACCATAATGGATGTCTTAATTTACGTTTGTCCCACACATTAACTTTTTTTCTTATTTTGCAGATTTTATTGTTGCTGCCTTGTTGGTTAGAGATTAGATCATGGCGGGGATTTCTTTATTAACACTGTTCTGTTTTAATGGGATGATAGTAGGGTAAGTGTGAGGTTTGGTGCACCCTAGAACCGGTTTAAACCCCCAGTGGCCTACTTTGCTACTGACCGTTCCAAGGCGGTAGCCCTATTGTCAACCCTTTTGTGTTTGAGATGTCGTTTACTTTTATTATTACTTTTGCCTTCTTGTTTGTCTGTTTCCATGTTTGTTTCTGTGTTTTGTGGTTGACTGTCCTCCTTGAATGCTACTTTCCCTGTCCGATCTTTTTATATTTCTTTGTATCAAAAAGTTATTATAAGGTGTTTGGCCCAGCAACAAAAAGTTTACGTGGGAACAGTCCCATCAAAAAAGCATGTTGACTGTAAAATATTTATTTCTCAACCGATTTTGAAACCACTAAAATCATTCTGTTTCACTAATATACAAGTTCTTTAGGTACTGTTGAATTTTGTCTGAAAAGTCTGAAAAGTAAAACAAAAAAGCGCCCCGAACAATCATACATGTACTTTCATAGATCCAGTTTCATCCTTTAACAGTTTTTACGTGCTTTTGGGGTTTACAGTGTTCTGTGAAAGCTGCATTTCCTGTTCGACTTTTATACTTATTTCTCAATAACCGAGTCCGCCTCTTTTCTGTCTTGTTTGTGTGTACTAGTTTGTTTGTGTGTACTGGTTTGTTTGTGTGTACTGATCTGTTTCTGTGTAATGGTTTGTTTGTGTGAACTGTTTTTATGTGTACTGGTTTGTTTGTGTGTACGTTTGTTTGTGTGTACTGGTCTGTATGTGTGTACTGGTTTGTTTGTTTGTACTGGTTTGTTTGTGTGTACGTTTGATTGTGTGTACTGGTCTGTTTGTGGGTACTGGTTTGTTTGTGTGTACTGGTTTGTTTGTGTTTACGTTTGTTTGTGTATTAGTCTGTTTGTGTGTACTGGTTTGTTTGTTTATACGAGTAATATGCGTATCTACGTTATTTAATATGTTCGTGATATAATTGTAACTGCGTACTGTACTAAATGGTTAAATTATCGGAATTGAAGAATAATTACTTGGGACTATCCTTAAGAATAACTTTTAATATAAAAAAACAACACACGTGAGCATGTTTTTACATGACCACATTCATATCATAACATCTAACAAGCGATGTAACACCTCAAGGAGGTTTTTAAAAAGGGGTCCAACTTTGATTGAATGCATATTATACATGTACACTAAAGAACCATAAACACTCTTACTATTTTTAATGTAAAAAAAACAAAAAACAAATGTGAGCATGTTTTTACATGACCACATTCATATCATAACATCTAACAAGCGATGTAACACCTCAAAGAGGTTTTTAAAAAGGTGTCCAACTTTGATTAAATGCATAATATACATGTACACTAAAGAACCATAAACACTCTTACTACTTTTAATGTAAAAAAACAAAAAACAAATGTGAGCATGTTTTTACATGACCGCATTCATATCATAACATCTAACAAGCGATGTAACACCTCAAGGAGGTTTTTAAAAAGGTGTCCAACTTTGAAAAAATGCATATTATACATGTACACTAAAGAACCAGAAACACATTTACTACTTTTAATGAAAAAGAAAACAAACAAATGTGAGCATGTTTTTACATGACCACATGCATATCATAACATCTAACAAGCGATGTTACACCTCAAGGAGATTTTTAAAAAGGTGTCCAACTTTGATTAAATGCATATTATACATGTACACTAAAGCACCATACACACTCTTACTGCTGATCAAGAACATTCCAATCGATGGCTATTAATCACAAACAGAGAGCAATCTTCGGGCTTGCGTGTCGAAAAAATGTTTTCTGAAGAATGCGTCGTTGCAGATGGAGCAAAAGTCATAAACCAGTAATTTCCCAGCGGAAATACTTTGCATTAAATTCTCGTCTTGAGCAGCGTCATTTGAAATATATATTCTTTCTTGGATGTGGCAATATATCATTGCAACAGCGTTGTAACGTAGTCATTGCCTGTTATGCCTGTCAAGAAACTCGAAATGTGTATGAAGAATAAACCGATCTGAAGAATATAATATTGACAAGCGACGGTTACAGTCTTAAAGGGTGTACCTCAGTCTTTTCCTTGGAGACTAGGGGTATATCTTAAAACTGACAAATAATGAAATTTTTCATTCTAAAGGCCATAAACACATTGAATGAGCCTATACATTTACCACTTTTTCATAAGTATATTCAATTTGTTCTAAACTTACTTACTCACCAGGATTAAGTTAAGCATGCCACGCAGTATTCAAAAAAAAACTTTATGGTAAAGACAACATTATAAATCTGCACAACACGGTTCTCACCTCATTTGTTGATTTATATGACATGTTTATCATTAATTACAACCGATCTCTCCCAGAGGCCATTACATTGACCTATGGCAACGTCTAAGAACACTTGATAATTTGTCACATGACCATAGCTAAAACATCAAAATGGCGAACAGAACTTCAACACCGTGACACCAACAACTATCGGCTGCTGATTGACACGTAAACAGTCGATAGAAACAATACTTAGTTTCTACATTTTGACATAGAATTTATGTTAGTAATTTATTTTAAGGCAGGTTGGTTGTTAAGAGCTATGTGATAAGCAAAATGTTGTATTTCAACATTATCACATTATGGGAACGATTTGGTGGTTCGTATTTTGAATGTTTTGACGGCGGAATGACATACCAAAGTACCAACCTTTATTCTACCGCAATATAATTCCAGCATAATTTACAGCATATTTAAAACATTCAAGCCGAAAATGTGTTTTCTTTTGTAATTTAAGCATTTCTTAATATTATAAACTTAATTCAAAAAACTATTAGTGCAATCAACAAATAGGAACGACAACTCTGGGTAGAGATTGAATTACAACATGTTTAAACTTAAAGATTGTTATCATGATTATAGAAGTAGCCTAATGAACCCCCTTTAAACTGTTACATTTAAACAACGATTCCGTCATACATAAGTATAAAAGACACGTCTGCAACTGTTTGCAACTGTTTTATACTTCAAACTAATTTCATGAAGTTGTTCAACAACAGAAGATGGTTTCAAATCGCCGTAAATAATCGACAAAAATATCCGAGATTCTATTTTGTATTGACTTAAAACTAAGCACTGGTATAGCTGTATAGAAGGCTACTGGGCGTTTACCTGCTATCGACAAAGTATCAATCAAACACATACACCCATTCACTGCGAATAGGAAATCCAATGCGAGATTCGAACCCAAAACCTTCGGATTGATAATCCATTAGCTTTAACACTGGGCTTAAAAGTAGGTTGATCAATAGCATTCTTTTTATCGATATGCTTTTATTATTTTAGTCGTTATCCTTTGCTCACTTTTTGTTTGTGATGCAATTACTTTTTACTGTGAATTTCAGAGTGTCTGCACTTCAAATATGAATCGATTTTATTTATTGCTTGCTATATGTTTTCATACCTGATATGGCCCATTACGTGGTCCGAGTAATAATTTTCATTCCCCAGCCATCCCCCATTCTCCAAGAAGCAAAAACGGGGTTGACTGGGGTATGAAATAAAACCTTACTTTCGGCTTAAAAAGTTTACATATTGTAAAATTAAAACATTTAATTGGTAATTTTAAACAGGTTATCATATTTTTTTATTTAAAAAAAGATTAAAGGTGTTTATTGTCGAAATACCGTTATAAAATCCTGCTTATATAAGCTTTCCCATCGCTTAATGGAATTAAGACGGGACCACGTCATGCGTAAGATAGAATGAAAATAGCGGATCTTGAAGTTCGTCGAATTGAAACGGCTTTCATCCATGGCTTATTCATATTCATGAGTTAGTATCAGTTTACGTATATCGGCTGCAGCTTTAATGATCGTATTTACAAGAACCGCGGCAAGTGGAAGTCCACATCGACAAAAGACTCGTATGAGGTAGATGATCATGTAGATGTAGAAGAAGCTAGTATTTTAGCAAATATTTTGGTAAATGACGTGTCCGTTCTTTAGTTCAAAATCGAAAATGTGTCTTGCTGCAAACACAGATCACACCCAGTTTGTCTTATCTGCCAGCTGGTTCATTCGATTCGATTTAACACCTTGAGATATGTCGTGTGTATGAAGGACATTGATGGGCTAATGCATGAGTCTTGTGTTTGCTCGAATCTAATATGGTCGTCTGGTAACATTTTCATTTTCTAACTCAGACTTTTAAACCTTTCTCAGTGATTACTTGATGGATTTCAATGTAACTTGGCACGTCTTAAGTATCATAGAAGGACTTGAATGATGTAAATCACACAATTCTAATATCATTTAAGCATTATTATCCCTGTACGTGCCATTATTTTATCGTATAAGTATATCATACTGCATGTATTTCTGTTTTTGTTTTTTAATAATTGATTCTAGATCCTGAGATTGTGAAACGTACTGCTATGCAACAGCTGAGTGTCTTGTTTAATCAACAATGCAACGTGTCGTCTTGTACATATGCAAAACACACACACATCATTTCCATTATTAATCACGTCTCGCCCACTAAGTGATTGAACTGCATATCTTTCCTCCCTAACTTGTTATAATTCATGGTAGAACATCTGTGTAAGAAAAGGATTTTTACAGACAACAATTTTGTTAAGCAATCTTCAAGACGAGTTGCCTATAGGGACCTTAATAATATTTCGAACAGACACACCTCATCAAAGTAAAGATACCGGATAACTCTCAATATCAAGCCTAATCACACAAACAATAAGAGATATATTGACCGAGATTGTAAAGTGATTTTGTATACAATTAAGTTAATGTGTATTGGTATTAAACAATTTCCTGAGCTTTACTAGTAAGCACAAATCGCAAACTTTAATGTAAGTCATGACACATTTCAACCTACGAGAATACTACTGATGACAAAATTACTGTTATGGGTCTCAAGTTATAAAAACTGCTAAAACAATCGACAATTTCCTTGCCATTATAAAGATATAGGGAACCAAAGTTTACCATTTGTGAAATTACCTCCCTTTACATTGACATAAGAGCGAAATTACAATTTCTGTAAAACATGTAGATTACCACATGTTGCTATTGGTTTCGCATATTTCATTGAGACTTATTCCCTTAATATAACTGACAATTATGTAAGTTACATTGCCCTTGACCGCTTCTACGTATATCCTAGAATCTGGTCAACGGGCTTTATGTTATTTACTTGCTAAACTTATTTTTATCAGTATAATTGGCTCGCTGAACGCTGGATTACCTCATAACCTCTTTGAGAGTGTGCTGTATAATGCCTACATATTGAATACAGGTTATTCGTCCATTCTAACTTAAAACTGTCAGAAATATCTAGATTTAAATCTCTTTTTGTGAAGCATATTTTGCCGCAGACAAAAGTGCAAACAAACGTGTGAAACGATAAGATTTCTAACATAGTGACACCACTATGCTAAACATTTGACCGATTTACACGTTTTTGTGAACTTTTGTTTGCGGATGTTAAAAATCTGACCGTTTTACACGTTTTTTCGAAATTTTGTTTACGGATGTTAAAGGTTTTGTGAACTTTTGTCTGCGGATGTTAAAAATCTGATCGTTTTACACGTTTTGTGAACTTTTGTCTGCGGGTGTTAACAATCTGACCGTTTTACACGTTGTTTTGAACTTTTGTCTGCGGATGTTAAAAATCAGACCGTTTTTACACGTTTTTGTGAACTTTTGTTTGCGGATGTCAAAAAATGTGACCGTTATATACATCTTTGTGTGATTTTTTGTCTGTGGCAAAATATGCTTTATGCGACACCACTAACATAAAAAGTTGACAATAGGAGTACCACCTTGAAACGATCAGTGGCAAAAATACTAGATTATCGCGCTATGAGACTCATAGGTCTCTTGGTATGTACCTACCATAGAACTATGCATCTTCATGTTTGGCGTACCGATAGAGTATTTTGGTGAGTTTCTGAATATATCACGCAACGCCTGCATAAACAATTGCCGTATTTCAATTGACTAAACCTTAATAGGCCGTAGACCCGAGCCCACCGAGCCCAAAAGTTGATCAATCGGTACCACCCAAGGTGGCAAATTCTTATTATTTTTTTTGATACTGGTGATGTCCCTAGATTATATTTAAACATGATAGACTTCTAGTTTTAGCAGCTTCTGTCATAAAAACAGCCAATATTTAGAGCCACTCGTTTTTCAAAATGTTCTATTTCGAAATTAAATACATTTGTGATAATAACATGCGTTTTACTGTCAGTGTTGAACATATTTATTTCGATAATTAATGTATAAGGTATATATATATGTATATTAATGCACTAACAATGTACAATGTTTCACTTAAGACATGTTTCGTTTTTGTTTAACCACGTTTAGATTGTTTAAAATTGATTGGCTTTCAAACTAATCAAACAAAAGACAATACTTTAATTATCATACATATATTTAACTTGCTACACAATTATAAACTCGGCCTGCAATACAATCAGAAGTATTCAATATTTACACAATCGTTTCATATCATAGCTAGTGTTTTGTTTATAATTATATATGGTTATCGATAGCTCTTCGCGAATAGTAAAATGTTAGCCACAAGTCAGAAATCTGATATTTGATGCTAGTCATAATATTGAATATGTCTTATTGGAGAATTTCATTAAAATTGAATATGGCTTATTGGAGTATTTCATTAAAATTGAATATGGCTTATTCGAGAATTTCAACAAGTATTAGTATAATTCACAAGTTGTGCGTGTTCTTCAAAACCATACAGTATTCAGTTAAAATTTGATACAAAGCTCATGTCAAAAATGTTACTGTACTGACGCTTCTCTTTACCCGTCGTCGTGATCTTCCATTTCAAAGTCATCAGTATACATTATGTCATCAGAATCATCCTTGCTTGCTTGGTTTACACATGTATATGTTTGCATATGTCTGTAAACTTCAGGTCATTTGCTAAGCAATCACAACTCGGGAACTTAAACTGACGTGTACATTTGCAAGACAGAAAATCTGAAACGGCATCTAGATCTGCAGGACTATCCATCTGCATATCTATTTCTAGTTCGCCATCTTCAATAAGTTTCCATCCATAACTCACAAAAGAAATCAATATTCGGTGTGGCTTAATAATTAGGTCGTTCCCAGTGCTTGCAGTCATTATCAGCATAATAATCAGCATCTCGATCTTTTACTCAAATATCATTTTGATTTTTAAAACTGCTTAAATATAATTTAAAAAAAAAATATTTTTATTTTTTCCTTCTCATTCTACCACAGTTTTGAATATATCATTAGCGTAATATAATTAACAGTTAATAATGTGTTAATAGAATATGTTCTTCGTTATTCTAATGCTTCATAATTATGTGTTTAAGAAAATCAACACGTGTCCCTTTATTCCATCCTTACAATGTGGTATCTGTGATAAATCAATTTCTCCTCTCACAAAATAGTTGGTACCTAAATTCATTTACTGTAACATCAGTTGTCTTACATCTCTCAACCATACATTCGACAAGTAAACTCTTCCAAAGTTTTTTTCTTTAACTTTTTCTGTTGTCGGTTTCCAGTCGTTATTTAAAATCTAAAAAATTCTTGGCATACTCGATACGTCTTGATTAGAGTCAAGCCCCACCCAGCAAATGCATTATCCCACATAGTAAATGCATGCATTTCAAGCAATGCCGTATAGACACAGGCTCTAATTGTACCATTTTCAATGTCTGAATGAAGCAAAATATATTCTGTTTACCACATTTGATGTACAATGGACTGTCAATTTCTCGTTCAAAGGTGATATAGGAGATATAAAACAGTATCTTTACTGTTGATTACAACTGAATCTTTACCGGATATAGAGATAAAGGCATACGCTTCATAAAGACATCTGTGCTAATTTTTGAGGCATTCTTGTCGACGAGTTACAAACAATTCGTTGGCATCCAGTTCGCTTTGATGTTGCTCTTCCATCCACTGACCTGATAGATAGCTTATGGGGCTGGGTTTGCATAGAAAACTGCTTAGTATTTTCCTCCATTAAAATACATTATAGCCTCACGCATCTTCATATATCAATAACCATGTGCTAAAAGAGATTTCGATCCACATTTGAAATGGTATATTTTCGTTTACTCTGAACCGTTGTTTTCATATTCATAATGCTTAAAACAGTCTTCAAGTTAAGTTTCGGTAACCGCTCATTGAAACGCTCATCTTGGTGGTTCTGTCTTTGCTCTTAAACCGCTTACATGCATTTTCACTACTTGTATGCGCATCCAGTAACTCTCGTGCAACATCAGGAGGAGTTACAATAGCTGTAAGATAATACCTTTGACTACTACCAGTGTTAAGGATGAAACTCTATGGTTCCACCAGTTGTTCGCTGTTTCTTCTCTTGTCTGGTATACAGTTATTCTACCAAATGGGTTTGAAAAACCAATATGTACATAAAAACACCATCAACTATGTTTTGTGGGCATGGGGGTACTTATGTTCAATATTTGTTATGTGGGCATAGTGTACTGGGAAGTAGCATGCATAATTGATCATGTCGCATGCAAAACACCTAGTGATCAATTCTCGATTGGAAGCTAGATGTAGCGACCAGTCATTTTCGCTTGATGCGTGTATCATATTCAGTATTATGCATGTGTATGATATCCAGAAAGTTGGCAAACATGTGCTGTTTCTGGTTAACTCATTCAGATTTTAGTCAAACATGGCCAGTGCCTTCTATAACGAACTATTGCCCATCACAGAGTCAAGTGTCTCTGGGGTAATGGGCTTATTTAAGATACTGACATGATTCTGTGCTTCCTAGACCATATGCTGACTTTACATTTGTATTGGCCTAAACTAGAAAACCATTACACACCATCCACAATAGAGCCTCATGGAAGAGTTTGTGGACTCTTACAGCTCAATGATATCTGCGTCATTCTAGTACACCTGCAATAAGCCCTTCTACAGTTATATCCGACTCTTCAAAATGTTCCCAAATAGTCAATATCGAGTGCTTTAGTGGCAGATGGATCTTTTCAGCGCCGGACTTTGTACAATGTCATTTTGTATTAGGTCATGCCGTCAGCACTTAACGGGTTTTCATTATCTTTATTAAACTTGTTAAAAAGTGTATCAAACGAGGTTATGAACCGATCATTTTGCAACGTACAGCATGTTTAGTGGTTGACCCATTTACAGTTCACAACTATGCATCCGTGTTTGATTGTATGATGACAGGACAGAGTGTGGACCCTATGATGACTTCCACCTAAATCCTCAAAGGACGGTAGTAGCGTCTGATGCTTGTCTTAAATCTTGTCTTGTCGTTCCCTTAATACTTTGTTCTCTTGTTAATCTAGCTTCTGCCAAGTCATTGAGTACTTGCTTTGTGGCTTTCTAGGCTTTTTATATTCATATATACATGATCCTGTATTTGTTATACTGCCTATTAATGCTGAATTAATTGTTAGAGAATATAACCCGGCAGAGATATCTTTATTTACACTGTCCCATTTTATTGAGACATCAAAAGGGTAAGAGTGAGGTATGGTGCACCCTAGAAGCTGGTTTAAGCCTGCAGCGGCTTTTTTCTTGCCACTGACCGTTCCAAGGCGGTAGCCCTATTGTCAACCCTTTTATTTTTGTGATGTCGTGTCTGGCCATCATTAAAATTGTTGTTTGTTTCTATGGATGCTTTTTCTTGACTGTGGTCCTTGAATGCTGAATATCCCGTTTTACTTTTATATCTACTTCTAACCTGTCTGCATTATCCCATTTTAGAGTGGTACACATATGTAGAATTTGCTAACTAATGCAAACAAACTGTTGTGTCGATCTCTTCTAATTTCCCCTTTCTTTTTGTAAGTAAAGACTCCATGTTCAAGTTGATTGATCATATGACTTAGTTCGGTTTTTAACCAGTGCTTTTCTTGTATTTGCGTGTGTGTTTCTATTGTATGTTGAGTATTAGTCATCTCTTCTATTATACAAAGAAATTTCGGAATAATTAAAGAAAGATTAATTTTAGACACAATCTGCAGATCCTTTAATAACTTGAAAACTAGATGTATACTCCATTTCAGGAAACGGTACTGACAATATGATTATATATATCTACTTCAATATATTGTTTTCTTCCTAAAATGAAATCCAGTTTTCAGCACTTTTTCCAAAAAGATTTACGCTAAATGTTGTAACACACTTAAAAAATGAATATGGAACTTGAACATATTGTAAGCTAAATGCTTTGAAATATATTAAGAATAAAAGCATCCTTTATCAAATACAATATTATGATTTTTGTAAAATGAACTACAGTTTTCAGCGATATTAGTTATAGTTGGAAATTTTCACCCAAAGATTTGTGTGAAATAAAGTTCCATACATTAAAACTGATGGAACTTGTAAGAAGATCCATCATATTTAATATCTAAACACAAATATCTTTAAAAAATACTAAAATTAAAATTATTCCATTTTTTATTGTTTTTTTGCTACAAATCCATTGTTTTCGCCCAAAATGTTGTGATAAAAATAAAGCAATCGTTACAAAACTTTTGTTTACTGTAAAATAAAGTAATTAGAATAGTTTAGTATGGAGAACATGTTTTAAAATGTATCAAATGATTTTTTAAAAATAATCTCCAGTTTTCTGCGATATTTGTTTATTTTCTAAATGTTTTGCCCAAAATCAGGGCATAAACTCCTCTCTCAGAAGTCTATCAGGGTGAATATATTGTGTTAAGTATCACAGATATCAAAAACAATCATTACAATTTGCCAACGGATAGGGTACAGACCAACCTCCTGGCCTATGGACTATAAATACCACGCATGCATACATAAAACCTACGTAAATGACGTAACGCCGATCTAGACATTTTTATAAGCACTGTATATGAAACGCTCAAACTCTCATCGGTTATCATGTTAGACGTCACGTATGTTTATACATACATACGGTGTTTGTTTATGCAGACATTACGCGATCTCTTAAGAAATATATGCGAAACTGAAAGTGCGTACGGAGTCGTTACGTGGTTTTACCATATAAGTCAAAGCAACGGAATCATGCATCTATGGTAGTAGCACATACCATAAGAGCCGTGATTTCTAGGTTATTCGGTATGGTTAAAATTTTGTACTATTGATTTTATGAATATTGAGTTCTGCTCAACCCGGAGCTAGGTTGCGTGAACGGTAGCAAGCATATTTCACTACCGTTCATGAACAGTCTCAATCAAACCGAGACTGCAATATTTCGTATTTATCGTATTCGGCCGTTTCTAAAGGTCACTATCATACTCTTTGTTATAGATGAGTGTTTAAAATAAAGATTACACTTATTGTCTGTGAATTGAAAATAATAGTGAACGCTAGACGACTGGATGCAATCTATAGACATGTCTTAGCTGTATGTGTCTGATTATGTATGAAATACGGAACTAATTTCCTTTTCACCTCAATATATCAACAGCATACACGTCGTTGCGTGTGGATTACGTCACCGAAACAGCACAAATACAGTTAAATCTGCACAAAAGAACACCTCTATTAAGAAACCACTTTTAAATGGTTTCATTTTACAATGAGATTGTAACAGATCTAGTTTTAAATATAATGTATTAAGAATCCACCTGTCTCTTCCTAGTAGTTGTCTCTTAATACTTGTATAACTGTATGTGTATTTTTCATGCATCGGGTCTGTTCATGGGAAACCAGCGTTTATACTAAACTTACGCTAGAAATGACGTTGGCGGAAGTAGTAACATGTGAACTGACAACACTGTTCATGCGAATTTCTACATTGGAAGACAATAAAATGACTGTGAGTATGAACCACGAGGGGTGTCTCAAATGTAATGCAATTTCATTGTTTTCTCGATAATCACGTGGAGTTGTACAGCGACATTTATATGCACGGGTTGCCCTATTCAATACCCCTCTATACATGTATGTATCATTGTCCAACGCAATCGATATGTTTGGAAAATAGTCATTTCAACAAAAGCAGTCGTTGACCGCTGTTGTAAATATGGTCGGAAAACGAGTAGCTAATTGTGAAGAAATTAGAGCCTATATAAAGGTTCGCTCAAAACTTGGAATGTTTGGGAAGCAGATATATGATGAACTTGGACATGCATTTGGGGATACTGGGATATCGTACTTTACATATTTTAGGTGGATGAAGAGGTTTTCAGTAGGTGTAGAAGCTGTTAAAGACTCTGTAAAATCAGGGCGTCCAAAGTCTACGACGAGTAAGTCTGTAGAGTCCAGGGTAAGAGAACTAATCTCGAAAGATGCGAGATATACTGAGCGACAGATTGAACGTATGGTAGGAGTTTCACGATCCTCGGTACATTGTATTCTGAGGAAGGTTATGAAAGTTAGGAAGATACATGTATCTGCCCGCTGGATTCCCACTTGCTTACAGCTGAGCAGAAGAGGACACTTGTAGAAGTGGCTAAAAAATTACTAAAATCATTTCAAAAATACAGTAAAAAGAAGTTTGCAAATGTCATCACATGCAATGAAACCTTGGTGCAATTCTATGAGCCTGTTCGGAAGATTGGTAATAAAATATAGGCCACAAAACACAGTCAAAGACCGATTGTTGCAAAACGAACTCAAAGTGTGATGAAGGTTTTGTATGCCATTTTCTTCACAGATAAAGGACGTGCTGTTCAAATTCCTGTACCAAGGGGTAATTCTGTGACAGGAAAATTCTATCGTGACGTAGTACTGAAAAAGGTTGAGAAATACTTTGTAAAACGTCGCTCAAAAACAGGCATCAGACATGTCCTTTTGTTACGACAACATTCCAGCACACGCATCTGTCACTGTTAAGGACTTTCTGAAGTCCAAGAAGATCACTGTGCTCCCCCATCAACTTTATTCTCCAGATTTAGCCCCGTGCGATTTTTTTATTTCAAAACTGAAAAAATTCCTCTGGTCGAAGATATTATACCAGATCAGAACTTGGTTCTGCTGTTTATCAGTGCCTTAAGAGTGTGCCAGAATCAGCGTACCGTGACGCATTCCAGAAGTTGATTGTTCGGCTGAAATTACGTATTTTCCACAAGGGGGAATACTTTGAAGGGATGAAATGAAAAAAATGGCACAGTTTCAATCCAATTTCAAATCCTGAATGTAATTGCATTACATTTGAGACACCCCTCGTAAAACATGACTATGTAATTTATAAGTGCCTTGACCAACAATACGACTAACCTATTCCTAATTAAATAGTTTAAACCCGCATAATTCGGGATCAAGTGACTTTGTACTTGTGATTTCTTACCAGTTGATGGTTCCCGGGAAATAAAGCAAGCTTACTACGTACGAGTCGTTCCGATTAGGCAGATTAGAGAATGAGATATGTTGAACAAAATAATATATTAAACCTGCATAAGAGACCACCTCTATTAAAAGACCACATGTTTTAAAAAACCGCAGTTTCAATACTCAATTTTATTTTGTTTAAGTAACATACACCTGTCTTAAGAAACCACATGTGTTAAGAGACATTATTTGATCCTGCCTTTAGCAATCTTGCCTGCATTACCTTTAACGATTATCGAGTGAATAAAGGAAATATGTTGACATCAGGAAAAACAGTCACATGTGAGTATTTTCATTTATTGACATACTTGTAAAATTATATTTCAGCAACGAGTAAAAGTGAATAAACGTTATACAACTATCGCCTTCCTACGGACATTCTCTTTATGATGAACACCCAATGATATATCCTATCAACCAAAATGAAAATGTGTAAACGTCTTTGTCGGTATCCCGTACCCTGTATTTATCACATATAACAAAGGTTAAGTACATTTACAATAAAACAAATATCATATTACTCAAAATGTGGGGCTCAGTACATTGGAATCAAAAAGAGCGTGATAGTGGACCTTTGGAAACGGCCGAACACGATAAATACGAAATATTGCAGTCTCGGTTTGATTTAGAATGTTCATGAACGGTAGTTAAATATGCTTGCTACCGTTCACTCCCCTAGCCCAGGGTTGAGCAGAACTCAATATTCATAAAATCAATAGTACGGAATGTTAACCATCCCGAAGATGGCATTCATATGGCGGTGGACATGCTACTTTTAATGTCATAATTCCATGTCCAGCGGCGTATGTTCCCAGTATCTAACACAATTCTATGCTCCGAAGTGAAAAATAAACAAAAAAGAATTTAGTTGGGAGCAGCTGTTATGAAGCCTGCGCATCACAAGTAACAGTCAAAAGACTAAATTAAAAAATGAAATCATACTTTCAGTTAAATGCGTTAAATGTGTAATGATAGGTAGTTATTCAAACTTCATTAGCATACACATGCATATATTTAAAGTTATTTCGTTGGATGAAACCTAACACGTGACGTCGTCTTCTTACAGCTTACATACGCATTAACTCTGTTCGCAGGAACTGCTTTTTCTTGTCTGGTAGTCACAATATGTATTATCTTATTTTAAGTTATTTCCTCAATCTTAACATATCATTTGTAATCAACAAGTTTGAAGAATCTGATTTTAAGCGGGTTTAACATCTCATTTTAATCAAAAAGTAGTGAGGGAAGGTGCAAATACCATGACAATTTACACACGCGCGCGCACACACACACACACACACACACACACACACACACAGAATGCGCTTCAGCTCAAGAGTTTGGTAATTTATTTAGTCAGAGAGTAGTTATATGATATAAATTGATCGGTAATTTAGGATGTAAACCTGCCCAATATGTATGTTGGCGTGTTGTGCCAATGGACACTACATGCGCCCTCATGATAAAAACAGTAACCTCGAATTAAACGGTAATAGAATAATTCGTCTCTTAACACATGTGGTCCCTTAAAACAGTTCAATTTGTTTTAAATACAATTGGGAAATGGAGGTTTCTTAAAGCAAACGATCTTTTAAGAAAGCTGGTCTCTAAAGTTGAGCAGGTTTTACTGCAAAATGAAATGAGAGAAAAATGAGAATGAATGAAAGGTTTACATAGACATATCATTTATAAAATACTCAACCAACGTTACATCAAACATTAATAATAGCGAACGGTAATTCTGTCGTAGAACAGGTAAATATAATATTAAAAATTGAGACGCGGATAATCAGACCCGACCTTCACACACAATGATGGGATTCCAAATGGTGCCTAACAATTTACAGTATACTGAATAGTTTTCGTCATTGTTTTGCCGAAAATAATTTTATTTCCATACATATACTGTCTGTATTTATGAGTCAAATCAGCATAATATCTATATTTACATGTAGCTAGGTTTTCAGAATCCGTTATGATTGATAAGACATCAAACTAATGAATATGTCTGGTAAAGTATCAGTTGCTATGCTTTATTGGAATTTGGTGGAACTTGATAGCTGTATAGTTGTTTCTATTAATTGTGTGTCCATTGTATCGTGCAAGCACTGGATGCCGAATCTTTGGATATATCTTACGAGCAAATCTAATTTAAGATTTAGGTATTGGTATTGGAATCATGAGGATATAAGGCGGCACACGCTTTCATAGCAAGTAACACTGTAGATGGTTACTTGATCCTATCTTTGAAAGCATGTACATAGAATAACCGTTTCGGGAAACACATTAGGAGATGATGCCTTACGTCCCAGATTGTGTTTACCAACACACGTTTTATGAAATAAGAGGTAGATCCGATTGCCCTTTGTACTGAATTTTCCTTCAGTTTTTAATTAAAATGTTTGGATTATCATAAACTAAAGAAACAATACCGATATAGAACGTTTTATCTAGGTAAAGGTGATTGCCATCAATATTTACGAATGCTCGATGTACCATTAGTGGAGTAAGTGAAAGATAAAAGAACATCTTACTGTACGAGAGGTGTTCAACTTATAACGTAATACTTTTGTTTAACATCATAATAAATGCGTGATTAAATTATGTAAAACTGTCATTTAGAACATATACATTTAAAACTAATCTCCAAATTCACGCGTTTCGTTTTAAATTACATTTTGAATTAGGTGCATGCTATTTTCCAATTTTAAGCCTATATGTTTCTATTGAAGTAGACTTTTACCTTAAACCAAATAATTCCACAAAATGCATAACATAATTGTTTAAAAGTGTGTTTGCAATTTAAATGTGATCGTATGTTTTATTTTAAGACAAAAATATAAATGTTGAAATAAAAGTTCGAATTTTATCGCAATATTAAGAAATTAAAAAATGAAAGAACAGTTTGCTCCTATGTTAGCGATGACTTAAATTAACCAAAATAAGCATTTTATTCATATTTTACGACAGATAATGAATAGTTATTTTTGTTGTATTATCACATACCATATCTTTGGTCATAATATTTTTTGTTTTCATCATTATTTGCAATATGTTTGTTTTAACCCTACATCTTAAGTTATATATTTTTTCTTTCTTTTGCTATAAGAAATTAATGAAACTTATTTTTTATAGAGGAGGAAATTATAACAAAGCGTGCAGCTGATGTTGCGAACTAGAAGTTTTCAAAGATTCATTCATTTTCAAAGTCAAATTTCATGTTAATTTTCGTTGAAATCTTGAAAACTGACGAATAGCAAAAAAATGCATATTTCAAAGTTTATCTTCAGACATGGGCATATCAGACTACTATAACCTTAAACGACAATTTACAATCATTTGTTTTTAAAAATTGTATTGCAGTTATTTTCATATTTGAAGATTTTTGCTTCAAAACAACATTCTCTACCTTATCCAAAATACGGATGCAACAAAATTAGGAAGCACATAAAAGTTCATGGCATAATGTTTTATATCGAAGGAATCATTAACCTTGTCATTTAAATAAACATATTTGACGTGAATGTCAATATACAGTTACAAAATAAAAGTGTTACATTATAAGTTGAACACCTCTCGTATAATGTCATGATACTTGCACCTTCCCTCACTACTTTTTCTTCGCATTTTATTGATGTCACACGAATCGAACCTATTCATTAACATATGCTGAGACAGTGGAGTGGTTTATAGGTTATCCACAATCCTCAATTTTATTTTACGAACCTGTTTGCTTACGCTTTTCTGAAAGCTACTTAAGAAGTTCACATTGTTTTGATAACCTATATTTTTAATAACATGTTTTTGGAAATGTAACATAATCTGTTGCTCATAGTTGCATTACTCCCAACTGTATAAGACAATATTAGTTATTGGGATAGTTACTGACCCCTACAGAAATATGTGGAGTCAGTAAGATTTATAAGGGCGAAGCAATAGCCGAGTCCCCCTAGATATCTGACTGACCCCACATATTTCTGTAGGAGGGTCAGAAACAAACCCAATAACTGATTTATTGCATCGAGCAATTTTCTTTTTTAAAGGCAAACACCGATAGTTAACCTATTTCATTGAGACGTTCGCGCATTTGACATTATGACGTTGACGTCACGACCGGTACAGTTTGAACACATTATTAATTTACTTATTATGTTTGTTACTAACGCCTTAAAGAACTATTTGCAAATGATTTAAACTTTGAATCGGAATTGTAGTCCATATTGTTTTAGTGACCCTCTATAAAATCTACTGACCAACTATAGAAACATAGCGGGTGTCACCAAGTTACCTTACTCAACCAATGAGATGCCTAGAATTTTGTGTGAACATTGACAACCCATTTTTTTCTACTATGGTTAATAATATATATCCTAAAGAATTTCAACTTAACAAAGCTAATATTTCTGATATTAACGCTTCTTTTCTCGATTTACATCTTCCTATTGAAAATGGTGAAATAATTAGCAAAATATATGCCAGAGATGATTTTAATTTTGATATTGTTAATTATTCCCATTTAACTGGGGAAGTTCCCCGAGCAACTTCTTTT
Organism: Cyrtodaria siliqua; assembly: GCA_037043455.1. Classification (NCBI taxonomy): domain Eukaryota; kingdom Metazoa; phylum Mollusca; class Bivalvia; order Adapedonta; family Hiatellidae; genus Cyrtodaria; species Cyrtodaria siliqua. The sequence continues at coordinate 91,767 of JAWPHD010004159.1, read as the reverse complement.
CTTGATTTAGATCTATCGATTGAAAATGGTGAAGTAATTAGCAAAATCTATGACAAGAGAGATGATTTTAATTTTGGCAGTGTTAATTACCCCCACTTGTATGGGGATGTTCCCCGAGCAACTTATTATGTGGTGTATGTGTCTCAACTTATTCGTTTTTTAAGAGCTTGTACTCAAGTTGAGGACTTTAATATTCGTAATCTTTGTATAACTAAAAAGCTACTCAATCAGGGTTACCGTTACCATAAACTTCGTAAAACCTTTGCAAAATTTTATTATCGTAACCCTGATCTTCTTTCCAAATATAAAAGTAATTTAACGACTCTTCTGCGACAAGGACTATCACAATCTGTCTTCTATGGTGATGTGATTTATAAACTTCGTAAGATTCTTGGTCATGATCACTTTCATACTATCTTTGTTAAACTTGTTAAAATGTTTATCAAAAGAGGTTATGACCCTATCATTTTGCAACGTACTGCATGCTTGATGGTGTACCCTTTTACAGTTCGCCACTATGCTTTCCTCTTTAATTGTACGATGACCGGACAGCTATGGACCCTATGATGACGCCTACCTAAAGCCCATTGGGACGGTGGCGTTTGATGTTTGTCTATGATATTTCCTGTCGTGCCCTTAATGGTTTATTCTCTTGTTGCTCTGGCTTCTGCCAAGTCACTGAGTACCTTCATTGTGGCTTTCTAGGCTATTGTTTTTTTTGTATTATATTTACACGAGCATATTTATTGCCTATTGATGCTGCCTTGTTTGTTAGAGATTAGATCATGGCTGGGATGTTTTATTTACACTGTCCTGTTTTAATGGGATGACAGTATAGGGTAAGTGTGAGGTTTGGTGCTCCCTTGAACCGGTTTAAACCCCCAGTGGCCTTTGTTGTCACTGACCGTTCCAAGGCGGTAGCCCTATTGTCAACCATTTTGTGTTTGTGATGTCGTTTGCATTTTTTATTACTTTTGCCTTCTCGTTTGTCTGTTTGCGTGTTTGTTTTTATGTTTTGCGGTTGACTGTCGTCCTTGAATGCTGCTTTCCCTGTCCAATATTTTTTATCTTTCTTCTTATGGCGTCTATGTGTCTCAACTTATTCGTTTTTTTAGAGCTTGTACTCGAGTTGAGGACTTTAATATTCGTAAAATTTGTTTAACTAAAATGCTATTCCATCAGGGCTACCGTTACTATAAACTTCGTACAACCTTTGTAGAATATTATTGTCGTAACCCTGATCTTCTTTCTAAATATAAATGTAATTTAAGAACTCTTCTGCGACGATGACTATCACAAAAAGAAATATAAAAAGATCGGACAGGGAAAGTAGCATTCAAGGAGGACAGTAAACCACAAAACACAGAAACAAACACGCAAACAGACAAACAAGAAGGCAAAAGCAATAATAAATGCAAACGACATCACAAACGCAAAAGGGTTGACAATAGGGCTACTGCCTTGGAACGGTCAGTGGCAAAGTAGGCCACTGGGGTTTAAACCGGTTCTAGGGTGCACCAAACCTCACACTTACCCTAGATCTACTGTCATCCCATTAAAACAGGACAGTGTAAATAAAGAAATCCCCGCGATGATCTAATCTCTAGAATTTTTGAAATATTTTTGGATAGAATCAACTACATGAGTATCTCGAAAAATACTAGGCATGTCAATCTGACTTCTATGGTGATGTAATTTACAAAGTAAGACTTTTGGTCATGATCACTTTCATACTATCTTTGTTATACTTGTTAAAAGGTTTATCAAAATAGGTTATGACCCTATCATTATGCAACGTACTGCATGCTTGGTGGTGGACCCATTTACAGTTCCGCACTATGATTTCATCTTTAATTGTACGATGACCGGACAGGTTGTGGACCCTGTGATTAAGTCTACCAAAAGCCCCAAAGATCGGCGACGTTTAATGTTTGTCTGCGGTCTTGTCTTGTCGTGCCCTCAGTGGCCATCAATGGTTTATTCTCCTGTTGCTCTTCTACTGCCAAGTCATCGAGTACCTTCTTTGTGGCTTTCTAGGCTATTGTTTTGTTTTGTATTTATATATACACGAGCATCTTTGTGTTTTACTTATATTGCCTATTAATGTTGCCTTGTTGGTTAGAGAAAAGTTCATGGCGGGGATTTCTTTATTTACACTGTCCCGTTTAATTGGGATGACAGTAGTGTAAGTGTGAGGTTTGGTGCACCCTAGAACATGGTTTAAACGCTCAGCGGCCTTTTTGCCACTGACCGTTCCAAGGCGGTAGACCTACTGTCAACCCTTTTTGTGTTTGTGACGTCATATGCCTTTCTAACTACTATTGCCATTATTGTTTGTCTGTTTGCGTGTCTTTAGGTTTACTTTGTTCTGTGAAAGCTGCATTTCCTGTTCGACCTTTATACTTATGTTTATAAGACATCCTGTATGAATCGAATGTAAGAGTATTCACGTCTGTCTTACACCTAGTGCTCCTCCTTCTTGATTGTTGTCTCATTAGTTGTCGAATTATGCATCTGCCGTGACTAGGGCGGTTCAAAACACATTACTATTTTATAAGACTGTGTAGTTGATGTGTACCTTCAAGTGTACCCGTTATAGCGCGGAAATGGCATAATGGATCAAGATAAATAGTTTAGCAAAGTATTTATGTCGGGTGTTTCCTTGTCAAACTTCGGTCAGTATTTTTAACAACCAAATATGACAATTATTTTCCTGAACATGAGGATTATATGCAGTTTTCGATTGAAGCTTTTCACGGGGTGCATTTAACCATGACAATTCCTTTTTAAATTGTGAACATGTTTTGTCCGAATTCAAACCATTACCTCTTCATCACCTGATTCAAAACCACTCCTGTAACCAAAACTGTTATGGGTTTGTGTTTTTTCTGGAAACTAAATTTGTGTCGGGTGTCTGGTACTTCAGTAACGTCCTCTTCCTCAATAAGTCTTCGGATTATTTTCTTCACTTTGGTTACACTTAGATTAGCTAGTGAACAATTTGGTTTGTGGGGAAAAGTCATATGTTATTCTCAAACTATAGGTGCTAGGTATGAAATGTAAGAACATTTTGTCCAACCAGGGCCTAAATTCATCAATTTTTTTAGCACAAGAATCAGACTCAGACTCAAAATCTCATTTTTTTGCAAACCCTATAATCACAAAAGTATGGGTAAGAATTGTGATTTTCAGACATTTTCTGTTAAATTACCTTTCAAATTACTCGTTTCTGTAATCAAATATAGTAATTTGCTTGTAAAATTGTTTTTATTTTGATTTGAAAAAATGAGATTTTGAGTCGAGTCGGAGTTCTTGTGCTCAAAAGTTTGATGAATATTAGGCCAGGCTCATTAAAAAGCAAAAACAGAAACAAAACAATAATCAACTGCATTATGTTTATTAACATCAAGTGAACTAATGATTAAGTATAAAATAATACTATTATAGACATAATATTTAAGAACATCTATGAGTGTTTTTAATATCATTTTAACGATTAAAATGGAATGATATTATGTTTAAACTGTGACCTTGGAATACTCATATAGGTCATACCACACCGTTTCAGTTTCTTCTAATTGCTCTACATCTATTTCAGACTGTGTTCCTCTCACCTACAACAACAATAAAAACGTGTTTATATTCGATAAATTATAAAACATATATTTCAAACCGAATAACACACTACTACTTTTATGGTGCAAAAATTATCGTGAGTTAAAATGGGCTAATTGGGTATTACGACTTATATACAAAAAAAACAATTTAGCACATAAATAAGATGATACATCCCATTGAACATACTCAAGAAATATAAAAAGTAGCATTCATGGAGGACAGTCAACCACAAAACACAGAAACAAACACGCAAACAGACAAACAAGAAGGCAAAAGTAATAATAAATGCAAACGACATCACAAACACAAAAGGGTTGACAATTAGGCTACACTATGAGTTTCATAATTAGCAAGTACATGCAGGACATTATTTTTAAACGATATCTGCGGGGAAAAATAGCAACATGTTTTAATTTACCTGCTTTACAGAAATTATAATTTCGTTCTTATTTCAGTATAAAGGGAGACATTTTTAAAATTTAAAACTTTGGTTCATAATTCGATTATAATGATAAGGTTAATGTCAATTGTATTTGCGTTTTTTATCACTTGAAACCCAGAATTGTTATTTAATAAAGTTTAGCCCTGTTCGTGATAATATTACTATTTTTAATGTGAAATGTGTTGTTTTATATAAATGGAAGATAACTCTGATACCTACTTTGAATCACACATAATAAGTGAAAAACAAGAACAACTTCAAATACTTCACATTATAAAATAAACATTCAGTTTCTTCAAGCTAGATATACAAAAGACTGTGCTAAACTTATATTTTTCAATATATATTGTACAGAACAAATATACTAATACATACACGCCATTTTTAATTATTATGCAAACCAATTTTCGCGTTTCAACACAAACAGGAAAATGCAAACAGATTCATTAATCTGAATATAGAACAAATATAAAACCAATCGATAAAAATCAACGCAATTAAAGTGTATGGTGCAATTAAAATATTAAACAGGATGACACTAAGTGATAGATCAGTACACTTTTCTATAAATATTTAACGACGATGACAGTTTACTTAGTAAAAATAAAACAATAGAAAAATGGTCCTATAGGACCCACAACACACAAACGCAATGGCATTTATGTCCGCACTGCACCATCAACTAATTCGAATAGTAAATAACAGCACAACATAAGGATTGGTAACGATTTGGAACACATTTATACTTCTAACTGTCATTATTGAGCCCCCAACGGCCTTTTTGCACTGACCGTTTCCTAGGCGTAATAATGTCATCCCTGTTCTGTTCGAGTGCCTAATCATTACGTGTTCCTGCCTTAATTCCATTAAGCGATAGGAAATCTTATATAAGCATGATTTGAAAACGGATATGTCGACAATAAAACATGTTTAAAAACATTTTATACTGAAAAAAACTGTTTAAAATTACCTATTAAATGTTTTAATTTTACAATATGCAAACTTTTTAAGCCGAAATTAAGGTTTCATTGTTGGATGGGGTATGAAAGTTAATACTCGGATCACGTAATGATTTTGCTCTTTTTGTTTTCCTTGTAATTGTTGATTGTTTTGTATGCGCGTTTTTGGTTGATTGTGGTCTGTGAAATCTCTGTTATACCTACTTGTACTCGTATACTAGTAAATAAGAATGCTTTTCCCGCAACGTTAACTCATACAAAATAGGGCATTACTGTAGGTACACATATAACATAGTTAGTACAAATAATTAATGACAAATAGCTCTTTAGATATAAGAAATAATTCCCTCTTGTGCTTCCATGTAAATATTGCTAATTATTTCTTCATTCGGAATTACAGACATGTATGCCTTAGAACTGTCAGTGGCAACATCAACGATAAAAGCTCAACGATAACTGTGCCTTAGTTACTTATACTGACGGGCAATCAAAACGCACCATTAACTCCGTCTGTTTATACTACTTTTAAGTATTGGATCTTGATACCCAACTTGCCTTGCATGATGATTGGTTGGCTTTTATGACAAGCAGTTAACTCAGTTATTTACGTTGTCATTTAACATTGTTGAATATGGATAATTCTAAAACTGAAACTGTTCCACTAAATTTCAAGCTGCATTAATTTGTCTCGGAATAAATTCCAATCGATTTTACTGGCCTTTTTATTGTTTGACTTCTGACAATATTAATCAATGAAGTTTTTGAGTAAATGATTTCTTTGTGCGATGTAATTGAAGAAACCACCAAATACACGTGCATTTCATAACAACAACGTGGAATGCACAAAAGCCAGATATGCACGTAAATTTTTTTAAATGTAGACTCGTTATATGGATTATATGATATTTTGTCCAATAAGCCTCAAATTCTAACTTTTAAAAGGATTTTTTTTGTGGTGCGTTTTCATTGGTCATGAGTATATATGACCGTGGAACATAGTCGGTTCTTGCATGAAAATAATTGGTTTCCAAGTTTGTAGCCAACTGTATAAACAGTGCATAGAAATTAACTATGTTTATCTGAAAAGTATTGGCTAAAATGTAGGAAATCTCAATTGTAACAAAAGGTTGTAAAATGATTAATCTGGACACAACTGATTGATTTGGCAAGATATTTTAACGGACTACTATTAAACACTATAATATGTGTAAGTATATTTTCCGTTTCTCGTCGAATATTTATCACCCGATGACAGCTCTTCTAGAAAATAGCAATGCCATTATTATGTTTTTCTATTTATATTCAACATTCGAGATTTATACTATATCAAACCCACTTGTGACTTATAGTACAAACGTTATTACAGATTCGTGCCTATTTCCTGTTTAAAATAGCTATGCCGTCAATAACAGCCCAATTTTACATCACATGTACACCATTTATAAACCTACTGACGACGAGATATACTATATACAAAACTTGCATATTTCGAGAATCAAACACACAATATAAACGGCTTTACCCATCCAGACCAAATCCCAAAACTGGAGCGTCGAATTAAGAGTTACCAAATCATAAATGCATGAGTATATGACATGTAGCGTAATTTTGCACTTATTAGTCGGGTTAGTTTAATAAGAAACCGGAACTGACAACGCACATTATATTGTTCATGTTCTTCCGCCGTGTCCAAGCAACATTATGTACCCTATACACAGGGATATATCGACATTTTTATCTTTGAAATCTGAACTACAATTGACCAACTTAAACTCAAAAAGTGTTTAATTTATTGGCCATTATTTCCACACTTTGCTCTTACCAGTCTGAGGGTTAAACTACATTTAGTTGTTTAGTTGTTGACACATTTACAGTTCGCCACTATGCTGTTATCCTTGAGTGAGCTATGACAGGACATGTTGTGAACCGTACTATGCTGTTATCTTTGAGTGAGCTATGATAGGACATGTTGTGAACCGTACTATGCTGTTATCTTTGAGTGAGCTATGACAGGACATGTTGTGAACCGTACTATGCTGTTATCAGGGTATACATTCTGGCAACTGCTCGTCTTGTAATACATATGAATGAGTACAGCGTGTATGCCCTATCCTGACCCTGGCTAGGACAACTTCCTCTCGACGAATGTGTCTACTAGAAGGACGCAATTCTCCGAGTATCGGTTTAATGGAATGGAGTTTATTGTTCACCGACAAGTCCCAAGCGGCATGCCAAGAGTTATGAATATATATGTTGATACAACGTTTAAAATCAGTATTAGGTAATTTGGTATGTAAACCTAATGCTGCCTTAGCAGCACTATCAGCTCTATCATTACCACGTATTCCTAAATGGATTGGAAGCCAGCAGAAAATAATAACATTATCAACAATAAGAGAATTTCACTTTTCTAAAAGTTGAAGCACAACTGGATTATCATGTTTCAATTGCCTTAAGTTCAGCTGAGAGGATAGAGGCCTTGTCAGACAGGCGGCTCGTTATGCTATGTTTGTGAACAACAGCTGCTGCAGCTACCATGGAACCTTCTGTGTATATATGTTGAAAGTTAGTGTATTTCGATTTAATTTCATTAAATTTGCTTTGAAAGATAGTAGGATCTGTAATGGATTTGTTATTATTACAAAGATAAAAAATAATTGTTTGTGTTTCCAAATCCACGGTGAAATTGCGGTACTTTGTACTTGGCAATCAAATTTAGGTCGATTACAGTGACTCTCAATTTTGGTTTAATACGAAGACCAAATGGCCGATCAAAAAGAGGTTCATAATTAGGATTAAAACAGTATCGAAAGTTGGATTTGAAGGGTTAGATTGTAATTTAATGGTATACTGAAGGGCTAATTTGTCCTGTCTATGAGACAATGCTGATTCATTAGCTTCAACATATACTTTCGGCTGGAGATGTACGAAAGGCTCCTATCCTTGATTATGTATAGGATCGAGCATCTGCAAGTAGGACTTGCGAGCCGATCCATATACTATTGAGCAGTAGTCCAGCTTGGATCTGATAAGAGATCTGTAAAGTCGCAAGAGGAATTTTCGATCTGCTCCCCAATTAGAGTTTGCAACAACTTTAAGTAAGTTAAGAGCTTTAGGGCATTTGGCCTTCAAGTATTTAAGGTGTGGTATAAACGTTAAAAAAGACCTAGGAATTTTGTCTCATCCACTACTAGTAAAGGTGAACCGCCCAGTGTTAGATGAGGGTTTTCGTGATGTTTGCGTAGTTGACAAAGTCGTCAACATATAGAGAACAATCCACACCTGGATTGATGCATTTTACTATACTGTCAATCTTTATATTAAAATCGTGACAGAGAGTATGCTGTCCTGTGGAACACCCATCTCCTGTTCATGAATATCAGAGAGGGTTGAACCAAAACCGACACGAAACTGTCTATCATCTAAGAATTTCTCTATAAAAATGGGCAATCGACCTCTAAGACCAAGGTCATGAAGATCATTCATAATACCGTACTTCCATGCAGTATCATAAGCTTTCTCCAAGTCAAAAAATACAGCGACTAGACATTCTTTTTTTATGAAAGCTTCCCTAATAAACGATTCATGTCTGTTGTGCCTCGTTAGCGCCGGAATCCACTTTGATACTTTGTTATCAGTTTGTTGGACTCCAGGTACCAAACGAGTCTCTCATTAATCATTCGTTCCATGGTTTTACATATACAACTTGTTAAAGCGATTGGGCGATAATTTATTGGGTCCGTATGCTCCTTTCCAGGTTTGGGGACTGGAATAACGATTGCTTCCAGATGCCAGAGCAACAAGAAAAAAAAAGAAAAACATTAAGGGCACGGCTAGCCAATATTTAAGAAAACATTAATAGTTATCTTCATAAAGTTATATGATTCATAACGTAAGTGTGGTAATGATTGTATGAAAGAGATCATGACTAAGGATCTTACGACGATTGTAAATTATGTCACCATAAAAGTCAGAGTGTACATGTAGCAGTTCATGTCGCATAAAAGCTTTTAAATTACTTCTATATTTTACAGTAGATCAGGGTTAAGATACTACAATTTTGCAAATAGTTGTTTAAGTTTATTGAAAGAATTGTATTTTTTATACGTGAATTCATCAATCATTGACAGCTATGATGCACTGAACACCAACTCCAACTTCTAATAGTACTATAGACAATATTGACTCGTTTAATTTGCCATAAAGTAGCGTTTGTTATTTATTTACCCCCACGATATACCTCATTTTTAGTTTACCTATGCCCAAGTCTCAAGAAGTATAAGTTACCAGGCAATGAATCCTAATTACCCCATCCACTGTGTATCGAGGTTGACTAAATTGCACAAACATGTCGGTATATTACCAACATGTCGGTATATTACCAACATGTCGGTTTATTATTCCACCTTGGAAGAACTGCGCTCAAAGAAGGATACAAATATCGGACAGGGAAAGCAGCATTCAAGGACGACAGTCAACCACAAAACACAAAAACAAGCACGCAAACAAACAAACGAAAAGGCAAAAGTAATAAAAAATGCAAATGTCATCACAAACACAAAAGGGTTGACAATAGGGCTACCGCCTTGGAACGGTCAGTGGCAAAGTAGGCCACTGGGGGTTTAAACCGGTTCTAGGGTGCACCAAACCTAACACTTACCCTACTGTCATCCCATTAAAACAGGACAGTGTAAATAAAGAAATCCCCGCCATGATCAAATCTCTAACCAACAAGGCAGCATCAATAGGCAATATAAGTAAAACACAAATATGCTCGTGTAAATATAATACAAAAAAACAATAGCCTAGAAAGCCACAATGAAGGTACTCATTGACTTGGCAGAAGCCAGAGCAGTAAGAGAATACACCATTAAGGGCACGACAAGAAAGATCATGGACAAACATCAAACGCCACCTTCCCAAAGGGCTTTAGGTAGGGGTCATCATAGGGTCCACAGCCTGTCCGGTCATCGTATAATTAAAGAGGAGAGCATAGTGGCGAACTGTAAAAGGGTCCACCACCAAGCATGCAGTACGTTGCAAAATGATAGGGTCATAACCTCTTTTGATAAACTTTTTAACAAGTTTAACAAAGATAGTATGAAAGTGATCATGACCAAGAATCTTACGAAGTTTATAAATCACATCACCATAGAAGTCAGGTTGTGATAGTCCTTGTCGCAGAAGAGTCCTTAAATTACATTTATATTTGGAAAGAAGATCAGGGTTAAGATAATAAAATTTTGCAAAGGTTTTACGAAGTTTATAGTAAGGTAATCCTGATTGAGTAACTTTTTAGTTATACAAAGATTACGAATATTAAAGTCCTCAACTCGAGTACAAGCTCTAGAAAAACGAAGGAGTTGAGACAGATACACCCCATAAGAAGTTGCTCGGGGAACATCCCCATCAAAACATCATTGAATTTATGATCGACAAAATTACTGACAAAAGAAACATCAATTTGGAAGACGTTCACGCCATAGTAATGTTAGCCATTCATCTGCGGAAGTTGGCAGAGGTGTTGCCGATAAGTAACGGGACGCACTGAATTAATATCGAGAATTTAAAACGACCTGAACGCCATTCTGCCAATACCAAATGACAATAACAATATGTCCTTAGGGAAAATATCGTTTTATCATATTTTACTGAACACATTTGTTTCTCTTATAACGTAAGTGTACCATTACTATTTATCAAATACTTCAGTTTTAAATATAATTGATGCTATTATATAACTGTGTCTCTATCATGTAAATTATCAGATTATAAAAGTGTTATTTTCTGGACAGATACGTAGTCCATGGTATATTCATTTAGTCTACAATTGTTTTGATGATTTACGGAAATTATGGAACCAGTCTCGCATTTTTTTACGGAAATATACGAGGTTTTAATCGTAATATAGTAGTAGATACAAATGGAATTTATCGTATTGGTCCGGAAATCGTTTACGGAAATAGACGAGGTTTACCTAACGTGAACGGGTTTCTTGAAAAGAAGGAATTGTCCGCCATTTTAGTGTGTGGAAATATATATAAAAAAATAGAACAACAAAAGCAGCATTCAAGGACGACAGTCAACCACAAACACACTCAGAAACAAAGAACACATTTAAAGATGAATAAAAGTCCAAATAAGACATCACAAACACAAAAGGGTTGACAATAGGGCTACAGCCTTGGAAGTTTGGATACATTGTAGAAGTTTGGATACATTCAGGTTCGTATTTGGAGATGAATCTATACTGTATTTGTTCATTTGGTATTTATTTTATTGCATCTGTGCTACTGTAGTGGAAATGTTCAACACTATAACAATATAATTATAAGATGAAAATTATATAATCTGATTGCAGATGCGCGCATCAGACTGGCGTGGCGCAGTCGGTAGCGTGGCGGATTTGTAACCGGAGGCCCCGGGTTCACTCCTCTGTGGTGCCACTGAGTTTTGTCCGTGTGTTCTTGCTTGGGCAAAACACTTTCCCTTAGCCTCGTCCGTCGGATGGGCTCCAGTGTTGCTTTTTGGTATTTTGGGAATGGGGCGGGGTCCCTGCATATGGGACAAATATAGTCGTGAATGCCAAAATGGGGGCCAAAATTGGGAAAAAACAAGATCTACTAGTCGATTCTGAGAAATTTTATAGTGGAATATAATTCTATTTAGAAATGTAATAGATATCTTCTTCTTTTCTGCGTGTGTCATATTTATGTATCTTTTAAAACTAAAAATAAAAGTGTTTTTTTAACTTTGGACATTTTTGCCATGTAATTGGGGAAAGAAACATACTATTTTGCATTGGGAATGGTGCCGATATTCGGCCCAAAAAAACAGCCAAAAATGAACACTGGAGACGTAAACCGGGCGGTCCCGTGTATCGGTCTATCCCCTGAGCACGTTAAAGAACCATAGGAATCTATTCCATTATAAGAGTAGGGCACGGTTTCCGGATTACTATGTATCCCCTCTCTCTGGGGCGGCTGTAATTTAATCTATACTCTCTTGATGAGCCGTTAAACAACATTCAGTTCAATTATAGTTGAAATATTGGTATTATGTGAATGGATGTATTGCTTACTGGCAGCAATACCCATGTTTTTGTTGTTTTAGTTAGCGTCTCATGGTTTTAGTGGTCAGTAGGCTCCGTTACTCTTAAGTAGACGAATACTATGGTATGTCAGGCCCTTCCCCAGTGGAATCAACGTAAAGGTCACTGTTACTAAACATAAAACTGGTTTCCGCTCAATAACTTTTGTTAGGAATAATATATTGGCCTGCAAATTTATGTGTACGTAGATTATATGAAAAGCAAGTTTGGGATTGTATTTGGGGTCAAGGTCAAGGTCACTATAAAAGGAGAAAAATGGTTTCCGCTCAATAACTTTAATTAGTAATGAGATATTGGAATGAAATGTTATGGATAGGTAGCTTATATGGAATGGAAGCCTTTGATTGCATATGCAAAACTATCCTCTTCAAAAAAATCATTCGCATAGAACTACCTACATATATAACGTTTACGTTATATCTTTTCTTGTTACTGGTCCTTTGGGATCAATGATACCAATATAGGTGACTTTGAAGTAGAATGCCGCTTAGTCCGTGCTAGAGGTGTGTGCTAGGTGTAGCTTTATACATTACGCATCATGAACAGACTCAAGAAAACCAGGACTACTGATTTATTATCTTGGTTGTGTTTGTTGCTTACAAAGGATCTTCGTTATCAGTATGGATTACTAATGTTGACAGAACTACAAAGCGTTTTATTATACCTCACATAAAACGCCCATGCTAAATCCCCATAGACAACAATGTGTAATTTCTGACTATCTCACGCGAGGGTGATAGTACAGGGTGATAGTAAATCGCAGGATGATAGTAAAAAATTATCGCATGCGCAGCTTTGATGTGCGTTGGAGTGCGTACTGTTTCAGTGACGTCATTGGCTTAGTATGGTGAAATGCTACTTTTAATTTATCATAACTTCAAAAGTACTTTACCGATTTTAATAAACTACCACTCATTTTCTTAGTTACGTTATTTACAAGTCAACGCTATAATTTTCATAGACATATTTTGAAAAAACTTGTTTTTGAAATAAAAAAAAATAAGAAAAACATCCGGCAAAGTGAAATCTGTACTGAAAATGAACCTTATTTTGGCACGAGCGGATTTCGGTATAATAAAATAAATATCACATTCATAAGAGGGTGATAGTAAGAATGTTCGCCCTGAGGATATGATTATCGCCTGAGGCGTGATATTTATATAATGATGAATGTATACTTTATATAAGCGTATCGCCACCATGTAAATCTAATTTTGACAGAACTACAAAGCGTTATAATGAATATATTTATAAAGGCAAAAAAAACGCTGATTACCCTAACGAAAATAAAATTGTATTTCGATTTCCTGTATCCAAATTATTAATTGACACCGTCTTAATACGGTCTTCGTAAACTCGCATCTAATTAGCTTATACCGTTGAAAGTATACATTTTGTAGTACTGACATGTTTTGCTAACTGCTCAAATTATAAGTCTCAAAAAGAAATGTGCGAAAACAAAAGCAACATGTGGTAATCTACATGTTTTACAGAAATTATAATTTCGCTCTCATTTCAATGTGAAGGGAGGTAATTTCACAAATGGTAAACTTTGTTTCCCTATATCTTTATAAGGGCAAGAAAATGTATCAGTTGTTTTGCTGTTTTATAACTTGAGACCCATAGCAGTTATGTTGTAACGTTTAATCTTGCTCTTAACCTTATTTGTATTTTCAAACGTGAAATAGTATGTTTTAACTAAATGGGAGATAACTCTGATACTTACATGAGGAATACAAAAAGTAAGTGAAACAGAAGATCAACCTAAGTCATGCCGATGATTTAAAATACTTCACAAAATAAAACAACATTACATTTAATTAAGATAGTTGTGCATAAGGGTTTACTCGACTTTATTATTTCAGTAAGTTCATTAAACTGGTAATTGTGAACTTTTTGCAATGCATCAGACCATTTTCATTGTTGGCTCTTCTAATATAAATATAAGTTTCACCAGTAACAGAAAAAAAGAACAGCAGGATCTGTCCGACGTGTTGACGTAAATCAATTAATCATATTCTAATTTTTCAGTGGCATTTTACACAAAAAGTGATAGAGATATAGTTAAAATCATATTAAAGAGATTATTATCAACACCGTGATTGAAGAGAAACGTTTCCAGTTTTTGTTTAGTGACGACGCATAAACTATGTAAAAACATTCGTTAATGCGTATCCATTATTCGTTTGAAGCGTGTCTAAATTGTTATGTTGGCCGATTCTCCAGAGCAAATAAAATATGCTCATATACAAGCGAATTGAAAACTATCATTACAGTTATATGTGTATATGTGTGCTTTGGAAAAGAATCGGGTGACGACGAATAATCGTTTTACCTAATAACGACCTTCAATATAGTAAGCAATTACGAATAGATTGTATATTCTGGTACTCTGGTACAAAATATCATTGAAACAATATATAAATTAAACAAAAAAAACATTAAACCAAATGCTCATACTGTTTAACATAAAGTAAAGAAAGCCTGACCCAGAAACAGAAACGTATGAAAAAAATATAGGCATCCTTTTTGACTGTTTTACTCTGATTTCAAAAGCTTTATAATATGTAGGCTTTACAAATATGCTACTACGAGTACCTTAGTGCTGAAAGAATAGCCATCAGAAGAAGTGTTTAAATAATTAAATACGTTTTACTTTCATAACCAACTTATTTACAATTTTATTTAATTCCTGACTCACTCAATAACTGACTGATATGCTTAATATATTACTTTGCTACTTCCTTGCTTGCTTGCTCCTTCCTTCCTTCCTTCCTTCCTTCCTTCCTTCCTTCCTTCCTTCCTTCCTTCCTTCCTTCCTTCCTTCCTTCCTTCCTTCCTTCCTTCCTCCTTCCTTCCTTCCTTCCTTCCTTCCTTCCTTCCTTCCTTCCTTCCTTCCTTCCTTCCTTCCTTCCTTCCTTCCTTCCTTCCTTCCATCCCTGCCTGCCTGCCTGCCTGCCGCCGGCTGCCTGCCTGCCTACCTACCTACTTACTTACTTACTTATTTACTTACTTACTTAATAATGTATTCATTTGCTTTCTTGTTGTCTTGTTTACCTAATTACCTCCCTTTTTTTTAAAACACCAGTTGACTTTTATTTACTTGTTGTTCTGGAACATACATCTTTTATGCTTACTATACTAAAGAACTAAACAAGAGATGCATGATAACGAGCACGTATTTTAAACTTATACACGGTTTGTCAAACATCCTATTCATCACTAAACGGTGCATTTTAAACTTAGACAATGTTCAAATGGTATCAAATGCACTAGTAATACTGGTAAGATGTCAGTGTAGTGATAAATTATAAATCAACGTCAGGAAGATAATGAAAAACAAATACAGGACATACAAAGCTAGTATGGCAGAACCCAATTAATGGTATATGTTCTAATAATAAATTCAAACGGTCAAGGATTTCGTACAAACCGTTCATTACAACTATGTCGGACATCGCATTGATTGAAGTCATGAAAACTGAGCCTTCTTCAACCTACGTTCAAACCTGACACCGACAATGGTGTTGGCTAAATTGAATAATATTATCCACGCTTTGGGTTGTAATTATACAAAAACAGTCGAAACAAAACACAAGCTGGACTGCTAGAGATACATTATTCATCATGTGAAACAGATGGTTCTCAACAAAATACGTGGCTGATACCATATATATGTAGACGTTGATAGTATCTATAGTTTATCTAATGTATCATCGCTGGAATTTCGATTTATTTTGCTTAATTATCATTGTCTGATGTTAATTTTGTAACGCTGTTATCGATGTTTCTTTTATTCAACTGCGTAGTAATTAATGTTTACCATCTAAGCGACTACATGTATATCTTCAAAGTGCACATGTTTATATAATGTGCCATCAGTTTGACTATTTACTTGGCTTAAAGGGACATACGGCATGCTTTAATTTTTATCAACCATTACAATTAGCCTCACGATTTATTAGTCCAGTATTAGTTAGACTTCAATCATGCTTGCAAAAAATAAATAAAAATTTGAATTTTCAACTTCTCTTTGTTATTCTATCCTAGGTTTGAATATATTATTGGTGAAATATAATAAACAGTGCAAAAACAGCCCGCTCTATATTATTCTTAAAATTAATATTAATGATTTAAAAAGTTCAGTTTATTAGAAAAACTAATGGGACGCCGCGAGTTTTACAAAAATCAAGATGTCTGGAAAGAAACTAAAACAGACATATCTGATGAAATGTTTGTGTCGGGTTATGTTGTACATTCCTTAATAGGAAAACACGTTCTCGTTATCGCTTCGGTGGCATCGCTATATTATTAAAAGAAAATCTAGCCTCATATGTTTCCATAGACATCCAATGACTGCAAGTTGATACAACTTTTCACAATTTCTAAGAACATTTACGGAACAGAGAATAGTGAAAGAGGGTCATATATGTGGTATTATATACATTCTACCAGTAAGTTCAAGATATGCTCATGATGACCCTTTTTTTGAATTCCAAATGAACTTTTCAGACTTGCCCAGGTAGCAACCATATTTGATTGTTTGGCGATTTTAATGCCAGATGTGGACACCTGACTGATTATACACGACTTGATAATTGTATAGCATATATATATTACTTGCAAAACATACGAAATGAAGATGCAGATATTTTTCAAAATTTCGAGTTAAATAAAATTCCATTAGATAGCAAGTATATTGATAACACAGTAAATATGTATAGTAATCAAATGATAATATTTTGTAAAACCAACAATCTGTTTCTTTTAAATGGTAGAAGTGGTTCAGATTGTTTAAATACTCATATTAACATGTAGAGAATCAAGTACAGTTGATTATTTTTTATCCAGTAACGAACTTCATCAAACTAAAGTTTGGGACTCTATGAAATGAGACATATTTATTGAAAAATTAGACATATTAGAAGTTGCTGAAATTGAAAACAGATTGGATAGTTCAATTCATGTGCAGTGTGTTAGTCAATATGATATACAGACAGTATTGTAACGGATATAGGAACGCTGTTTGCGAACTGTTCGAGAGACAGTTTTGGCGAGGTATTTCATAAAATTTATGTGAAAGAAACACGTTTTAAACCCAAAAAGCCACGGTTCTATAAAACATGTCAGAAAAACAGAAATATATATCATAAAACAAAAAGGGCTTATAATAAATACAGAATGTCTTTTTTTAAAGAATTTATTAGAAACTGTTAGTAAAAATTATAAATATACATTACGCAGGTCTTACAATAATTATAATAACGTTAGAGTAGAACAACTTAGATCGCTGAAACATGAAAACCCAAGACTGTATTGGAAGCTTTTAAACACGCAATATAAACAATCGGTAGCAAATGCGCTCTTAATGATTTTTACAATTGTTTTAAATCATTGATAATGAACACGACCATGAAAATGGACAAAATGCAACACTGATAGACGATAGCACCAATAATGAAATAAATAATGAAATTAACGAACCAATCGCTGCAGAAGCAATATTATTTGTTGTTAAAAGCTTAAAAAATAATAAATGCCCAGGCATCGATAATAGTGTTAATGAGCAAATTGAGAGCTGGACTATTGGAGTAAACTCTAAGCTTCCTGAAAATTACCTAGGAAAACTGGTTACGGGTATTTTTAATACTGGATTAACTAAATACGCAGAGAAATATTGTATTATACATGAAACACAAGATTGTTTTCGAAATAATTTTTCTACTGTTGACAATGTATTTATTCTCAAATGTTTAATAGACATTGTCCAATCAGACAAAAAGAAGTTATTCTGCTGTTTAATAGACTGTAAACAAGCATTTGACTCTGTTTGGAGAATTGGTCTTTGGCAGAAATTAAGAAATGACAACATAAATGAAAAATGCTTTAAAGTTCTATATAACTTCTATAATAATATAAAACCAAAAGTTGTAACAAATGAGGGGAATTTTCCCTATTTCAACTGTCATGTCGGTGACAAGGTGAAAACATTTCCCCGTTTTTATTCACTTTTGAATGACCTTAAATGTTATATTAACAGTAGAGGGATAGATGGCATTAATAGAGACATTGTAATAGAAGAAACACAAGTCTTTTTAAAATTGTTTATACTTTTATATGCAGACGATACCGTGATTTTTAGTGATAACGAACACGGAATTCAAACTGCCCTTGATATATTTAAAGATTATTGTGACACGTGGAAGGTTAATAAAACAAAAATACTGATTTTCAGTAAGAGACGAAGATTACGAAATACTGTATATAAAATAGGAAACGAAAACGTAGAAGTTGTTGATGAATATAAATATTTAGGTGTATACTTTTCTAGAAGTGATTCCTTTAATAATGCAAAAAAGTATATTTCAGAACAAGCTAATAAAGCCATGTTCTCTTTGCTGAGAAAGATTAAATCATTATCACTTCCATATGATATACAAATTGACCTTTTTGAAAAAACTATAAAACCTATACTTTTGTACGCTAGTGAAGTGTGGGGTACTGGAAAAAATAGATACATTAGAAAGAGTACAGCTAAATGTGTACAAGTATATCTTTAATATGAAAAATGCTACTCTATCATATATGATGTATGGAGAACTTGGCATTACCCCGTTAAATATTGATATCAATAAGAGGGCAGTTGCCTAGTGGACAAGATTAATAGAAAATATCAGTAGTGACAGTACAACGAAACTCTCTTCAAAATTATATATTTTGATAAAAGAATTACATTATTCAAAGCTGGTCAAATTTACCTGAATAGAAAATATTAAACATATTCTATTCACGACTGGCTTTTCCGGAATTTGGTACAGCCAGGACTTTTTAAATGGACTTTGGTTTGTTAAATCGTTCAGCCAAAAACTTAAAGATATCTTCATACAAAATTGGCACTCCGTGCTAGGTACGAGCTTGGTCGTACTTCGGACACAAATATCTACAAATATTGAAAACTAGTTTTAAGTAAAGTTTTTATATTAAAGCATTTTTAACAGTTTTAAACTGTAAGAAACGTATACCATTTTTAACAAGAAATCACAGGTTACCAATAGAGGTCGGAAGGTGGAAGAATACCTCAGCATCTGATAGAAAATGCACCCAATGTAATGATCTTGGGGATGAGTTTCATTTTGTTTTAGTATTCCCGTTATTTCTAAATGATAGAAAAAAAAAGTATATTAACAAATATTTTTACTCACTACCAAACATGCCGAAAGTCATAGAATTGTTCACAAATGAAAATACATGTAATATAAATAAACTGAGTATATTCTGTAGTAAAACAACAGATTAGTTTAAACATGTTTAAGAGAGAAATTAATACTTTCTGGTATAGGTATTTAAATAATAACCAACGACTCCGAGAGTAGATATATGCACCAATACAACTTTTTTTAATTTGTGATACAAAGATATTTTTAAAAGTATAGATATTTGATATTTATATAGTATACCGGTAATAGAACACAGTCTTTAGTGTATTTCGGTAAGTTTCGGTCCTATTTCAACTAAAGACTGCGCTCAATGTCTTGTATACTATTTGTATTATTGAGCGTCGTAGACACACCTTGAAATCTTCGGAAAGGTGTTTCGGGCGATTTGTTTAATATCTACAAGCATGAACACTGTTTATTTGTTTTGTTCCTGTTGTTTATTAACTACTATTAATGTGTTGTCTTTACAAAACATGTAATAACTATTGTATTCCATATATAATGTTACAATATTTATCAATCGTAAATACTCTGTAACAGTTATATACAGCTAAATGTCAATGTATAAATATATAAGTATATAAAAAAAAACACTTAATAAAACTGTTAATCTATATAAATTATGATACAAAACAGATGACTATCCGTAAAATAAGTATCTGAACTGTTAAAATTTAATAGATGTAAAACTTAGTATAGTTATACGTGAATGTAATTTTCTTGACTTATGTACACTTTTTTACTATCTTTAATAATATGTAAATAGTCGTTTCCTATAAGTTCCGTCATTGGGTTATGTATTTATACATAACTATTATTGCTGTAATTTGCTTGATCTGTTCACTGATTTGTGACCTTAAGCAGTTTGAAATAAAGTTTACAAAGAAGGTGAGAGAAGGAGAAGCCAAGATCAAACAAGATCTTTAGTATTTACAAATCTCAGGCATCAAACAATACCTATTCAAAAGAAATAACAATTAATAAGATAAAAAAACGCTAAGTATGCGACACCACAAATATAAAATGGTTGCGAGCAGGGGTACCGCCTTAGAACGGTAAAGTAAACAAGATCGATGGGGCTGAAACCAGCTTCTAGGGTACAACAAATTCATTCTTACCCATCTCCCTCTTCTAGTTGGTTTACACCCAGGTTCGATTACCTGTCTGGGCATTTACAGTGATCGCTTACTTGAATACCTTCCAGGGTTCTTCCGTTTCCACTCACATCCAGCCAACACTTACGCGGTCATCCTAGTCACCCAGATGTTTTGTATTTGATGTTAAATGAATCACATGTATACTTTATAGTATACATTACCTTTTATACATATTTGTTATTATTATTTGTTTCTGTAAGTGTTTTTGGTTGACTGTGGTCCTTGAATGCTACATTTTCTGTTCAGTATTGCATAGTGCAATGCTGTTGAAGGGATAGGAAGCGCTTTGGATTTCATTTAATGACGAGTTATAGAATTGCTGGAAAACATTATTTAAACATAACAATGCTTGACTGATTTAATTATACGATTAAAGTCTGTGTTAAATTATATTCAAGTATAAAGTATGTACGTGGCCAAACAGAAATATCTGTATGCGTATAAGATACTATAGCGATTTTCCAAAATAAAACTCAATTGCTTATCAGGTAGATCAATTATAAGCTACCTGTGTAAAAATTGATACTAAAAGTGAAGCAGGAAATAAAACATTCACAGAACTAATTCATTCAATATCACGCATTCAACACAAACAATTAGGCCGTGTGCTGCTCAACCTTTCGGTACCAACTCAGCTGGCAAATTCTAGTTGCTGTAACCTTTTAGATCTATCTTAATAAATATGAAATAGCCAGGATTGTTTTTCTGAAACGGTAGCTTAAAACATATTTTTTGGGCAAAAACATCCAAATTTGAACAAAAATCGCTAAAAACTGCAATATTTTTTTAAATATTATTATCATTACAATATTAGGGAGCTGAAGTTTCTGAAAGTTAAACCTGTTAAATTCATGTAAATAAAAATAATATTTGAAATGAACAAAATGTAGACAGTTTGCCATTTTGGGGAAAAATCAGCAAAAAAAGCGTACAAATTGCTCATTTTTGGAATAATTATTAAAAAAAATATTGACACTTTCAATTAAACAAAATATTAGGTTTTAAAGTGTTTTCATTTATCTAAAGATGTCCTGAGATATAGGTAAAATTCTAAAGGATCAGAGATTTGGAAAAACTGGGATATTTTGGGCCAAAAGTTGCAAATTTTAACCAAAATCACTAAAAACGTGATTACTTCTAAAAATTAATTCTCATTACAATATAAGGAGATTGAAAGTCCTTAAAGTTATCTGTTATATACAAGTTCATGAAAACAAATATTTGGAATGAATAAAATATATAAATCTTGAAAATTTGGGGGGAAATCAACACAAAATGAATTAAAGTCGCTGATTTTTGGAATAGTTATGAAATTTTAAATTATGATTAAAATATAGTAAAACAGAAGTCGTTATAGTATTTCTTTAAATGTAAAGGTGTCATGAGTTACAGAAGAGACAGTCCTAAAGGATCAAAGGTTTGAAAATGCCATTACTTTTGGCCCAGAATATCGAAATTTAAACCAAAACCGCCGAAAACTGGACTATCTAAAATACAATTTTATTGCAATATAAGGGAGTTGAATGTTCTTAAAATAAACATTCTATTATATTAATGTGCATGGGGGAAAAGTTGATACATCTTGACATTTTCGGAGAAAATCTACAAAAAAAGCATAAAATAAAAGTTTTTTGGATATTTATATTTTAACAAAACAAAGTATTTTACAAAAATGTAAATAATGATGTAATAAGGTACAGACAAAATGTTCGTAAGTAACTTGAAAGCAGGCTGCAAATAAAATTTACGAAAAATTTGAATATTTATTAAAAAATGATATCTTTTGAAATGAAAGGGAGCTGAAGGTCTTTACCATTTTCTTATTATGTAAATAAAGAGGCACCCATTACATTTTGACTTAAATATACCAGTTTTGAATTATATCTTTTCTCTTGTTTCGATTTCGCAGGGAAAGATATGATCGACAGACAGGTATCTAGAAGTTACTTGACTCAAATAAGTCAATAATACGTTACCAATTAGAATCATCGAAGAATGGTATTTTTGTTTGATTGATTAACATTTAATCTTATTATTTACCTTATCATATGAGTGATGTATTTTAGATATAAAGAAAGATACAAATATCTGACAGGTAAAGCAGCATTCAAGGACGACAGCCAACCACAAAACACGAAAACAAAAACGCAAACAGACAAACGAGAAGGCAAAAGTAATAAAAAATACAAACGACATCACAAACACAAAAAGGTTGAAGTAAAGGTTTGAAGTACACATATTCACACTGTCCACTTTGATCGCGAAACGAAAACATGTTTAATGATTATGTATTTTATTGATTTGCTCAAGGGTCTTCTTAGACTTTTTGCAATATTGTTATATGTATGGAGGGTGGCCTCGAACCTACATAGACCTATGACGAGGCAAATAAAGTTTCTTCTTCTTCTTCTTCTATGTTTGTGTATATGAAAAATGGACGAACACACAAACAATAAATAAAAAATAACTTAAAAAAAAGAATTGCATGAATATCATGTATTTGTAATAAAAGATATTTTTAAACGATTTTGATAATTAAACTCAAACTCACGAATTGCATACGTAAATGCTATTGTAGTATTTCTTTTATTAAACTATTGCAAACAAAAACTGTGCCAATTAACAGAACCGCGAGAAGTGATATTTCAGTTTTGGGTTGAGAAAAATGCAATTAAGAAGAAGTAAACTTAGTTTTAAAGAAAACTCAGCCTGGAAAATAATATACGTCTCAAAGCTACAGAAAGAGACAATCATGATATTAACATCTTTAACAGAATACTACGTTTTCATCTGCCGAATGTTGACGCATGTTAACATTCTGAATCTGGTAGTATGCATACTAAAACTAACTCCCCTGCATTCACACATGTTGCAATACAGTGGAGTCTATGCTTTCTGCAAGTACAGTGTAAGGTAAGTTTCGCAAGATACTTTGATAACATTCCGAAATTATAAAGGAACAGATGGGCATCATTTTTATAACAGGCCTTATAACAAAGTTCAAGGTGTACCATCCCTATTCTAAAGCTATGTAAGACTTTCCGAGGTCCTTGTTTGCACGTGGTGATTTGCACGCAAATGTACTGCTGCTGTTGCATATGTATGGGAAATACTGCTCATCAAGAGCTGACCAGTTGAATTCTCAACGCTATAGGATGAACATACAGCAAGCCGTTGTAATGAGACACTGGATTATTATTAACTGATATCCACTTGATAATTATTCCAGGGTCTCATTACAACAGCTTGTTGTATGCCCATTCTACCGAGTGGTGGATTTGATTGGAGAATCTCACCATCAGATTTTACTATAGACCGTGTGTCCATTTAGACAACCTGCTGTTTAAAATAATATTTTACTACCGTCTTTCAAAACATGTCTGTCAGGATGCTCTGTCCTATTGACGTAGCGGTATCTAGATTATGCTTTTATTTCAGCAGTCATATACTCAAACTACTTTGTAAATCAGTTGTTTTCATTTAAGAACGATTTTCCTACTCCCAAGAACTGAAGCAAAGACTGATGTGCTAGTCTTTCAAACCTCCTTGCAACATTGCCTTTGTATCTACCCTGTGTTAACTTGCATCACGTGTAACACTCGTTAGCTGCTGAATATTTAAGGACTATTTATCAGCCATCTTTATATAAACACAAACTCTAAAATCGATGGGGTATGATCAAGTGAAATGTTCAAACAAATGCATACTTTAGGCATGAGCAATGTCAACCATAATGTACATGACAGTACTTCAATATTATTTACGTGAACATAATATCAGAAATAATACGTATACCGCTGAAATATGTCCTTTTTATCCGAAAAGTATGACGGCAATTTTATTAAAAAATTGTTTAATGTCAAATAAATTGTTCCATTTATCCAGCGAGAGCAGACGAGACATCATTTTTAATAAAATAAACCATGTTAACACATCTTCCAAATTTCAAAGTGCACCTTTGTAAAAAGGCAAAGATATTCTTTCAATGACATGTGGTTTCGAAATAATCTCAATATTAAAATATGATGACATAGACGAACTTTCTCCGTAATTGTTTTATAACCGACAACTATATTTTTGGATGTGTTAAACAGAACTGAGTGACTTTTTTGCATAGAAACATTGCCAAACAAAACCAATTGATCATTATCATGTCTATATTCGGTACAAACCAAATAACAAATCTAATAAACTGTTCATCCGAACGTTTCACCTTACCACGTTTCAGTTTACAATGTAAGTGCACACTCTTCATGTGTATCATTTCAAATATCAAAAATATATTTTCCTTTTTTTAACAGTGGTGTACTATTACAATTATGCTATACATATTTTTAGTGTGAATGTGAATTTAACAATAGTATATAATTCAATGATGGAATCAAGGGCTGATAATCACATAGGCTTTCGCATATGTTAAATAACTAACGAGAAGGGTGGTCCACGGAACACTTTTATTGACTGTCATGTGCTTATTTAGCATTATGAGCTAGGTCAGGTTGCAGGTAAAGGTTTAATGGAAAGGGGCATAACTTTGCCGAAATAAAAAACAAAGTTATTAGACATGTGTAACGACTTTCCTTGGGTGAGATGAAGATATTTATGAAGTTTCATGAACATAGGTGAAATATGTTTTAAGTTATGACCAAGTTCAGGTTGCAGGTTAAAGCGTGACAGACAGACGGACGAAGACGATGAATGAAGACAGACTAAGGACAAAGTGATCTCTACCTGTCTGCCTTGCTACGAAGGTGACACAAAGACAAATAAAATGGAACTTTGAATTGTAACATTTCTGTGAATCATTTTTTAATCTTAGCTTAATTTTTCTATTTAAAATCTTAAAAGTGTACTTTATTATCTCCCTTTATAGCAACACATTTATCACAGAGAGGTCAGACGTTTATATTATTTCGTATTGTTTCGTATATGCAGAATCTAAAAAACTATATTTACATGTTATTTGCTTAGAAAGTATAAATGTATTCCAATTTATTTGGTTATCTTTACCTTCTTTCGATAGAATGTGCGTTTAATGATTAAAATGGTTGAATGCTTGCTTCCATATGTTTTTATACGTTTTTAAGGGTTGAACTATTGAACTATTATATGTTTACATGACTAACGTAACCATTTTGAACGCAATCAAATACACAAAAACAAATTTGGTGGAGTTAATCCATGCCATACATCTATTTTTATATCAATTTAGAACATTTTCTTAAAAATTACCTCCCTTTATAAAACAATAGTTTTAAACACTTAAGCTACCGAACTAAAAATACTATCCTGGCTTAAAAAACGCGTAAGACATTGACCTTTCCGAAAATGCATATTAGAATTTGCCAGCTTGAGTGGTACCAATGTGTCAAAATTTGAGTAGCAGCACACGGCCTATATGAATAAAAAGACAAATAGAAATGAAGTATACGACACCACAAACATAACATATTTTTATATATACTGACGGTCAATGAAAACGCACCATTGACTCCATACGTTTATGCTTTTGGATTATTCGCCAACCATTTGGAATAAAACTGCTGAGCCAATATATTTTTAACCAGGTTTTCGTTGGAAAACCTGGTTATTAGATTGGGGTATGTCGTTTGGCGGGCGGGCGTGCCGACGTGAGGGCATGCGGGCGGCGTCAAACTCTTAGTTTCCGCTCAATAACTTTTGTTAGGAATAAGGTATTGCGATGAAACTTGCAGAATAGGTAGTTTATAAGAAAAGAAAGCTTGGGATTGCATTTGGGGTCATCGGGGTCAAGGTCAAGGCCACTGTTACTAAAAATAGAAAAACGGTTTCCGCATAATAGCTTTTGTTAGGAATGAGGTACTGCAATGAAACTTGCAGGATAGGTAGCTTATATGAAAATGAAGCTCGGAGTTGCAGTTGGGGTCACTGGGGTTACGGTCTAGGTCACTGTTACTGAAAATAGAAAAATGGTTTCCGCTCTATAACTTTTGGTAGGAATGATGTATTGTGATGAAACTTGCTAGGTAGGTAGCTTTTATGAAAAGGAAGCTTTGGATTGCAGTTGGAATCACTGGGAATAAGTTCAAGGTCACTGTTACTAAACCGCTCAATAACTAAGGAAAAAAATGAGATGTTAGAATAAAACTTGCTGTGTAGGTAGCTTATATAAAAAGAAAGTTTGGGATTGCATTTTGGGTCACTAGGTTCAAGGTCAATGTCACTGTTACTAAAAATAGAAAAATATTTTCCGCACAATAATTTTAGCTAGGAATGAGATATGTGAACGAAACTTGCTATGTAGGTACCTTATTTGTAATGCATTTGGGTTCACATAAAACCGAAAAACGGTTCTGCTTGGAAAACCTGTTTTTTTGTGGAATTTCCACTTTTCTTGTTTATTTTTGAAGTATTTAATTTGATACCTAACTTGCCTTACATATTCATTGGTAGGCTTTTTTATGAGAAGCAATTACGCAGTATTTACCTTGTCGGTTAACATTGTTTACTATGGATAATCATAAAAAGAAAACTGACAGTATTATGCAGTGCATATTTTCGAGAAAATTATTACTTTTTGCGATTTCATAAAAACAATGCGGAATGCACTTAATCCAGATTGCACATAAAAAAGTTAAATGTCGACTGGATAAATGGATTATATCATATTTTGTCCAAAATGCTACGCATTCTAACTTTTAAAAGCATTTGTTTTGTCGTGCGTTTTCATTGACCGTGAGAAGAAATGTTTTTCTCACAATGTTGAATATTATAGTTTTACAACAAAGTATATGACCGTAAAAAAATAATCTCAATTATTTAAATGAACCTATTTTAACTAAAACATCCCATGTGTCGGTATAGTATTTCAATTAGTTAGGTGCTTCATTTAGCAACAAAGTGCCAGACAAAGAATGTAATTTTAGTTTATTGCATACGCAGTTACAAGCTCCGTTAACTTTCAGCTGACGTGTAGTAAAGTCATATTGGGTGTGTAATGTATACTTGTTGTGATTGGTGCACTTTTCTGTTCACGTCAAAGGAAGTATATCACGTTATGTAAACAATGTTGATTTCATTGTGAAAATTCCCATTATGTAATGACAATATGTTTGTCTCAAATAAATATTTTTTGTTGAAAGTTAAATGTTACAACCTGTGTTATTCTCTCTAATTTAAAAATGCGTATGCAATGAAAAGGTTATTAGATTTATATTGGGATTTATGCACTTGTTCTTTTGCGCATAAATATTGGTAAAGTCGCGCAATATTAATACGCAAAAGAACTCGTGCATATATCCCAATACGAATATAATAACCTATAAATATACGTGGCCATCTAAATCAATTATACAATGGATGAAAGCCTCGTTATGGGATTATTGTATTTAGTATTTAATCAAGTATTTTGAACGGACCTAGTATTGCCTGAGTACAGTTGCATCGAGCACACTGCAACCATTGAAGCACACAAGCAAGAAAAGGAAACAATTCAACAAAAGGTAATTTAGTTTTCGAAATAATATTAAAGGCATTTAGTGAATGTATTTTACGGACTAAAATCGAATTGTTAGTGCTGTCAGAAGCGTCAAATACATTGCCATAATTACCAATTAGCGTTACACTATGTTTATAAAAGCGTAACATGAAACAATTTTATTTTTTTTAATTAGGTTAAGATATAAGGGTATTTTTATTTTATTGTTTTAAGCTAAATATGGCCCATGAACATGTTTACATAATATATACAAATAGATTTTTGTTAGATGGCATTAATGTTCATACATGTATAGAAGCAGTGTTTTATCAACGAATCATCTAATCATCTATGTATTATAACGAAAGTAATGAAAGCAGAATCTGCAAATGTTTTAGCAAGTTTACCTTATGTTAGAATTAATTTTAACCGTAAACTGCAGCAAGCGTTTAATTGATATCTTTTGAATTTATTTAAATATCAAGAGTATGAATCCTTATCTTGAAGTGTTTACAACAAATTGGAACTAACATGACTATCTGGTTTAATGTAATTGAAGCAAAAACAAACATAAAAACACGTCACAATTTAAATGTGAAAAAGCTATACTTTTAAAAAAAAGAAGCCTAGTTTGGTCAACTCAAGGGATATATTCTTCTACTTAAGTTTCAGCAGTCAACAAATTAGATGTGATCAATATTTGTTCAAAATAGTACTATCTCAAAAGCCTTATATACATATAACATATATATATTGAAAAGCCCTTCGGTTTTGTTTTCGCTATTTAATAACTGAACGAACTTCATGCAATTTTGTTTCTTCCGGCAATATTGTTTTATGTATGATTTTCTTAATTCTGTATATGTTTTACAATCGATCACGAAATGACTCTCGCCTTCTAACACTGACATTGTCTGCATTTTCTTTCGTGGAAAGGAACACTTATGGGCTTTCTCCAAAGACCGCACTCAACATCTAGTCTGCGAGAAGAAAGTCTAAGTCTTGTAAAAGCATAGCGTTATTTGGAATTTTCGAATATGTCAAGATATGGTTAATATTCAACGACTGCAATTGTTCTATAAAATAACGCTCAGACTCGTAGAATCATTTAATCGTATATTCCAATTTTAAACAAATACGTCTTCAAGCCGTTCTTTGAAAACTATCAGAACCAGGATTATTTTATTTATCTGTCTTTCATCATCATTTCTTAACATATCATATACTATCTTTATGTAATTCGTATTGCTAGTTGCACATATTTTAACCAGTATTTTGTAATTATATAATACCTTTTGTTTATGTAATTCAATCTTTCAGTTTCACCGTATATGAAACTGTTTTGTGTTGTTAATTTAACCCCTAAAATACGTTTACAAAAACCTAAATGTGTCCTTTTCACTAGTGCACCTTTATTGAATCCCCATTCCTCGGCCGAATAGTTTAATATATGCGAGATAAGTTTATCAAATTAATCGAATGTTTGCTTAGGGGATAAATCGGTAAATTTCTTTAAATATTTATTTAATTCGAATATTGCTTTTAACGATTTTCCAGTCAACATTTGGTCAGTTTCATTGAAAGCACACCCTGAAGTAAACACAACACCGAGGTTTTTAAAACCGCTTACAAAGTAAAGCTCATTTCACATGTAATACAATTTAATATTATCTGGTAACCTCACTCCTTTTCTAAAAACTATAATCTTCGTCTTTGTAATATTAACAGTAAGTTTCCATCTTTGAAAATATTCCTCTAAAACATTTAATGACTTCTGCAAAGCTTCTGCTGAATTAACAAATACAATAATATCATCCGCGTATAATTGTAAGCCCTTTTTATCATGACCACATCTACCTCAACATCTGATTTAAATGTCAATTCCTCTTCTAAATCATTTAAATACATGCTAAATGAAAAAGGCGATAAACATTCACATTTAAGCACTCCGAGAAAACAAGTGAAATCCTCACCTAATGTGGTCATATATTTGACCTTTGGCTTAACATTGTAAAAAACAAGTAAAACATTTGTTTTGAAAGCTTATGACTAGGGTAATTACGCAAGACAATCAATGGAATAGAATACAGCTTTTCAAACAATGCAAAAGAGATATATTTGTATAACAAGTTTGAAACATTGTTTCTACATTTGTATATACGCAAAGGTAAAACAAAATTGGATTTACAACATACTCCACCAAAGTGTATGGTGTCATTATGTCAACAAAGGACAAGCTGACAAGTATGTAATAATTTCATGTGTACCTAATAAACTGTAAGGAAGAAAACAATCACACACGCCTGTGTACCTGTATCAAACCTGCATCGTGTATATAGCCGGCTTAGTGTTGTCTTAAAGGGAATGTAGCGACACAGCCACACCGTCTTTATTATTGAGAGTTCTGAAAAAATGAATAAAGGTGAAAGAATTATCAAAATCGGAAGATAAACAAAGAAGATATTGTCCAGTTGAAAGTTCTGTTGAAACGGATATGGAAGCCGCCATTTTAAGAGCTATGACATCACAGTTCTAAATGACCTTATATGGAATATTTTAAAATCTGAAAATTACTGATTTATAGGGAAAAAAATAACAGTAACTGTATAAAAAATATGAATACTTAATGGCAGTAATGCTTTATATGACCAGTAAAGCAATTTGTATTCATTTGCATTGGTCCAAAATATTGCTTTAAATGATATTTATCAATATTCCATATATATTAATTTGGTACTATGACGTCATAGTTCTAAAAATGGCGGCTCCCATATCCGTTTTAGAACAACTTTCAAATGGTCATATCTTTTGTGTTCATCATCCGAATTTGATAATTCTTTCATCCTTTTCCGAGTATTTCAGAACTCTCGATATCAGAGCGTGTTTTGTCGTTACATTCCCCTTAATGTGCTTTGAAACATAGCCACATATACCTACGAAACTCATATTACATGAAACTTAATGATATGAATAAACACAGGTTGTTGATATGACACAATTGCTGTAGGTCAACGACACGGTCCATCTGTGTATCGTTTTCAGATGAAACAAAATCAACGTTACAAATACCGATGATCCAAGAAAGCTCATTTTTGATAAATCTTATCTAAATTTGACATGTGTGATTTTCCTTGTAATTGGATGTACTCGTATTTAACGACAAGAACACTAGTGTTACATGAAGGCCAACTTATTTATTTTTTCCATTTAACGTCAAGTGAAGCGTAGTGGCGTCTTTAATTATTACTTCGCGTTGAGTACTTTAAAGAATAACGATTATTCTATCATAATAACAGTTTTAATCAGCGTATTGACAACATGACTTAAAACAGTCTGACACACTCTGATGCTGAATGATCTACTCTCTACTGATCTGATATGATGCAATGCCTAATTCTCTCTGGTCTCTGTTACCTTAATATTTATGCAAAATACTTGACATTTCTGAATTACAACCCACGAGAACATGTGGCTGCTGCTTGTACCAATTGTCAATCATGTTACATATTAAAGAATAGTGTTTTAATTCCCAAAGCCAAATACACCAAACAGTATGTATATTATATACAACTTATCAAAACATGTTAATTTAATTTACTGATAATCAGTGCATTACTGATGCAATATGTACATATGTATGAGAAATGGACTACATCTAATATTATCGAAATGTCAATGTTAGTCATTGTTCAGTGCATTTAAAGGGGCACATTAAGGTTATTTATTAAAACAACTGTGTTCAGAATTCAGTATATCATTCCACTTTCCCAATTTAATTATTAACAAAAGATTTATTATTAACCCCAAATAAGGTAACTATGTCACACGAGAACACTGGTTTTACATGTAGGCAGAAATAAATATTTACGACAAGAACAATTACATGTAGGCTGAAATAAATATTTACGACAAGAAATGTTACATGTAGGCTGAAACAAATATTTACGACAAGAAATGTTACATGTAGGCTGAAATACATAGTTCCATGTGACAATATAGTATATACAATAGGATTATTACTAAAGTAACGTGTTCTGGAAGTTTGTATCACCTCGAGTAGGTAAATGCCAGATTAAGAAGCCTCGAGTGTGATCCTGATCTGGCATTTACCTACTCGAGGTGATACAAACTTCCAGAACACGTTACTCTAGTAATAATCCTTTTATTATATACCTCTTACACAGCATTAAAATAGAAATATTTGAATTGCTATTGTATACCCATTCAATAAAGCATATTATTTCTCGATAATGTGCAGCGGGAAAATGTATGTAGTTTTAAGGCGTTGGTGTTCATTAGTCTGACCTACTTGTTTTGTTGTATGACGTAACGTCGTCTTGACGTTCTCGCGCATAGTGGCGTCAAACTTGCTTGAATCATTGGACAAACCGCAGTTCTATTTTTAGTAAGATAGTGATACTAATTCTATTTTTAGTAGCATAGTGATAACCTGTAGTGTGATACAGGTTGTTGTATTCCACTGTAAGAAAATGAAGGTACTATGTATATATATATTAGTGATAGGTATATAATAAAAACTATTGTAGACGTCTATCTGCTAAGTATATGATAGAAGATAATGGTGAAGATAAATCTTCACCATTAAGAAACCGAAAGGGATGGAGCGTAGCGACCGACCGCGGTTTCTTAATGGTGAAGATTTCTCTTCATAGACTCTATCCGGCTTAGTGTTTACGATAGGTTTAAACGACAATCTAAACCATGAAGAGCGATGGTAGTAAAATCTTCATGAATAAATGGTGCAAGTATTTGACATTCTGACCCCTCTGATTATTTCAAAAAGTGGAGTAAACACTAAAACGCAATGCATTTCCCAGAATAAATTACACGTATTTATGAAGATGTACAGCAGTCCTGTTAAACGTTTACTTATTATGTTCCTGTCATACCGAACCATCACATGCATGGCAGCAGACGACACATATTGACACATGCCTTGTATAATCTACAGATGAAGAACATTATCATTCTGATTTTGGTACTGAACACAATTGGAAGCAGTGCGGCATGGACTCCACCCGCGCCATCGTCGTCGGCAGCATTATTAAAGGCGCGTAAATCAGCCTCTTCGGAGCCGTTGCCGGCTGTAACAACAACAACATCATCGACGCGAATGGTGAGAGTTGTTACAAAACCATTACCACAAATATGACATGATTTAGATTTTTGGAATCTAGCTTCTTCTTCCGTCGACATCACCAAATCTTTCTTAAAATGTGCATTCATAGTTTTCTTGCACCACTTTTCTTCTTCTATTTTTTTTTCTAAAAACTTGTAAACATCATTTGGTCCTCTATACGTTACAACTGGTTTTGAATATTGATCATCATAACAACAAACAACCTTATACCTATAGCTGCAATCAGTATGCTTTTGATATGCTTCTGTATATGATTTTTTAGGATTGATGCTGAAGAAATACTTTCGGTTACTGCTTCAAAATCAGCATAAGTAACAAACGAAACCATCAGCTGCCTGTCGTAGTTTTTAAAATAAACCTTTTCATCTTTGTTCGGCATTTGTAATGCTTGTTTTCCGTTAAGTGAAAGACAATCAGGCTCATGCTTTTTTTACCCTTTCTAATGTAAAGCTCTGCAAGCATGTTTTACAAAACCATTTGTTTTCCTTGTGTGCTGTTTGATTATACATCAAACTGTTAAAGCTGTTTATCCATACTTAATGACTTTTTCATTTTCGGTGATCAAAAGCATATCACACGGTTCTTTTGCTTTATTTTTTGATATGCGCAAAGGGTATACTTGATTATTTTCATATCCAAATATTTTAAAACAAATGTTCTTTTGTTTTTCTATTTTTCTATTTTTGGGATTTGTTGAATTGTAACAGGAAATGTCTGTGAGAACCTTTTCAAAGGCAGCTACTCCAAATAATATATTTTTTTCCTCATCAAAGTGGTTACTTTCTTCTTCTGCATAACTTCCCATATACTATAGATTATATTATATTATTTAATTTCAAGCTTTTAATAAACGTCTTCAAGTTTTCATAGCTTTCGATATCAATATCACTCGTATGATATTTTTTCCCCTTAATTAATTCTTTCTTAAAATTCTCAACCTTTTTGTCTATTGCCTCTGCTTGGTCTTTTTGAATAATTTTTTTTAGCCGTCTTTTGACGACCCGTTTAATCTCGCCGTCAAAAGGTGAAGCAAGGGTCGGGGAGGACCATCCCTTGCCACACCTTACAATATTTTACGGCATGTAATATTCATTTACTAAACACATACATATATATTTACAATTCAGCATCATAAAATGATATAAGAGTAATACAAAATAGATACATGTATTAGATGGTTGAGGCAGGGGAGATGTTAAAAAAAAAGAAGAGAAAAACTCTTTAAACTACATTTTGATTGCCGTCCACTAGCCCATCTAATTATAAAGTTGTATAAATTACTGTTTAATAAACAATATTTATATAGTTAATATATACATGTATATACATACATACACACACGTATATATACATATATACACAACCGTCAGTGTCTTGGTTCATTGTAAGAATTCATAGGGGTGGATGGATAAAAAGGTCTGCTAGATTAATTTAAAATGGTTTTAAAATTGCTCCATGTATTTTCAAAACTTTCAGTTGATTGTTTCTGACTGCGATTTGTTTATGCGTTTCGTATAAATAACGAAGTCTGTATATCATTTGAGTAACAGAGAGCATTGTTTTCAGTCGTTTTGAAGAAAATATGTAATATTTAATTTCTAAGATAATTTGTAGCTCTACATTTGATTGTTCTTTACCTATGTTAAAAATAAATGCATGCTCTGATAGCTTCAGATTTATATTTTTTAATAAGCAGAGCGTATTTATCTGTGTTAAAAATGTCTGAGTTGAAGGGCAGGTCCACAACATATGAACAATAGTCTCGTCCTGGTTGCAGTAGTGACAATAAGGGTTTTCTGCTTTTTTGATTTTGTGCAGATAATGCTGTGTTGAAAGAAGCCGATGATTAATCCTTGTTTGAAACCATTGTAGTATTGTGCTAGTAGTTATTTTGAAAGGGGACGAATAAATGTTTTTCCATGCTTCTGCATTAATATCATAAATCTGTTCCCATTTAGCTTTTGATGTTGGACTTTCATTATTTCTGTTAAGAATAAAGTACATATCAGTGCAACCTTTCCTGTTTTTGATGAGTGGTTTAATATTCGCAGGTAGAACTGGGTTTTCTATTTTTTTAATTGTAAAATTGTGTAACCTTTTCTTAAATGTTTTAATGGCAGCTTCTACGCCTTCATAAATTAGAAAATTTGTTTTAATACCAGTATTTTCTTCAAACTCAGTTAAAGAGTAAAAATCACCATTTTCCTTGATAAGGTCATTTATAAACCTGATGCCATTCATATACCATATTTTATTAAAGAAAGGCTTAGAGCCAATCAGAATATTATTATTATAGAATAGTGGGGTTGACCCAAATTCTTCTGGTGAGTTAGGTATACTATACTCAATAAGTTTAGTATATGAATTTAGCACATCAATCCAGAAACTGTTTTCATTTTTTTTATTAATGTTTCACAGTAATCTTTACCGAAAGATGTTAATTTTTTAATGTCTATTAGGTTTTCAAAAAGCTGCTTCCAAGTCCCCTCATTAGTTATGAGTCTTCTTAACCAGGTTGATTTAAGACTAAGTGTGAAAGCTTTTAGATTTATCATTTTGAGACCGCCCTCAGAATATTGTTTAACTATAACTTTTTTTTTAATTTTTGCAGGCCCTTCCCATAAAAAATCATAAAATATGTTATTAATTTTTGCAATTATGTTTTCATTCGGGTTTGGAAGAGATATAAATATATGATTTAAATAGGAAGTAACAGTGTTTTTATAACCGTGATTTTACCAAGTGGCGTTAAATATCTTCGCTTCCATATCTTTACTGTATTTTGGATTTTTAAAATCTTATCATTATAGTTTAAATCTATCATTTTACCGAAGTTGACATTAAAATGTATTCCTAGTAGCTTAAAATTATCTTTTCCCCAGGTAAGTTTCCATTTTGTTTTGATTGTATCTGAACTGTATTTTTTCTTCCCTATCCATACCACTTGTGTTTTGTCAAAATTTAAGTTTAAGCCAGAATATTTAGAATATTTATGTAATTCTGATAGTGTTTCATTCAGGGATGTATCAGATCCATCCAAAAGGACAGATGTATCATCTGCATATTGCGAAAGTTTAATTTCTACATTCTCTATAGTAATACCTTTAATCTTATTGTTATTTCTTATCCTAATCGCCAGTATTTCAGCGCACAAAATAAAAATATAAGGTGATAAGGGGTCCCCCTTGCGGCACCCCCTTCCGATGTTGAAAAACGATGACAGGTTTTCCCCCTTGATTAACAGCCAATTTGGAATTTTTATATAAAACCTTTATCCATCATATAAAACGTTCTCCAAAGTTGAAAAAATTAAGTACTTTAAATATAAAGGCCCAAGATAGAGAGTCGGAAGCTTTTTCAAAGTCAATCAAGAGAATTAAACCCGACAGATTATTTTCTTCTGCGTATTGCATAACATCGTATATAAGTCTTGTATTTTCTCCTAAGTATCTTCCTGAGATAAAACCGGATTGATATTTATTTATCAGCTTAATAAATGTTGATTTGATTCTATTTGCAATAGATCATGAGGCAATTTTATATATACAATTAAGAAGGGAGATTGGCCTATAGTTTTTTACATGCAGTCTTGATTTATTTTCTTTTGGTATAACGGTTATTATTCCTTCTATCTGAGTTATTGATAATTCTCCCTTAATGAATCCATAATTTAAAGATCGTACTATAAAATGTCCTATTTGTCGCCAAAATACTTTAAAGAAATCGGCACCGAAACCATCTGAACCTGGGCTACGGTTATTTTTCATTTTTTTAAGTGTTGCCAAGGCTTCTTCAATAGATATAAGGCCTTCAAGATTAACTGATTCACTTTCTGTAAGTTTAGGTATATCAAATTCTTTCAAATCCTCTTCTAAATTTACGTTTTCTAGTTCATTGTCTTTGCTAGTATAAAGTTGT
The DNA here is from genome assembly GCA_037043455.1 of Cyrtodaria siliqua. Taxonomy (NCBI): domain Eukaryota; kingdom Metazoa; phylum Mollusca; class Bivalvia; order Adapedonta; family Hiatellidae; genus Cyrtodaria; species Cyrtodaria siliqua. Next base: position 54,728 of record JAWPHD010004159.1, on the reverse strand, counting down.
TCGTAATAATTTTTAGTCTCAATCAAAATTTCATGTTGATCTGTTATGATTTTTCCATTTTCTTTTTCTATTTTGGGAATTATCTTTGAAGCGTAATTATGGGATTCTAAATTGCAAAAAAATGATGTTGGTTTTTCATCGTTCTCAATAATATTTGCTCTTGATCTGATTAGGTAGCCATTCATTTTTTTGTTTTCTTAATATTCTTAATTCATTTTTATATGTTTCTAATGTTTCTATATGTTTTGAAGACAGGTTATTTTCTAATGTTTCTATCTCAGCAATCAATTATTTTTCCCTTTTATCTGTCATTTTTTTCTTGTAACTAGAATACGATATTGAATTACCCCGTAATTCCATGAGTAGTGTTTCGAGAAATAGTTGATCATTAATTAAAAATTGTAATTCATTATTGGGGATATTATGAATGTTCTCCATATTGTAAATTGGGACTGCATACTGTAGTTTAATGTCCTGAATTGTTTTATTTATTACGTTTAAATATTCAGTATCACTAAGAAGAGAATTATTATGTTTCCAAAGGGGTTTACCAGGTATAAATTGAGTGAAATTGAATTTTAGTACTATCACTGAGTGGTCTGGGCGGTAACTGGATTCATTGGTACACTTTTCTATTGAAGAAAACATATTTTCTGAAACTAGGAAAAAGTCGTGTCTAGCTTGTTTTAAAGGAGTTTTTTTCTCCAAGTATACCGTTTTAGATGTGGGTGTAATTCTCTGAAAGGATCAATGAGGTTATATTCGCATTTAATATCTAGAACCCGTTCTCGTGCCTTTTTGTTATTTACGTTTTTGTAATTTGAAAAATATTGATTTCTTCTGTCGTCTGGTCTATGAGTCGCTTTATTATCCGGCCACTGTCACACAATTTAATAGCTTCCTCCAAGCGTTTCACCTGGTTTTTTTTTAACTCTTCAATCTCCTCTGTCGCCTTGATCATGAGAGTCTTTTTAAAGTCAGCTACTGTTTCTGCAAAACTATATACTATGGATTACATTATTTTTATTTAACCAGCATAAACAATAATATCAATTCCTTTGTCTAATAAAATGCTGTAATAAGGAATAAAAGAATCCGCAGTTACAAAACCACGAGTTGCTGATGAAATTTGTTTTTTTACAAAAAGCATGCAACCTGTTTATATCTGTTTTTTTTTATTTTCCATGGTAATTTTAGTTGTTGTGCCATGGTTATAATTCTTTCAGTCATATCTTCAAAGTTTGTAAAAACTATTAACTCTTTTTCAAGTTAAGTGGTATTTTCAAAATCAACTATTCGAGCACACATCATTTGATTTTCCTTAAAGATTTTGATTTTCTTTTCTATGCGTTTCATTTATATAATATTACATGAGATAATATGTTTAAGCTTATATTTTAAAAATATAATGCTATATTATAATATAATGAATTGCGAATATTGTGAAAGAGTTTTGGATATTATTGATCCCCCTGGAGTATTTTAGATTGCATCTTACTTTGCATGACTAGTAAAAAGAAGCTTTATAAATATTGTGTCAAAACCAAGCTGTGTTACAAATGCTCTAATGCATGTATTAATTGTAATGGCACTTATGAGGTTTTTGATAGCGAGCGTATTTGCCTTAATTGTGGAGTTCACAATGGCTACAATCTTATTGCAGGTTACAACTACAACCGAAAGAAAACTATTTACCATAGAAAGTACCATTTGGATAAGTACTTGGTAGCATATGATTTGTCTTCTACAAATAGACAAAGATTTGAAGATTTGTTTTACAAAATTACAAAGGTTTTGGATAAAGTAGAAGGTCGAAAATGTTCAATCAAATTTGTATACATTTTTCAGAAAATGTTTAAAATATTAAAAATAAAAAAATAAACAAAACCGATTAAAACAAAATCTACTAGAAAAAAGTACGATAGGATATGGAAACAAGTTGAAAAATAATTACGACTGGATACCATGACCGTTTAACTTAAATGTTTTCATATACATTTCCAGAGGTTCTGTAAAGTTATCATTCTTTTGAATTTCTAATATTTTATTAAAGGCAATTCTGATTACCTCTTCGTCATTTTCTAGTCCTGTAGTTGTTTGGATATATGAAAGAAGATGTTTAAAACTTCTATGATGTGTTTTTAACAAAGTTTTTTTCCTGCTATTCTTGTTTTACTTACTAAAACGGCAAATATTGGAGGAACTGCACCAACTGCGGCTACAGAAACAGGAATTGCCGAAACCAATGCCAATACAACCAATTATCCCACTAATAATTTGTAATGTTGTGTTTATGGTGCCGCATAATTTATAACTACGCCTGTATGCAGCTATAAGTCGCGTCAAGTGATCGATTAATTCTTCTTTGTTAGTAATTTGTGTCATGTATATTCTTAGTTATACAATAATTTAATCAAGATATTTAGAAAATTGTTGCTCATGTTCTTTGGGTGACATTTCGCCTATTTTTAATAATTCATCATTTATGCTATTACCTTCATTTATTAGCTATTATTGTGGTCAATTATTTCCTGATTCGATACTTCCACATACTTACTCCAGATCATTAATCAAATCATTAGGGCTATGGTAGTATTCAACATCAACACAACCTCCTAAAATCTTCTTGAACTTTGAAGAACATTTATGAAATGGCAAACCAGATAATTCTGTTAGTTGCTTAAAAGCATCTTGGGACAGATTCGAATACGTTTTTTTATTATTGTAACGCTTTGCTATCAAGTCTATAAAATCATCATGTACTTTTAGGTCTAGCACAACTACTTCTCCTTGTTTGGCAATAAGTTTGTGATGACCAACAAGCTTAGGTAAATCAATTTGTAACATACCCTAATGGCCATCTTTGCCGACTTTGTAGGAATATTTATTTTGTTGCATCCCTTTACCAGTCTTTTGTGTAGTTTCCCTAGCTGAATTCGCTCAGGTAACCTTTGTATGTAAAAATCTATAGCTTTCAGTTCATCAGCTAGATTAATATGATCTATTATATACTGAGTTTTAGTATCTTTGAGATGCTTGGGTTTATTGATTAAATTTGAATATTTAAGTCTAGTTGTAGTGTTTTTCGCCTTCGCGTACTTCTCTTTGAGTCTTTCCATGTCCAGGTTGTCTATTTTTGTGTCCAGACCTTTCATCTTGGAATATATTTTCTTGCGTGTCTCCAGAGCCTTTATAATATATTTAGTAAAATCAGCTTTCTCTTCCATAATACCTGGTATTTCGGTTGTTATTGGTAATTTATACTTATCAAGTACTTCTTTATCCATGCCAGCATTCAAGTCAATTTCATACACCGGTTTGGGTTCCTTAGGCCTCGCAGCAGGTTCTTCTTGTTCTTCTTCCCATTCTTTTTCTATTTCTTCTATATTTTCTTCCTCAGGATCAAGTGAAGCACGTTTTTTTTTGTTTGTTTGTTTTTTCAAATATTTTTTCCGTGGGTTCGGCAGGTTTTGACCTAAGCACTCTCTGTCTGAAGCACTTTTTAATTTTGGTCCAGAATTTAATGTCTTCTTTAGTTCCTTCCCGAAATCAGCCTTCTTCGGTGCTTGGTCTTCAGGATATACGGTATGCTGACAGCTGTTTTTAGCTCTACTGGCCAAGGGCCAGCAGAGCTTATGGGATGGAGTGTTGTCCGTCTTCCGTCGTCCGTCGTCCGTCGTCCGTCCGTCCGTCCGTTAACTTTTCTTCAAACGACTTCTCAGAAACCGCTTGGCTAATTTTGGATGATCCTTAGATAAATGCTTTTTAGATTTGTTAAAATTAGGTCAGCGCTACATCCAAGATGGCTGCCATTACCATATATAGTCAAAACCTTAAAAAATCTTCTTCTCCAAAACCGCTGAACAGATTTCAACAGTTTTTCTTTTAAAATGATCGCCAACGCCTATACTATCAAGTTTGTTCAAATAAAATCCCCGGGGTCAAAAATGGCCGTGCCCCGGGGGTCCAAAGTTTGTATTTTGAGGTTTTGCATGTTTTTCATATAGACATACAGGAAAAAACTTCTTCTCTGAAACTACAAGGCACAGAGCTCTCATGTATTACATGTAATATCAGCTTATGGTCCACTACTAAGTTTGTTCAAATGGTGACCCTCGGGTCAAATTTGTCCCCGCCCCGGGGGTCACAGTTTTACATAGACTTATATAGGACTTATTTTTAAAAAATCTTCTTCTCGGAAACTACAACAGCCAGAGGTTTGATATTTGGCATTTACTATAAGCTTTTGGTCCTTTACCAAGTTTGTTCAAATGGTGACCCTCGGGTCACATTTGGCCCCGTCCCAAGGGTCACATGTTTTACATAGACATGTATAGGGAAAAACTTAAATAATCTTCTTCTCTGAAACTGCAAGAGCCAGAGTTTTAATATTTTGCATTTGCTATAAGCTTGTGGTCCTCTACCAAGTTTGTTCAAATGATGACCCAGGGGTCACATTCGGCCCCACCCCGGGGTCACAGTTTTACATAGGCTTGTATAGGGGAAAACTGAAAAAAATCTTCTTCTCAGGAACCACATGGCACAGAGCTCTCATGTATTACATGTAGCATCAGCTTATAGTCCTTTACTAAGTTTGTTCAAATGGTGACCCTGGGGTCACGTTTGTCCCCGCCTCAAGGGTCACATGTTTTACATAGACATGTATAGGGAAAAAAATAAAAAATCTTCTTCTCTGAAACTGCAAGAGAAAGAGGTTTAATATTTTGCTGTTGCTATAAGCTTATGGTCCTTTACCAAGTTTGTTCAAATGGTGACCCTGGGGTCACATTTGGCCCCGGCCCAAGGGTCACATGTTTTACATAGACATGTATAGGGAAAAACTTAAAAAATCTTCTTCTCTGAAACTGCAAGAGCCAGAGGTTTAATATTTTGCTGTTGCTATAAGCTTATGGTCCTTTACCAAGTTTGTTCAAATGGTGACCCTGGGGTCACATTTGACCCCGCCCCAAGGGTCACATGTTTTACATAGACATGTATAGGGAAAAACTTAAAAAATCTTCTTCTCTGAAACTGCAAGAGCCAGAGGTTTAATATTTTGCTGTTGCTATAAGTTTATGGTCCTTTACCAAGTTTGTTCAAATGGTGACCCTGGGGTCACATTTGACCCCGCCCCAAGGGTCACATGTTTTACATAAACATGTATAGGGAAAAACTGAAAAAATCTTCTCTGAAACTGCAAGGTTTAATATTTTGCATTTGCTATAAGCTTATGGTCTTCTACCAAGTTTGTTCCAATGGTGTCCCATTGTTCACATTTGGCCCCACCCTGGGGGTTTGGTCACATTTCGCCCCACGCTGGGGGTCATAGTTTTACTTAGGCTTGTATAGGCAAAAACTGAAAAAAATCTTCTTCTCTGGAACCACATGGCACAGAGCTCTCATGTATTACATGTAGCATCAGCTTATGGTCCTCTACCAAGTTTGTTCAAATAGTGACCCTGGGGTCTAATTTGACCCCGCCCCAAGGGTCACATGTTTTACATAAACATGTATAGGGAAAAACTGAAAAAATCTTCTCTGAAACTGCAAGGTTTAATATTTTGCATTTGCTATAAGCTTATGGTCTTCTACCAAGTTTGTTCCAATGGTGACCCATTGGTCACATTTGGCCCCACCCTGGGCGTTTGGTCACATTTGGCCCCACCCTGGGGGTCATAGTTTTACTTAGGCTTGTATAGGCAAAAATTGAAATAAATCTTCTTCTCTGGAACCACATGGCACAGAGCTCTCATGTATTACATGTAGCATCAGCTTATGGTCCTCTACCAAGTTTGTTCAAATGGTGACCCTGGTGCCAAATTTGGACGCGCCCCGGGGGTAACAGTTTTTAAAAAAAACAAAAAAACTTTTTAATTTTTTTTTGTTTTGTTTTTTTCAATTTCATTTTTTTTTGTTTTTTTCCATTTCAATTTTTTTTTTTTTTGAATTTTTTTTTTTTGAATTTTTGAATTATTTGATTTTTGTTGTTTTTTGTTGTTGTTTCTTTGAATATTTTTTTGAATATTTTTTTTTTTTTATGATTGATTTTAAAAAAAAATGATTTTTTTTTTTAAAAAAATCATTATCTTTTTAATTACTTGACACTTTCTTTAAAATTTCTTGTCGGCGCTACTCATCCTAAATGCCTTGTTGAATTTCGACGAAACTTTGCAGGAAGCATCGGTAAGATGTCTGTCTAGTTGTGGATATCACGCTTTTGTTCCAGTTCGCTGATTTTTGACTGAGTTATGGCCCTTTGACATTTTTACTTTAAATTTCTTGTCGGCGCTACTCCTCTTAAACGGCTTGTTGGATTTCTACGAAACCATCCGTATGATGTCTAGTTGTGCAAAGCGCGGTATATCAATGAAAGCTTGGACAATTTCGAAAACTAGCTATATCTTGTTAGTAATAACAGAGTTATGGCCCTTGATTTGTTGAAAAATGCTATATTGTATTTTCCTTTGTTAAATCTATAGGAGAAGAGAGCTATATCTAGCTATATTTATCTAAATCTATAAGAGCTGTTTAGCCAGTAGAGCGTCCACAGGCCCTCTTGGGCCTCTTGTTTAAAACGAGTGGTTGCGGTGATGGCAGTAGCGTTGGTGGTGGCGGTGGTGGTGGAAGCGTTGGTGGTAGTAGTGGTGGTGGTAGCGGTCGTAGCGTTAGTGGTGGCGTTGGTGTTAGCATTGGTGACGCTATAGCTCCACGCTCAGGCGGGGCAACTAATTGTGGGCGTACTGCCCCAGGAAGAATAGCGAACTGTTGGAGTATTTCCGGAAGGGTAATCAAATGTTCAGCCAGCCGCTTTGTTTGCTCTGTTATTTCGCCGGTCACAGGTTTAAATACTTCTGTGTATAAATCACGGCTAGCTTCTTTTTCTATTTTTTTTTCGGATTACTCTATTCTCGTATTCTTTAACAAGCTCACTCGCTTTTCGCTTTTTATCTGCTAATTCTTTCCATTTTAACCAGAACCTGAATTAGCACAAATTAACATTCTAAAACAACAGTCTGGCATAAATTTCCATATCTGTTTAAAATTACCGTTTTCTGTCTTCATATCATAGTTTGGAATTTCCATTATAATAATACTTAGTTAATACTTGTCTTAATTTAAACTAAATAAGATAAGTTAGTTTTAGAATGTTAATTTGTGCTAATTCAGGTTCTGGCAAAACAAACACATTAGTTCACATGTTATTAAAACCTTTAGTTTACTATGACAAGATTTACTTGTTTGCTAAAAACTTAGAGCAGTCGAAGTATCAGGTCTTGTCAAAATACCTTGAAAAGATAGCAAAAAAGAATAAAATCCCAGTCGAAGACATACTAGAATGCTCAATTGATCAAGTTATCCCTGTGGATACTTTAGATTCAGATAATCAGAAGATAGTCATTTTTGACGATTATGTATGTGAACGCTTTTAAAACGATATTATTAATTATTTTATCCAGGGAAGACACACAAAATTGTTGTGTAATTTACTTGTCACAATCTTATTACTAAACTCCCAGAGACATTCGTTTGAACTTTTCAGGTCACATTCTTACTGGAAATCTTGATGTATTTGAGGATAAGAGGATTCGGTATTTAATTGCCAAAGGGCCTAAGTATCGCCTTCCATCTGATATAGATTTTAATGCCTGTCGCAAAGAAATTGCGGGTTCTTTAACGGATTTCTGTACAAAGTATGGAAAGCGAGAAAAAGCAGATAAACATGCACTTACTGCTTGGATGAAAACTATTTCAGAAATTGTTGAATTACGTATTTTATTTTACGAATCAAATCCATCCCTGCTTCCACGGTCTTCCACTCACAATTTACGACACCTTAAGAAGGGTATTCAGAATTTACATACTAAATTTGCTCTAGTTCCAGCAGACAAAGCTTCCAACAATATAATTATTGTCTGACGACTACATTATATCAATACTTTGAATGCTGAGCTAGCGAGCACTTCTGCTTATCTAACTACACCTCTGCTGGAGACGGACATTGTTTCTCAGCATGTGACTTTTATGGAGACTATAAAGGTTTCTGTAAATAGTAAGCAGAGGAAGCTCCCTACAATGTACTGGATACCCAAACTTCACAAAATTCCTTACAAAGCACGTTTTATCGCTAATTCTAGTTCATGTACCATGACCAATATATCAAAACTATTGACTTCCTGACTTTCCGCGATTAAAGAACATATTGTAAAATATTGCGGAAAGGCCTTCGAGAACTCAGGAATCAATCTGTTTTGGTCTATCAAAATCTCTGGAGAAGTTCTTGACAAACTACGGTGTAAGCATTTTCATGCCTCTTCTTTAAGCAATAATAAATGCAAACGACATCACAAACACAAAAAGGGTTGACAATAGGGCTACCGCCTTGGAACGGTCAGTGGCAAAGTAGGCAAAGTAGGCCGCTGGGGGTTTAAACCGGTTCTAGGGTGCACCAAACCTCACACTTACCCTACTGTCATCCCATTAAAACAGGACAGTGTAAATAAAGAAATCCCCGCCATGATCTAATCTCTAACCAACAAGGCAGCACCAATAGGCAATATAAGTAAAACACAAATATGCTCGTGTAAATATAATACAAAAAAAACAATAGCCTAGAAAGCCACAATGAAGATACTCAATGACTTTGCAGAAGCCAGAGCAGTAAGAGAATAAACCATTAAGGGCACGACAAGAAAGGTCATGGAAAAACAACAAACGCCACCGTCCCAATGGGCTTTAGGTAGGCGTCATCCACAGCCTGTCTGGTCATCGTACAATTAAAGAGGAAAGCATAGTGGCGAACTGTAAAAGGGTCCACCACCAAGCATGCAGTACGTTGCAAAATGATAGGGTCATAACCTCTTTTGATAAACTTTTTAACAAGTTTAACAAAGATAGTATGAAAGTGATCATGACCTAGAATCTTACGAAGTTTATAAATCACATCACCATAGAAGTCAGGTTGTGATAGTCCTTGTCGCAGAAGAGTCGTTAAATTACTTTTATATTTGGAAAGAAGATCAGGGTTACGATAATAAAATTTTGCAAAGGTTTTACGAAGTTTATGGTAACGGTAACCCTGATTGAGTAACTTTTTAGTTATACAAAGATTACGAATATTGAAGTCCTCAACTCGAGTACAAGCTCTAGAAAAACGAACAAGTTGAGACACATATACCCCATAAGAAGTTGCTCGGGGAACATCCCCATCCAAGTGAGGATAATTAACAATGTCAAAATTAAAATCATCTCTCTTGTCATAGATTTTGCTAATTATTTTACCATTTTCAATCGAGAGATCTAAATCAAGAACAGAAGCGTTATTATCAGATATATTAGCTTTGTTAAGCTGAAGTTCTTTAGGATAAATATAATTAGCCATAGTTGGAAAGAAAGGGTTGTCAATGTTCAATATGTCATCCAGATACCGAGAGGTATCATTAAAGGCTTCAATAATATCTGCCTGGGTATCTGGTGAAAGACTCAACATGAAATCCCTTTCATAGCAAAATAAGAACAAATCTGCGACAAGTGGTGCACAATTCGTACCCATAGGGATACCAACAATTTGTCTATAAACGGTGGTTCCATACCTGACGAAAATATGATCTAATAGGAAGATGAGTGCTTCACAAACTTCATAGCAAGTCCACATAGTATAATTGTCAAAACTGCCGTTAGTAAAAAACGCTTTTATATTATTACATGCCAAAAATGTAGTATTTTCTCTAGCAAATGTTTTTTGAATAAGAGAAATTAGCTTGTCTTTAATAAAGTGATGTGGTAAGGTTGTATATAGTGTAGCGAAGTCATAAGTGCTTATTGATGAAACTTGACCTTTTTTATACATTTTATCAAGAACGTCTCCTGAATTTTTTATAGACCAAAATAAATTAATCCCAGAGTTTTCATAAGTTTTATCACAATACAGTTTAACGTGATCTTTAACGGCAGTAAGACAAGAAGTTAAAAGTTTGGAGATGTTTGTTGTGGTGCAGGCACTAGAATTCGAAATAAAGCGAGCCTTATATGGATTTTTATGTAATTTAGGAATCCAGTACATAGTAGGCAGTTTATTTTGCTTATCGTTTACAACAGCCTTGAAAGTAGTGCACCGAGTGATATGTGCGGAAACAACATCATCCTCGGTAGAATTAACTGGAGTATACGAATTGGTGCTGCCGAGTTCCAGAGATAAAACATTGAAGTCTCGATTGAAACAAAATGCGTTTTGCAGTAACTTAATATAAAGAAATACACAGTGTAAATGGTGTTTTTAAGCATGATTGCACACTTTCATTTTTACCGATTTGAAATAGGAAATGTATTTATTGTGTAGCACAAATTTTATATTATTTCATTATAAAACTGAAAATATGTTGGTAAACTCAGACGGCATATTTTTATATAGTGTCAAGTATATTACATTTTTGATGAAAATAACATAAACCCGGAAGAAAACAGAATCATCAATGTGAACCACCAAATAATGTCTACCAAAGGATACATTCTTCAATATGATCACAAACATTAGTCGCCGACTCGTAGTAAGAACCGCATGGGTGGATACCATGCGTAGTTTAATCGTCAGAAATGTTGAGATTGGTAAACGCTGAACGAACGAACGCAAATGCATTTTCTCCGTTTGTGCATTTAAACGCACACATTATGTTGCGTTCGTTCCGTGCATTTAAATGAACGCATAGTTTCGTTTGTAAACGCTGAATGCATTCAAAAACGCAAATGATTTGCATTTTAAAAAATGCATTCATAAAAATGAAATGCAAACGGAATGCAAACGGAGCGCAAACGGAACGCAAACGAAACGCAAACGGAAGGCATTTTTGGGGTACTTGAACGCAACTGGGTACGCTCTAGCAACTGTAAAAAGTGGAGAATATGCTACAGAATATCTCGGTGGTGGTAAACGTTCCCTCGGCGCAACAATTGTAAAACCCGGGCGCTATATAGTTGAAGCAGACCTTACATATACAATTACAAATACAGACATTGTTGTAGAAAAATTTAGTTTGTTTAATATAGGTCATGGAGAGTTATATGGTCAATCAAAAATAGAAAATGGTAAACGAATACTAGAAGAAACATTTTAAGTATATCTTTCAAAATCTCATTATCGGACCATCTCTCCAAGAATAAGACTTGACACTCAAGTTTTCAATTTTGAAAAATCTAGTTTTAAACTGTATTACAAAGGTGATTAATTTTATCTACTAATATGTATAATGGAACAAAAAATTGTATTATCATCAGAAAAAGCGTCAATAATTAATAGAGTAATTTTACAACTGTATTTGACAGACCATTAGTATTACGCACAAAAAAACAGTACGGTATTGGACTCGATAAGATTAATTCTATGACTTACTCATGGTATAATATTAGTGAGAATTGTAATATCAAAGTGATAAGGTATCACAATGGAACAGAGTGGACAACTATTAGTTTTACAAATGGAAATTACAGTTATGCTGATATTGATAATTACATAAAAGGAACATTGACTGTAAACGGTGATTTACCCGCGGACTCACCTGTCCCAATAAAATTGAATTTGATTTATCAAGTTTCAAATGTTTGGTTACCATTCATAATAATTTCATGCTTGATTTAAGAGAAACAAACTTTCACACCCTAATCGGGTTTGACAAAGATGCAGTTATTAGAGAAACTAAATTTGGAACTGTAACACCAAACATAACAAATTATATCGATACATTGTATATTCACTGTAATTTGATAAGTAATTCTATTGTTGATGGATCATATGGGGATGTTATTTATGAAATACGTACAGCTGACCTTACGAGATCGTATCCTTTTAAAAATGAACCGATAAGAGTCGGGTTCTGTGAAGTAAACAAAACGATAATTTACAATATTACTATTTACCTAACAGATTTCTCTGGTAAAATTATTAATTTTAATGGTGTCCACACATCATTTCGATTTGTTTTAAAAGAATAAATGTAATATATGTTATATTTACATTTAAAAAAAGTTTATGACACAAGAACGGGAACATATACTAAAGTTGACCGATTGATTGAAGCTGGCATTTTTGAAATTTTTTCAAAGGTTGTGCTCAAAGATATTTAGTGAGTCTGTGAAAACAGCAGGTAACAAGAAAAGTCATAGTATACAATCTATACTATGACGACGAGCGGCAATAAGAATGAGACTGGGAATGAAGTGAAGAAGTAGTGAAGTAATGTTCTTTATTGTTTTTATTAGCAAATGGACATATGTACATGTGTTTTTCTGAATGACATACATGTAGGTATTAATGGAAATTGATAAACAGTGACGGAAGACACGGTTATCTGAACGGGTTCATGATGAATTGAAAGCTTGTGTAATGGTAATCGTGTAGCAATTTGAGTCAACGTTTAGATATAAATGAATTGAAGTGGGGTTTTAAGGCGCACCAACACATTACAGGTTATATGGCGCCTAACAGGCATGAACATGCCAGGCTCATATTCCATGTACATCGAGATAAAATATGGAATGGGCCTAAGACCTTCTCACCCTGAAGGGGGTTACATATGATCGTTTTGTATTTGAAATGAGTAGGTGATTTACGGCATACAAACACAAATAATGTTATATAGCGCCAAACAGGGATGATCATGGCATGCTCATCCTCAATTGACATATAGGTAAAATAGGGGGAATTGGCCTGGAATGTTGTGTATTCTGGAGAACTGCAGTGTTAAGGCAATTTCCATTGTTGACACTACTTTTATGGTGGATGCACGGTTGCACATTTGGATAAGTGGTGTCATGTTACGACGATTTGAAATAATGGTTTGTAGGCACATGTATGCAAAAAATATGTATAAAAGCAATGGGTATGGTAAACAATATTTTGTGAATCAAGGTGTTAGTGTTAAACTGTGCTGCCACCATTTATGATATGAAATGTGGAATTAGAGACTGCTGATACGGTACAATTGAATTGATTTGGTTTAAAGGCGAAGCAACACATGAAATGTTTATGGTGCCGAATAGGGAAGAACGGGCAATGCTCATTGATGATTGATATGAAGAGAAAATAAGACAGATGGGTCTTTCCTGACGGAATTACTGAACATGTCATGAAATTAGAAATGAATTGATTTGGGTTTTAAAGGGACACACGGGAATCTTGAGTTTAATATCTGGCATTACATGTAGTACATCGATTTAATAATCCTGTGTCATTCTGACTGTAATACTGTTGGCATATATTTAAATAAAAAATGTTAATTCCATTTCCTGCATTATTCTACACATATTTAAAATATATTATTGGTGCAATATTATGAAAAGTCAATGATATGTAAGTACAATTTGCTTTGAACTTTGCTAACAATAAATATTGATGATTGAAAGAATGCAAATTACAAGAAATGAAGTTTGAAGTGTGACCCTGTAATGCGCACCAACACATGAAAAGGTTATATGGCGCCGACACGCATGAACATTCCAGGCCCATGTTCCATGTACATGGAGGTAAAGAATTTTGAAGGACGGGCCTAGAACCTTGTCACTCTGAACTCGCAAGCTATTGCGGGCGTCATTACTGTTTTTTTTTTCGATACAACATGTAACGATATTACTGAAGACATGGTGCAAAGTTATTGACATACAACATGATGACTGAATGTGGAAAGCATTGTTATAGGTGTATTGTTTTTGATGTCCACATTGAAGGTGTTTGCATATCATTATGTACATGCATGAGTTGGAACTTTTTGGAGTTATATGCGAGTAGGTCTGCATATATTACTGACGCAATATATGCAACAGGTTATGGCAAGCTAACGCAATATGTGTTTTAGGTTTGACAATTTTTGATTGATCAAATGTAAGTTATGGAGACAGTGTAACAGGAAGGCAAGGTAAACAGGAATGGAGATTGCCACGTGTGCCTTAAGAATTGTTAAAACGCACGCGATATAGGAGACTGAGACTTTGCGAAATCACAAAGTGCGTGTTGTGAGAGCACAAAACGGAATTGTGTGATGTTAATGGAAGTTTTATTTATGTAGTACCGGAATGAATGCGACCTGTTTTGACTGTTTTCGGACTTGCTGTATATAGTAGATAGTGGCAGTGTTTGAAGTTATGTGGAAGTGTGTTTGTACGAGGTTTTGTTTTGTGTGAAATGAATGAGGGCAAGAGATACTATGAACGTTTCCAAAGACGGAACTTCTGCGGGACATTTTCTGTGTATACCCAAGCACACGTCGCGATGTGCTTTACAGTGTGTAGTCGCCAAGTGAACGTAAGCGAAACATTTCGTCATGGATGGCTTGACATGTCATAATTCGTTTTGGGTTGAGTGCTGTTAAGTGCAATCCATGTAATGTTTGCAGCCGACTTAATGCTACGTATGCCATACCAGAAGCAAATATCTTGTTTCCAAGGTCAACCACGGCGGTTTGAAGGGTACAACCTTGTATTTTGTGGACAGTTGTAGCCCATGATAATGTTAATGGCAGTTGACAGCGTGTTATGCTAGTGTTAGTGGAAAAGAATTGTACATGAACTGGCACAATTGAGACCTTTCCGTGAGTGGATATGTCTGCGATTTTGCCGATGTTGGGGTTGTCAAACTGTATGTCTACAGCACAGGGCAATTCACCCTCTTTCTCGGGTATACCAGTACGCCACTCAAAGCCAGTGACTGTGCCTTGTGCACCGTTAACAAGTCAACTTGCTGTGTTGATGTTACGCAACAGCATGACACGTGCACCAATAGCAAGACATAGTTGGTGGTGTAAACCTCCGCATTTGGATTCATATGCAGTGATTTTGATGTCGGGACTGTCCTGTGCATTGATGACATAGACTGTTTGCCCATGGTTTTTGAGAACTTGTAGTTGACTGGCATTGTGTGTTTTGCATTGAGCCTTTGTGGGAAATATATGTAGCAAGGATTGAAGCGCTGTTGAATCAGTTGTTATAATTCTAGTTTTCAGTACATGTATGTCATCTTGTGTCTGTGTTCCAATTCGGACGCGATTAAGTAATGATGCGAATATGACGTCACCTTCTTGTCGTTTATTTTGCTGCAGCTCTTTCAATTTGAACAGCTGTGTCCACAAATTGAATGGCTGTTGTGTTGTGTAAATCATGCTTCCGAAGACTGGGCGAAGTTGGTACAGGTCGCCAAAGACTATGATGTTGACATTCCCGAAATAACAATCTGAAGTTGCAGCTGTGTCCTTTATTTCTGTGAGACGGCGATGTATATGTTCCAGTGTATTTGAACTGATCATACTGACTTCATCAACAATGAGATATGTGACATTTTCATATGTATTCCTGAGTTTTTGTAAGTTGTAAGCACTGAGTGGGAGATATGTAGCGTTTGCCATATGCTGAACTGGGAGACTTAACAATTTGTGAAGTGTAAGGCCATGTATGTTATGTGCTGCAACTCCGGTAGGTGCAGCTACAAGAACATTTGGATCCAAAGTGTTGTTTGATCGTAGTATTTGTTCGCGGAGTAGCCTAAGAAGGAATGACTTTCCAGTGCCTGCTCCTCCAGTAACGAACATGTGTATTGGTGGCTGGTCTGGGTTGTGAAGTTGTTTATCTATAATCTCTACGACTGCTCTTTGGCATTCTGTGAGTAGTGATAGTGAGGCTTTGTATTGTGTGTCTGTCATGGTATAGCATGCAAGTGTTTTGATGAAGTCAGATGAGAAGTCCTCATTAGTAGACACTTTGTTGTCAGTGGTTGAAGCGGCAGCATTCAGCGTGTCGTACGTGAAGATATTGTCTGTGTTTTGTTGTGTTGTGTCCATTGCTTCTACTTGTTGGAGGTGCATGGTGTTAGGTGCAAAACTACATTGAATTTGTTCGAGATCGTCCTGTAATGTTGCGCGTAGTTGTTGTATAGCTTTCGTGATGTTTTCTGCCATGTTCATGTACTGTGCAGTGTCCATGTCCATGTTGTTGTACTGAGAGTGAAATGCAGCTTGTGTGTTTGCCCATGGTATTAGAAGCTCGCATTCACTTCTCCATGGTAGGAATAGGTAAAGCAACCCGAAGTAGTATTCAGTCTCGTCTTTCAACAGTGAGAGATGGTTTGTTCTCAGGCATGCAGGCTTTGAGCGCTGGCGGATCCATTTGGTGGAATTGTTCAGTCGAAAGCGAGGTAGTGCTTTTTCACTGTGTAGTTTGTCTGTGTCCTTTGGTTGGAATACAACGTATTTGCATGCGAATGATGCAAGCGACATGTTTGAGAAAAGGTCACAGTTTGGACGATTGATGTAATGCGTTGCAGTGTTGTCTTGAAAGATGTTTGTAGAATTTTCATTCATACTGGAAAGTGTTTTAGCACTTTTTAGCAGTCGATACCGTTTCTGTTGCTGGCGGCAGTTGACATACACCGTCTCTCGGCTGCTGTACACAAGTTGTAAACCACACAATCTGAAGGTGGCCTCTTGTGAACTCAGAATTCTATGTGTTAAGATGACGTTTCCAAGTTTTGATAATTTCTTGCGAGCTGTTGCGTCTGGTGGAAGTTGAGACATACACAGGGATATGGCATTGCGTAAAGCTTTCGGTTCTTGCTTGCAAATATATGTGCAGACGTACATGGCTGCTGCATATTTGTTTCCAACCACTTGAATGTCCATGTTGGCCTTCCATGCTTGGAGTAAGGTGGGATTGTAAGGGTTAACCCATATGTCCTGTATGTTTCGTGATAGCACATAAAACCTTGCAGGACTGCCAGTATCCATGTAGATTTCGTGCCTTGTGACTTCGGAAACAGGCTGCGGGAAGTCAAACCGACATGTGGGTGAACGTCCGCGAAGACATGTTTGTGTATGTTTGTGCACTTGTAAAGAGGAAACAAGTTGATGAAGTTCCTTATCACTTTGAACACATGGCAGTTTAGCACATATGTATTTGTCAATAAAGGCTGGCGCTGAATCTCTGCCAGACTGTGTCTCTATGTTTGGAGCACTTGCCACCCATAGGAATACATGGACATGTGGGCTTCCACGGTTTTGGAATTCAACTCTTGCAAAGTGGTCTGTAATTTGCCCCAGAGGTTCGTCTTTGCCTAGGAGGATATGCTTTAAGAATGCTTTCCAGCGAATGTCAAAGTGTATTGCAGCAAGTACTGGATTCTTTTGCAGCAGTTTGCATTTATCGGAAGGTGGAAGCTTGAATGCATCCTCGTATGACAATGATGTGTCAATACACATGTATACCTCTGGCCAATGCATGTCATTTGCAGAGAGGGAGAGAAAAAACGTTGGAGGGCCTATAGTGCGAATTTTTGCAAAGAGATTGCTGAATTGATTTCGCCAGTAACCGGTGGTACCGCGGATGTTCTTCATAAAAGCATAATCTTCAGTAAGTGCTTTTGGCAGGCATGTTTGGGATATTTGTTTGACTGTGACTTCAGCAGGTGATGTTTTGAGACGCAAGGCAATGGAAATTTGGTCTTGGAGATTGTGTTGTTCGTAAATGTTTGTTGCCCAAAATAGGTATTGAATGTTACTTCTCCATCTTGTGTCTTTGTTTAGTATGCGTGTCTGTAAGTATTTGAGAATGGAGGGAATACTTGGTGATGCTCGAAGGCCTTTGCAGCCATATGGGTAAAGTGTTGGAAAAGCCATTTCCTCCAACGTTGGATGCTGGAAGATATTGATAGGTTCTGATTTGATCATTGGGAGTTGTGTTGTTGGGCAACACTTACGTTGCTTCTTAAAAAGTACTACGAAATCTTCTGGATATAAGGCAGTAGTAGGGAACGTTTCATCAACAGTGTCTGTTTGGTGACTTTGTATGCTGCCAACGCGGAAGCTGTTGTCCACAGACACAGATTTGTATAATATGTTGTTTGTACAAAGCCATTGCAAAGCAGAGTAGATGTTCATGAAGTGAACTTCACGTGGTGTTGAAGATTTTGGAGACTTTATTAACACAACATCTACGTCATCAACAGGTCTGGGCAGAGATAAACATATCTCCTGCATTGGTACAGGCATGCATATTACTTGTCCCTGTTCAGCAAACTGACCACCCGAAGGGAGACGCGTTATTTTCATGTATGCGTGTACTTGACTTATGATTTTTTGCTCAGTGTCATTGAGATTTAGTAGCACAGGTGGTATATCTCCAGGGTTCATATGGGAGGTCCATGTCATGGGATTGGCTTTGTTACTTTTGACGAAGTTGCTGCATGCTGAACACATGTATGAAGGGGGAATTGTGTCATTGCCAGGAGACTGTTTAGGTATTGCGAGTATAAGCTTCTGGCACTGACTGCAGTACACATGAGGGACAGCTCTTATGGATGCCTCGAACGGTGTGATTGGAGTTGCATTGGTTTGTGCACTTTGACTCGAAATTGATTGTTCTTTTAGCGGCGTGATTGGAGTTGCATTGGTTGTTGCACTTTGACTCGATGTTGATTGTGATTTTAGTTTATTTTGTGAAGGAATGGTTGTCTGCACATGCTCTGCAAGTG
Source organism: Cyrtodaria siliqua (assembly GCA_037043455.1). Lineage (NCBI taxonomy): Eukaryota > Metazoa > Mollusca > Bivalvia > Adapedonta > Hiatellidae > Cyrtodaria > Cyrtodaria siliqua. Next base: position 36,229 of record JAWPHD010004159.1, on the reverse strand, counting down.
ATGGTGCTACTGGAGCTATGTGTATTCTGCGTTTGGAGACTAATGGTACAAAGTGGTTTGTGACGAGCCACGTCTGTGTTTTCATGTAGCCAGACCACATGATTGGTAGCAAAGGTGACTGTGCATCTGAATGCGAAAATGGTTTGACAACTTTGTTGAATAATGGCCGTATAATGTGGTTAAAATTTGGGTAAATGGACCAAATAGGCATTTTAAGTGCAGTTGCAAGTGCCATGATTTGCCACATACTGGACCATGTGTTGTCTTTAACAGTAGCCAATGTGTCTTGCTCAAATAATGTTACTAACAAGCTATGCTGATGACAAATAGCAAGTGTGTGTGTTGGAGGCATTGCAAGTGTGTGTGTTGGAGGCACTGCCTGGTTTCCATATGAAGAATATAAACGGATTTGTTCTTCCATCAATTGTTTCTGACCAGGATGGTCGGTCGATGTGAAAACAGATGCAAACAATATCATTGCAGCTACAGATCTTATGCGCAATTAAAGCGCCATGGCTTCAGTTCCAATTAGGAGGAGGCTGATTGCGTTGTAGAATCAACTTCCATTTGGTGTTGTTTTCAGAGGAGTCAGTCCACTTGGGCCATCTGGAGGGTATAGAATATATGCATGGTTGTCGATATGCTCCGCAGACACGCGGGATGTAGTAGGAGCGTCGATCTGGTAAGTTTCAAGTATATGTCTATGACTGGTAATCGCCGCTGCAAGGTGCTGAAAGCCTTTGGTTGAAGCTTCTTCTAAATGCTTGTGAAGTTCTTGGAATGCATGAGCTCTGGTTTCCATCTGCAATGAGAAGATGTTGCGTATTATTGTGAGCTCTGACAGTGGAAATCTGTTGAAACGTATGTATCGTGTATGGGAATGGTCAAAGGCAATAATGTACAGCAGTTGTTCAGTGATAGCTCTTTGTCTGTTGTTCTTTTTTGTATTCAAAATGTAGGTGAAGATGTGTGGCTAAAATCAATAACAAATTGGCCGGTGTAAGTTTCCATGAAGAAATTAATCTGTATTTTAACGCATATATTGGAAAGGCATAATGACATGTTTTTGGGATCTCAAACATCACTATTCCAACATGTATGCACATACCATGTTTGGTGTGTGTAAGTGTTATGGCATTGAAAGTGCGCGACACATCGCCTTGGTATTGTGATCACGTGTGCCAAGTTAATTGGAAATCTTTGCAGGAGTTGTGAAGTAATGGGTTGGACATAAGCTGCGATATGACGGACATAATCCAAACGGACGGTGCGACTACTATATGCCTGCGAAAATGTTTTGAATTCTTTGGTCATAAAAATCTATTGGTACCTTTGGTGGCTGTGTTGGATTTCGCATTATCATGATTTTTTTCTAGGATCAGCTATAGGTCATTGGCAACATAGGTGTAAAGTTCCATGGATATCCATTGAATAGTTTCAGAGGTGAAGTTGGTACAAATAGAAGTTTAGGAACGAACAGATGGTCCAACTACACACCATGGCATAAGCACCTGTGGTTATCTCTGACCATTGGAGCTACAGAAGGCGCAGACAAGTATGTCCTATGACAAAGGTAAAACGTCAAGGTTACAATGGAATTATTTTGGAATGTGATACAGGACTATCCCTAGATGTATTCATATACTATGGCTGGTATGTCTGAGTGTAATAGTGTTGAAGATATGGTCCAGACATGCAAATCTATTGCAGAGGTCACAGTGACCCTGTCTTGGTATGTGACACACCACTATCCTAAGTGTGTTAGCCCAAAGCTGTGTAGTATTGCAAATGGTGCACGCAGAAGCATTGCGAGAAAGTTTCCAATTACAGGTCACATGTGAGGGTGAAGGACACTGTAAGGTTATTTAGGGACGCGAGCCACCGCCATAGCAAAACAGCAACTTGCGTATCTGTAAGTGTTATAGTAGTGAAAAAAACAGTGCGGACAAGCATTTCGGAGGGATGTACGGACCGGGTGCAAGCTTGAAGTCTGCACCGGGACCAGTGGGAGATTGATAACTTTGTTGTGGCGATAATGCACGAAATTGGGATATGGTATTGCTGAATGTGTGTATGCACTTCCGGTTTACGATATGTGTTGTGATGTATAATATATATAAGTATGTGATATCATTAATCGAAAGAAAGTTATGGGTGTGTTTGATGGTTATTGCCGTGTTTGTTTTGGTGTAGTAAGGAGCACAATGAGTAAAAGGTTATAGTGCAATTATCATTCGGAGGTAAATATCATCCTCAAATGGATAGTGTGTAAAAGGACAAAGGTGTTAATTGTAGCTATTTCAATGTATGTGTGTCGTCAGTGAGCGGTAGAAGCAAAGTTGGACATATGGAGATATTTATCTATGTAATATTACCCAACGAAGAGTGCTCGGTTTGGGTATGTATAATGCTTGCAAGTGTGCATATTTAGACATATCCTGTACCTGTTATGATGTAACTCACACGTGCTTTGTTTGAACGGTGGAAGTAAGGTACTGAATGTTGTGATATGCATATATTTCAGTGATTGCCTGTACAGGCAATGTTTGTATAGATTAATTAGCAAAGACCATCAGTAGTTCATGATACTTTTGGCTATTCCTATCAATAGTTCACTTTGACATTGGTACAGGAACAGACACAACCATGATGCATTGGTACGTGCACTGCAACACTACTACATGTAAATGCATTTTTATATACGGCCATTTGATTTGGCAGCTGCAGGATTATGTAGAAATACTGTCTGTAATATGGGACAGTTTTGGATGGAAATCAAGAGAGGATGAAGAGTGGTCCGTGGTTTTTTATTTATTAACGTATATGCAACAAACATTTAAAATATGGTAATTGAGATCTGGATTGTGGAATTGGCATTCATATGAAGATTACAAAAGTCATGCTTGAAATACGTATGGACATTTCTGGGTACTTGAAGACCTCTAAGGTCAGTGTTTGTAATAAGCACAAGTAGGTAATGATATCACTTATAGTTTTCAAGACGTAGTTGCTACGAAATTCTTTTTTAAAAATCAAATTTAGCTGTGGTGGCCATCTTGAATTTCTGGCCGATCTGAAATTTTCCTAGGATCAATTAAACATTATGAGCAACATCCCTGTAAAGTTTCATGAAAATCTGCCACGTAGTTTCAAAGGATTAGTCGCTACAAGGTTTGTACTATACAACTGTATGGAAACAAAGATGGCTGCTGGCAGCCATGTTTGACGTTGAATCAAAACAAATTTTTGGCAAGGACCAACATCATGTCATGCTGATCATTTTACAAAATGTCCAATATCAATATCACTTATAGTTTTCAAGTAGTTGTCGCTACAAAGTTGTAGTTTGGAAATCTATTTTTAGCCATGGAAGCCATCTTGAATTTCGTGGCGACCTGAAATGTTGCAAGGATCAATTAGACATCAAGAGCAACATTCCTGTGAAGTTTCATGAAAATCCGTGAAGTAGTTTCAGAGGTGTAGTCGCTACCAGTTTTCATCATATAACTCTATGTAAACAAATATGGCCACTGGCAGCCATGTTTAACTTCGAATCAAAATAATGTTTGACTCTTATAACCAGCATGTCATGCTGATCATTTTACAAAAAGTCCCATATCAATATCACTTATAGTTTTCAAGACGTAGTGGCTATAAACGTCAGTTGTAAAAATGTATTTTTGGCTGTGGCGGCCATCTTGAATTTCTGGCCAATCTCAAATTTTGCTAGGATCATTCAGACGTTAAGAGCAATATTCCTGTAAAGTTTCATGAAAATCGGTCAGGTAGTTTTAAAGGAGTAGTCGCTACAAGTTTTTAATATATAACTGTATGTAAACAAAGATGGCCTCTGGCAGCCATGTTTAATGTTGAATCAAACCGATTTTTGACAGGGACCAACATCATGTCATGCTGATCATTTTAGAAAAAGTTCCATATCAATATCACTTATAGTTTTCAAGAAGTACTTGCTACAAACTTGCATTTTGAACAATTATTTTTAGCAGTGGCAGCCATCTTATTTTTTGAATTTTTGTTTGTCTGGGATAAGTTTTGTATGTAAGAGTGGGTGTTTAATTTTAAAAGTGCCCTCCTTGGGGCCCATGTATGTTTTTTTAATGGAATAGCAATGAAGGCTTTAGCATAAGAACATTGGAAATCATACAGTTATATACATATGAATGTGATATTTAACGGTTGAAACAAAGTTCAGGTCGATGCGTGTGTGTTCATTTAATTGAATTGGCTTTTAAGACCAACACATGAATGGTTATATAGCACCTAACAGGCATGACCATGGCAAGCTCATTCTCCATGTACATCGAAATAATTCTATCGTAGAAACACCATTTATGCTGGAGTAATGTGTATTGTTTTGCTGCCACTGCCCTTTTGATGTGAGCGTGACGGCACTGGAGCCAAAGCACGGATCATGGTTTAGACCTTTAATGAACATAACAAAAAAATAATGGACATGATTTTGAGGCGATTCTATCCCTCTGTGTACCCCTTGAAACGGATCTCCAGTGACCCTATTCTTTGCTTCGTGACAAAACAAGGGCCCACGGATGTGTCCATTAAGTAATAATTTCCAGCAGTAGATATACTGTTCTTCAGAATTATACATGTACATTTATTAAGTTCCTTTATTTACATTGACCATATACAAGATAATAATTGAATGGAATTGGGTTTTAAGGCGCACCAACACACCACAGGTTATATGGCGCCTAACAAACATGAACATGCCAGGCTCATCTTCCATGTACATCGAGATAAAATATGGAAAATGGCCTAGAACCTTCTCACCCTGAACTGCAGAGTTGCTGCAAATTCTATCGTAGAAACACCATTTATGCTGGAGTAATGTTTATGTTTTGCTGCCACTGCCCTTTTGATGTGGGCGCGACGGCACTGGAGCAAAAGCACGGATCATGGTGAAGACCTTTAAAGAACATAACGAAAAAATAGTGATCATGATTTTGGGGCGATTCTATCCCTCTGCCTACCCCTTTAAGGGACCTCCAGTGAACCTATTCTTTGCTCCGCGACAAAACAAGGGCCCACGGTTGTGTCCATTAAGTAATAATTTCCAGCAGTAGATATACAAGTCTTTAGAATTATACATGTACATTTTTTAAATTTTCTTATTTACATTTACCATGCACAAGAACATAATTGAATTTTGGTTTTAAGGCGCACCAACACACCACAGGTTATATGGCGCCTAACAGGCATGAACATGCCAGGCTCATCTTTCATGTACATCGAGATAAAATATGAAAAATGGGCCTAGAACCTTCTCACCCTGAACTGCGGAGTTGCTGCAAATTCTATTGTAAAAACTCCAATTACGCTGGAGCCACGTTTATTGTTTTTCTGCCACTGCTCTTAGTGATGTATGCGAGATGGCACCTGAAACAATGCAGGGGTCATGGTGAAGACCTTTAATGAGAATGAACAAAAAATGACAAAATGAATATGAATGGGAGGGGTCCTACCCCTCTGCATGTGACGGTGTGTTTGCAGTGGTTGTATTCTACCCCGACAACCACACGGGGAACAAGAACATAAAGCACTAAAGACCTAAACAGTACAGGACATATATACACACGACTTAACAAACAGAGAAAAGGCATAGGCTTTTCAACTTCTGATGGTTGGATTTTTACCACCTTGGGAAATGGAAGACTTCACTTGCAACTAGTGTTGTATTGATTTGGAGTTTTATGATACACCAACACGAGGAAGGTTATATGGCTTGAACCACAAGAACATGTTAGGCTCATCCTCCATTTACATCTAGATAAAAATATGGACAATGGAGAACTGTCTGACCTGCAGTACTGTATATTCTGAAATAAACACGCCATTGACGATGGTGCCACGTGTCCACATTTGCATATACAACTATGAGAAATACGTTGAATTAGCATAGGAAACTGACAAGGCAAACATAAAGGGGGTTGCTGCATCAACATCTAGCGGGTTTTCCAGTGGTTATATTCTACATTGGCAACCACATAAGATTCGGTATTGAGGGCTTTTGAGCTGTCTTAAATAGAATGCATTATATGGCAATTTAATGAAACGATGAAGGTGGTGCCATGTTAAGACACCGTGAATGCATTTTATGAATGTGTTAAAGTTAACGCTTGAAACAGAAGTTGAGGTCGATGTGTGTCTATTAGTTTAATTTAATTGGGTTTTAAGACCAACACGTAACAGGCTATATGGCACCTAACAGGCATGACCATGGCATGCTCATTCCCCATGTACATCCACATAAAATATGGTAAATGGCCATATAGCCTTCTCACCCTGAACTGCACAGTTGCTGCAAATTCTATTGTAGGAACACCATTTATGCTGGAGCCATGTATATTGCTTTTTTGCCTAACCCTTTCGATGTGAGTGAGGTGGCAGCGGAGCCAACGAAGGGAACATGATGAAGACCTTTAATGAACATAACAAAAAAATAATGGACATGAATTTTGGGCCAATTCTAACCCTCTGCATACCCCTTTGAAGGGATCTGCAGTGAACCTATTCTTTGCTTCGTGACCAAACAAGGGCCCATGGATGTGTCCATTAAGTAATAATTCCCAGCATTTGATATACTGGTATTCAGAGTTAGACATGTACATTTAGTAAATTACCTTATTTACATTTACCATATACATGAACATAAAGTACTAAAGTCCAAAACAGTACAGAACATATATACACACGGCTTATCTAACAGGGAGAAGGCATAGGCTGTTCAACATCTGATTGTTGCAGTTTCACCCCCTTGGAAATGCAAGACTTTACATGCAACTAGTGTTTAACTGATTTCGGGTTTTACAACACACCAACACGAGAAAGGTTATATGGCGCGAACCACAGGGACATGCAAGACTCATCCTCCATTTACATCTTGATAGAAATATGGAGAATTGAGAACCTTCTAACCTGCAGAACTGTAGATTCTGTAATGAACACTTGAGTTTACGATGGTGCCACATGTCCACATTTGCATATACAATTATGAGGAATACGTTGAATAAGCATAAGAGACTGACAAAACAAATATGAGGGGGGTCGCCCCATCTACATTTAGCGGGTTTTTCAGTGGTTGTATTCTACCCTGGCAACCAGACGACAAGACTTCGCATTGAGGGCTTTTGAGCTCTCTTAAATAGAAAGCATTATATGGCAATTTAATGAAACGATGAAAATGTCGCCATGTCAAGACACCGCCAATGCATTTTGTTTGTGGGTTGCAGGCGGTAAAGATGTTAATATGTGTAATGACCAGTCTTTATTTGCATTAATTCATTGGAAGCAGGGAAGGTTATATAGTTCCAAACACAAATCAGCATGCAGCCTCATAGCCCATCTACCTTTGTGTACAATACGAAGAGTTTAGAATTTTCTGAGCTGCAGAACTCTAGAAATGCCGTAAAACCTACAGCATTGCACAGGTCCATCATATGATGGGGCACACGCATATGGTGAAGGCCTTAAATGGTTATGGCGGAATTGCTGAGTTCAACATAAATGAGGAATTTGTGTTCTAATAAAATGACAGTATTACAAGACATCTGAATGAAATGCAGAGGAACACAACATACTGAAATATGTAAACAACAAACATGATATAAACACATATAAAGCAATTGCAAGGAAATATGCTACAAGTACTTAGTAAACTATTTTACATGTCGTAACTGCATTCACCAGTTGCAGCCTGCAAGTATAAGGTCAGTTATACAATAATGAATACATATGCACAGCCATGATCAACACATGGTATCTATATGCTCCCATCTGCCTGCTATCTGCACACGCCAAGGGGAATTTATAGAGGAAAATAAGGAAGTATGTGTGTGACCCTGTTTTGCAGTGTATACATTGTGAGACGGTCGGTAGCCATACCGGAGGTATTAAGACAAGAATAAGGTTTCGGCACTTCTGCAAGATGTGTTCTAAAAGTCATGGAATCTTTCTTCTTGCAGCAAGTCGGCTAGTCTGTAACTTCGTTTTCTTGCTGGTCTAACAATCGCACTTTCTTTTTGAGTAAGACTGTGTTGTTTATTGTTTGACGTGCTCAAGTCCATAACAGGAGGTTCAGCTTCTTGGAATGGTGCACCTAAGTCAAAACTTCCGTATGTGTCAGCGGAACTGCCACAGGTCGAGCCTTGTGAAGGCAGACTTAATGGTTTGAACATTTCGCTTGTTTTGGTTAAGTCCAGAGGCATCTGAGAAACTGTGTGCGACACTGGTGAGGTAAAAGTTGCAGGATGTCTGATTTTATGCGTGTACGGATTAACATCTGCAGATGAGGTGGAAGCCTGAAAGAGCACTCTTCTTGGTGTGGAATACGTAGTGTTGCCCTTTTCTGGCACGTTAAGATGTCCAGTTGACGCGGACATCATTGTGTTTCTTTGAGAGGTTAGCGCGGCAACTTGTGATGATATATTCTCTGGTGCAGTGTGTGCTGCAAGAGCTAATGTTTGCGATGCGTAATCCTCGGTAAATCCCACTGAGGTTGGTGCAGCAAACGAGGATGATATGTACTGTGGTGGTGTGTGTGCTGCCGCAGCAGAGGATTGTGCTGTGTAATCCTCGGTAAATCCCACGGATGTCTGTGGACATGGTTCTGAAGCCCGATTTGAACCTTGCACATTCTGAGCAGATGTGAAAGCTGTTCCACTTGATGCCTGATGCGATTGCGAGCCATAGGCTGGAGGCAGTGGTAGATGCTTGAGAGGCGGACGAGAGTACAAAGGCACAGTTGAAGTTGTCCTGGAAGTGTTTACAGATGTACTGCCTTGGAATGAAGACGGCGAAAACTTGCACGTTAATGCTGCAGTTCCAAGGCTGGCCTCATCACTTGAGGTGGGAAGAATTTTGTCAAAGTTCGAACACAAGAATGCATCAGCATTTCGCTGGGTGAGTGTGCAATTGTATTTCTGACCATGCAAGGCACTGCAGATCGCTTTTCTCTCATTTATAGGCAAACAATGGAAGGAATCTGCAGACATCCCCACAAGTGCTTCGGCCTTCTCATTAAAAATCATGACGGAGCCTTCCGCGCCAACCTCATCTTGCACAAGTATCTTCAGCTTGTATCCATTCGCTGCCACCAAGTAATCAACCTCACATTTATCACACCTGTGTGACGTGCCGACATTGTACACAGATCGGCGACAGTTGCGTGCAGGACACCGCGGGTAGGTTGTTTCTTCGAAGTCAATAGTGTTTATAACAACTTTGCAGCGAAGCGTCTTCCCACCAGATAGGGACGACAGTGTGCCTTGTTCAATGACACCTTTCGATGGTGACAAGCATGCAGGAACATCAGCATTGACATCAATACGTTCAAGCGCGGTAGTTTCGATTTGAGAGGGTTTAACAGTAAGCGTGCCGGAACTCATGGACACACAATGGTACTGCCCGTAACGCTTTACAATACCGTGCTCTATAAGAACAATATCCCCAGGCAAGCACAATACCTTTTGGCATGAATCACCCCAGAAAGTGCAGTCTATTTCTGCCGTGTTGTCCCTAATACGCACTTGAAGTTTGGGCACCTGCTTACCATTGATGTCTTCATCATGAATGCCACTGTTTGACAGGCATTTTCCAGCTATATTAACAGCTCCGTTCACACTGTCTGTCAATGAAGAAATGTCCACAATGGACACAGGTGCTACCATGGCTGTAGCGGTGATCGGCTCAACGAGAGTGTTAGCGCCAAAACGAATTTGGCACTGATGTCCAGTCTTGCTATATCCAGCCTTTGCTACCCCAACTTTGCAGTTGTGTATTTTGTATGTCGACCCTTCAGTAAGCCTGCTGTCGTAACGTTCGGCAACGCCATTCCACAGGATGAAGTCCATCTTTCCCGACATATCTGAGAAAATCCCAGATAAGCGAAACTGATTATTTCCCCAAGGTAGCAAGGCTGATCTGTGTGTTATTGTGACCTGCAAGTCCACTTCCTGGTTATTCAAAGCGGAAGTGATCTCTGCGGTGGACTTTAACCTGTATGGAAATGGAATGTAGTAACTTTTAGACAGAGCTGTCTGACATTGTGGTGTCTGAAAAGAAGTTCTGAAGGAAGGCTATCACGTGCAATAGATGGATGTGAAAGCCATTTCACAAACTGCTCAGATAAACATTTGTTCTGCAAAGCATCAGTGAAATCCGATGACGGTGTGCAAGAACTGAGATAAACTGAATGTTACTACCAACGTAAGTTTAGATCTGCTTACACTGAAAAGTGGGCAAGGGGAAGAATGAACACATAGCACAAGAAAACACACTGAAGATGTATGTAATGGTCTACGATTGCTAAACAAATAGTGGTGTCGTCCGTGTGTATGGATCATTAGCACAACTCTGCATGTGTTGTATGCATGGTAAAGGAAATGAAATATAACTTCTGTAATAATGCGTATCAGAAAGGTTAAGGTGGTTCGTTGTGACCAAGATTTCATTGAACTTAATGTTGGCTTATACTGTTAGCTGGAGTGTGTGTAAAAGGTGAAAAGTGAATGCTGACTGATACATGGCCATGGTCTTTCAAATAACACTTAAACACTTTGTCTTATACAGTTGTAACTGTTTAACTGAACCTAACTGCAAGACATCAATGCATAAGAGTACGCAAAGTTAATGCATACTGGTAGCCCAAAGTTATATCCCAAGTTATCATTAGCATGTGTGAAATTTGACATGTGATCAAGCACGCAAGGGTAACACTGTATTTGTCTCTCATTTCCGTGGTGGGGGAACAGAAACAGGAAGGTACTTTCTTTGTGGCATGGCACATTACTGTGAGACTTATGTCATAATTCCGGTAGACATCTGCTCAGATAGTGGAGCGCTCTTTCCTTCGCACGCAACAGTGTTAAGTTAGTGAGTCCGCAGCAAGCCAAGGGGATGTGACACCTGTAATGAATGCACGTTCTTGTTACATTTCCATGACAGTTGTTTTTCAATTTCCATGACAGTTGTTTTTCATTGCGCTGGAAGAAGGTCACTGGCATGGACGTAGGCAGAATATGTTTAGACCTTTAATATGTTTTGACCTTTAGAGGGTGGGTAAGGGATTATATTGACAATGTTAAAATGATAAAGATAGGTAGTAGTCTGTTTTTTAGTATGATGTTGCAGACTTTCAGTTAATACTACATTCACATCAAGAAGATGTTTGATGGACATGGCAACGGTGGGCAAATGAACAAGAGGACCAAGATGGGCCTGAATCGCTCACCTGATTACCGGGACTTTATCGAATTTCTTCAAAATCTTATGGTTATATACAATCTGTGAAGGTTTTGGTTAATATTGATCAAGAAATATTGCTTTTGTAGTGATAACATTCACAGAATGACACTGAAAAAGTTTTGCAAAGATCAAATACAAAATGAAGGTGCTAGAGTGCAACACATGGGCCAGGGGCAGATGTGACCCCAGGGCCACATGGGAAATATGAGAGGTGTGGGACTTGTAAGTTTTTCCCCATACAAGTCGATGTAATACATGTGACACCTGGGGCGAGGCAAAATGTGACCCCATGCTCACCATTTGAACAAACATGGGAGAGGACCATAAGAGGACAGTAATAGCAATATATTGAACCTCTGCCTTTTGTAGTCGCAGAGTGGAAGAAGACTGTTAATGTTTTTCCTATATAAGTCTATGTAAAACTTTAACCCTTCAGGTTGGCCGAATTTGTACAAAGGGTCATCATTTGAACAAATTTGATAGAGGACCATAAGCTTAAAGCAAATGCGAAATGTTAAACCTCTGCCTCTTGCAGTTTCAGAGAAGATATTTTTCCGTTTTTGTCTACGCAAGTCTATGAAAAACTGTATCCCCAGGAGTGATGTCAAATGTGACCCCAGGGTCACCATTTGATTAAACTTGGTAAAGGACCATACACTTTTTTAATATTGAAAATATTAAACCTGTGGCTGCTGTAGATTTATAGAAACGATGTAAATTCCTATATATGTCTGACTGATTTCATTTTATTTTTTTCATGGGCAATGCTAGAACTAAACCATAATAAGCAATTACAAACGACCAATGTAAACACTAAAGTCACACTTTTCCCATATCTACATACAAACGACCCATGTAAACACTAAAGTCACACTTTTCCCATATCTACATGTAGATATGGGAAAAGTGTGACTTTAGTGTTTACATTGGTCGTTTGTAATTGCTTATTATGGTTTAGTTCTAGCATTGCCCTGTAAACACTAAAGTCACACTTTTCCCATATCTACATGTAGATATGGGAAAAGTGTGACTTTAGTGTTTACATTGGTCGTTTGTAATTGCTTATTGTGGTTTAGTTCTAGCATTGCCCATGAAAAAAATAAAATGAAATGATGTAAAAATGATTGAATTGGTATTTCCTTTTTATTTTATTGAAAAACATTCAACCCATCGATATATATAACCCAAAACGTGAGCGGTGTAGTTAGCAGTTTTGAGAAGTGTACAAGTCTATATAAAACTGTGACCCCCTGGTCAGCTGATTTTGACCCCAGGGTCACCGTTTGAGCAAACGTAGTAGAGGATCATAAGCTGGTGATACATGTAATACATGAGAGCTCTAGTCTTGTGGTTTCAGAGAAGATTTCTTAAAAAACAAATTCCTATATCAGTCTATGGAAAAGATGCGAAATCTCAATATACAAACTTTATACCCTCGGGGCACAGCCATTTTGACCCCCCGGGGACTTTATTTGATCAAACTTGATAGTATAGGCGTTGGCGATCATTTTAAGAGAGAAACTGGCAAAATCTGCCTGGCGTTTCTGGAGATTAAGGTTTTCAATGTTTTCAACCATATATGGTTAAAGCAGCCATGTCAAATGTCGCGCTGACCTAATTTTAACAATTCTAAAAAGCATTCATCCGAGGAACATCCTTGTGAAGATTGGCCAAACCTACTTTTAACAGAGGTTTCTGAGGAGGTCGTTTGAAGCAGAACTTAACGACACCGACAACGAGTGTTCCCTAAAAGGTACATTTCACAGCGACAGAGGAAAGTGTTGTCTTTGTTTTTTGTTATTTACTTTGTTGTGACGCAAAAGGGGGAATGGGGAATATACTACTTGAAGGGGCAAAGGGGTCAAATTGCGACAAATATCTCCGGTAAAACAGAGCAAGAGTAGAATGAGCAGAACAACATTTCCTTACTGTTTTTCTGAAGACACTAACTTGCAATTGTACATGTCCTTTCTCGAAAGCGGCTAAGATAGCTCTGTGAAATGCCCTGCTTGATTACTGTGTAAGTGCACTGTGAAGTGTGTCAACGTCACAATTATTGGATGTTTTACTGCACTTACCCATTTCCATGAAAAATACCATGAATTCCTCAATGTAACAGTACCACTTATGTTCCAGATTTATACTAACCAAACACCACAAACAATAATTTATCACAAATTACCAAAGTGTGAAATACTAACCTGGCAAATATCTTCAGCCACTGCAGCTTTCTGTGAACACCTCAAGCGGAACACACAACAATGCAAAATATGTTTACACTGGAAATAAGAAAGAAAACACGATGTAAACACGTGTACAAGACATAATGGGAGGAAGTAAAGGAAGTTTAACATGGCAACACTATATGTTTTGTTAGCCATAAATCCACTGACTTGTACCTTAACCATAGAACAGAACAGACTTACTGTGAAAGTGAGGATACTAAATGCGTGTTTGTATGCCTCTTACGTCAATTGCACCACATGTAAGGTTATATATCATGTTCTTTCCCTCTTCACCCTTTTGCAAATGATACCAATACGCACTCAGACAAAAGCAGTGACATTACAGTGAACATGGTCGTATAGTGTTTCATTACCCTCACCTAAAAGAAAACAGTTCCCATCTTCATCTCTTTAAATACAGTTCCACTGAAGAAAAACTTGTGTACGGAACACAGATGCGTAGGGCAACAATGAGGGAAAGCTGTGGGATTACTTGCTAATTTTTGATGTGGAATCAATATGCATATCTAAACTTCATTGGTAGGCATCCTGAATGGTTAAAACAAAGAAACGGCTGAAGACTGTGTGAGAAGATTCGCACACAACTGGGACTACCAGGTTTTACAAAACCACAGCCTTAGCTCCACCGATACAAGGTCTACTTTATCCCATAATCGATATGCACATATTGACATGACAGTCATGGATCGTGTAAGTTAAAATATATGTATCTCCATTGCTTACCACTTGCAAGTGAGAGATGATGTAGGGAAAGTCATAATGCCAAAATAAAACATGACACGTTACTCCAGTGTAAAATACTAAACTGGGAGGTCTTCACTCACTGCTGTTTTTTGTTCAACACCTGTAGCAGGACTCACACCAATGCAGGGTACGTGTACACTGAAATACAATCCAAAACATCATGTGAAAAAGGGCACAAGGAATAAAGTTTGCTAAACCTTGGAAGGAAAACACATGGTAACAGTATCTGTTTTGTAAAATGTAGCATTAATTCGAAGACTTGTGAAGATTGAAAAGCGCACGGTCTATTAAGCATGAACCACACAATGTCAAATTAGGGTATATTTCAATAACAACCACAAAGGGAAATTAGCCAGACAAAGCAGCTTCACATCTTGTGTGCCTCCACCATGGGCAATTGTAGGAGTTAATACATGAATGGCCATATAAGCCTCTACCATAGACAAATGAAGGTATTAATATATGAATGGCCATATAGGCAGGGTTTGAAATTTAATTTTACACATTTTAGTCGTCCCCAGTCACATTTACATGTAAAATTGATACAAAATACAAGATCACTCTTGAAAGTGACATTACATTCAATCACATGCATTCCACCAATGAAAACAAGATGGGTTTTCTTTGACATTTACAATATGCTCACCAACGTCTTGACATTTTTTCAGTCATAAGTTTTAAGCATGTAAAATTCATTTCTTTGTTTTAAAGTTCAGTTGCCCATAGCACAGGTCACCTGGGACAATTAACTTATCCCAGTAGAATCTACATGGCACAGGACAAGGGGACAAATGTTAATGTCAAGCCTTTATCTAAACACACAAGTGCAACACACATCTGCCACTCAGCAAACTACATACGTAATACTAACCTTACAAAGACCTTCGTTTACCATCACACCATCTCTACAAAACTTGGTGAAAGCCAAACAACCAGCAACACGCAGCAGAGCGAGGTATCACAACACTGAGAAGGACATCATTTCAAACTCTGTGAATGTATTATAAGTATTATAGACCCAACTATACATGTTACACATAAAGTTATTCATTTTATCAATCATGACAAAGTATAAAGGCAAATATCATGACAAACTATAAAGGCAAATCTTTACAACCCGTTATTCATTGCAGCATATTCCAACTGGAGCACGTTCCATTTTATACATACACCGACTACGTCACAACTGATGATAGGCCTCGCATTACCGAGCAAAATATGACTTTTGCCTACATACGCATAACCGCCACTGGATTACTTTATATTTCAGTAAATTTATAAAACATTTTGTAACATATTATTCGTTTGTATAAACACAAAAGTTCATAGCTTACTAAGTGCAACCTAATGCTTTTATTTACCATCATTTACCCATCTAAACATAACGCTTTCTCTTTCATGGCTTTTGAAGTACTTTTATTTCCAAATAATAAATGGGTATTCTGCTATTTTGCCTCAAGCTAATCAAGAGGTGGCGACAAACTATTTAATACATTATATCAGTCAACTTGTGACAAATATTGGCCAATTTATGGATCTGACACGAGTATGTATATAGAAATTAACCTGTCAAAATTAGAAGATAGTGCCCCGACCTCCCCGACAATATAACACACAGGAGACGGTACTATTGCTTACACCGCCATTGCTTACCGGCATGCCATGCGCAAAAAACACACAGATCACTCTTCAGCGACACCTGTCACACACCATCAAGCATGTGTGGCACGTCATTTTTCAACACATGTAGGGTTACATATCATGGACAATTACCTGTGGTGGAGGCAGACCACGTACTTTGTCTGGGTACAACCAGTACAAGAAATCAGACAGAATTATCCTTTTACATTTATAGTGGAGTACGTGGCTCAGTGGTAGAACACCGAACTTCAGATCAAAAAGGTCGTGGGTTCAATCCTCGCCGTGGCCATGTCATTTATCCTTGAGCAAGATAATTAATACACATTGCTTAATACTGGTTCTACCCAGGGAACCTGCAAATATTCGTCGAAAGGGGGTGTTGCAGTATCGGTAGATACATAGATACATGTAGGATCCAAGTCCTTCTTTGAAAAAGGAGTCGCGCTCGTGGTCACCTTGCATCAAATGGAAGTCACTGAACTTCACTATTGTTTCTCAATGGAAATATTCCATTCTATTCTGATAACAATTGTCCTGTCGCTATGAAGACACTAAAAATACGACACTTTTGTACCACTCTTCAACGCATATACACACAAATTCCAATTAAAACACATTATACTGTTACAGTTTAGCAGATTACTTACAATACATGCGTTTAATACGACGATTCACTTCGCTGAATCGCTGAAACAAATTAACGCGCCAAACAGGAAAAAAATGGCGGTAAATGAAAACATCCGAGGGTTTCCCGTTTTTACTTTAGTATAGCTACTAACGGTTACCAAATGCGCAAACATCGACTACACATTTAAGGGGCATGTTTGTGGACACACTACCCTCCGACTTTTCACCCGTATATTTAATCATGGAAATTGATTGACAAACAAGTTATGTCATCAAGCGCAGTAAACTAGGTCACGCTATACAAACACGAAGTTTACAAACAATAACAAACCAGTCATCAACAGCGTCTGCACACCTTATTGATACGTACAACAGTCGACGGTGTCAACTCTCTCTACATTACAACACATATTCTACTTACGACAAAGTGTATACGCCTAATTGTACATCGTCAAAAGCTCTCTTTGATTTCATGTGTGAAAAAAAGATGGCCGCATCAGCATCAAAATAAATAAATATGAAACAGAGGCTATGACGTCAGGCTATTCCAACAATACATTACTTTCATGAAACGCCTCCCGAATATTGCCGATCTGCACAGTGAGGTCTAAAGCAACTTTATTCTCAATATAAAACACACATATATCTATACAACACTTCCTTCGAATTTTATTAGAACAAAATGTATTTCACATCGACTCACAACATTATACAGAACGTGGAATTCACAATTTACTATCTCCATACACGAGGGGTACAGCAAATTCACGCTTCACTGTGCACTATATGCAGTATATGGAATCTCGAATTAGGTCAAACTCCATCACAGTACTAGAGCGTTCAATGGTTTCCATACACAGTAATAGTTATCTGAATTTCTATATTCATGAATAATAACGCTCTATGAAAAGGCATTAGAAACTACTGGTAAACAAATCATAGAGAGTGGTTCTAAAAAAACTTGGGGATGAAGTAGGAAAAATGACTGCCGATAAGTTAGTTCCAGTTGTAAAACCTAAACCTAAAGGTGAGATAATTTTAAAAGAACTTACAAAAGCTGCTACAAAAGATGTAGCTGATAATATAATCGAAGAAGATGTACATACAAAAGTTAATAGAATACTTTCCTGAAGGGGAACAAAAAGTACAAATGTTCATGCAAGAATTATTCGATTAATTAATAAAAAAAATAATCTAATTAATAGTATATATAGATGTTTAGAAGTGAAATATATAATACCCGATACGATTATGCACCTATTCAATTAGATACTCCTGTAGTATTACCTGGAATATAAACAAATGAAAAGCGGTTATCAATTTACAATAAATGATAGAAGTTCTCACTTTGATTGGTATAACGCATATTTTGAAATCAGTTTTCAAGTAAACAAGCTTGCTGATGGAGCCGCTTTCGCAGACGCTGACAGAATTGCTTTAATTAACGATGCTGCTTCATTAATCAATCAAATTCAAGTAAAGCAAAATGGAAAAATAGTTTACGATGGGAATAATCTTCACAGATTTGTTAACGTTAAAAGTTTACTGGAAATGTCTGGCGTTTATGTAAGAGCAGCCGGAGCAAACGAATTATTTTATTTAGACAATAATGACCATGCAGAACCTCGAAAGGACGAAGATGCTTATAATAAGTGGTTGCTATTCGTCATGCTTTCATCATAACTAATAAAAAGTTAAATCAATAATTCCACTAAACAAATATTCCTTCTTTGAAGGTTTAGATACTAACATGCTTCCTCCTAGTCAGATTCAAATTAGCTTGCAACTGACGGATGATAATGCGCTAATTTACAAATCAAGTGGTGATGATGGCCGAGTAGTTATTAATAAATTAGTTTTTTGGGTGCCTAGAATGATATTTAAATCAGATGGCATAGATTATGTAATGGCAAATCACATGACAAAAACAAGATGGATTTACCTTCGTGAAATGATACAAGAAAGTGGAAATAGCCAAGCGACCGAGTCCGCATTTAGAATAGTAGCTAGTGTTAAAGATCCTGAACATGTTTTTGTGTATTTGCAAAGGGCCGACAAGAAATCTTCTCAAACACAAATTTCTCATCTTTTAGATACTTTTAAACTAAATGCTGATAATACTAATTGCTATTTACATTCGGCTAGTTTGGAAATTGGAAACAGAATTTATTATCCAGAGACTGAATACAGTTATGGTAATATCACCGAAATATTTAGAGATGTTATTAATTATTCTCATAAACAAAATGATAAAACCACTGGAACTTTACTCAATACAAATAATTTTGAAAATCGTTTTGGTATGATATATTTTGATTTAAGGTGCAAAGGTAAAGAAGAAGTCAGTGTTGATCCAAAACAACTAAATTTGAGATATAAATTAAATATACCTCCTGCTGCCCAATATATTGTTTATGCTTTAGCCTTATACGAGGAAAATGTTGTTATTGATACTGTTGGAAATTAACTAGTTATTGTTTAATCTAACTTATAATATATATGACTTATCAAAATTATTCCGTAAATTTAACATATGGCCAGAAACAGAGTTTAGCGAGGGCTTATGAGAACAAGAGTGAATTAACACTCAGGTTAAAAAATAACCAACTAACTGGAGATTTCCTTTGTTGTTAACAAATCTCAAATTAAAAACATTGGTAAAGCTATAAACAGAGGGCGTGGATTAGATAAAAAATATATCAAAAAACACAAATGAGATCTCAGTCTAAAAATGGAGGCTTCTTGGGAGCATTAGCTGGCTTGTTGACTGAAACAATATTACCAACAGTTGTTAGACTCGCTCCGAAAGTATTAGCACCACTAGCAACAGGGGCACTGAGTGGTCTGGCGAGTACTGGAATCGGCAAACTATTTGGAAATGGGATGGTAACTATTCCTAGTGACAAAAAACAAGCACTTCTTGGATCAAATAAATTAACACTTGCACACAAAAACAAGATAATAAAGTCTAAAGTTGTTGCCCTATTACCTTGACAAAGCAGCAACGACAAGACGGGGGACTTCTTGGACTGCTTGCATCATTAGGAATTCCATTGATTGGATCTCTTATTAGTGGCTTAACTGGAAAAGGTTAAAAAGTAATTTTTAAAAAACGAGCCTATCTCTAACTTAGATATAATGAAATAGTTAGGTATTAAAAACTTCAGGGGAGTGTTTAGCAAGAACAAATTACCGACAAAACAAAATAAACAAGAATGCGGTATTATTAATCTTGATGATCATACTGGACCTGGTACACACTGGACTTGTTACTATGATACTTATTACTTCGATCCGTTTAGTCTAAGCCCACCAAAAGAAGTTTTAACTTACATACCTAATATAAAATACAACACTATTTAGTAGCAAGATAAAACAAGTGTCTTGTGCGGATATTTCTGTTTATTCTTCATTTACAATATACAAGATGGACATAATAGTCCACTCAGCCTGTGAACCCACATCAAACTAATTGCACAGAAATGACTTTCTGATTTTCTGATAGATATATATAAAAAGACTAGAAAAATCTAGATAGGGGAAATAAGTTTTTTTATGGCTCAAAAGTGTGCATTTGTCATAAAATCACTGCATGTTTATGTGTATGTATATCTGCAACATTTTGTTACGAATAATACATTTCAATGAGGTATTACAATATAAAAACATAGCTAAATAATAAAAATTGAAAAGTTTGAATGAACTGTGCATATAAATGTCTATTTTAGCACTGTTTCTTAAATTCGCATATTGAATTACCCCACCCACTTAATTACAATGGATCTGCATTTTAATGTAAATCTGTGTTATAGGCAGTTTCTTAGAACATTTTTGTGTAAACATTCATAATAAGATCGACGAGTAAGGGGGTGAAACATTGACTTATGTATGATCGTCGGCATTGTCGGCAACTATAAATACCTAAGTATTTGGCATTAAAATGTTATTTCTTTACGTATTTGCAACAGAAACACTTTATCTGCACAGATACTATTATTGTGAAAAGCATTAGGTAGTCGCAGTATGACTGACGAAGCTTTAAAAACACAAATATGTATATCTGTACATATCTGACTGTGCTTGATAAAAAAACAATACCTTAAAGATCCTTCTTATTACTTGACTTACATACACTTTATGCATTCTTTGTTAGCAAAACATGACCTCTGTGATCCAAGCTTCTTTGATAATAACTTTGGAGAGAGATAAGGAAAGTATAAAGAGTTTTATTATCATGAGTTTTTCAATACCGAGTAACGATACACATGACAATATATCCAAATAAACAAGTTCATGCTAGCGCACTCGTTTGTTTGTGCGAACTCTCTTGAGGGCTGGCGTGGCGCAGTCGGTAGCGCGGCGGATTTGTAACCGGAGGCCCCGGGTTCAGTCCTCCGTGGTGCCACTGAGTTCCGTCGGTGTGTTCTTGGGCAAGACACTTTCCCTCAGCCTCGTCCGTCGGAGGGGGACGTAAACCGGGCGGTCCCGTGTATCGGTCTATCCTCCGAGCACGTAAAAGAACCATAGGAATCTATTCGATAATAAGAGTAGGGCAGGTTCCCGGATTCCTATGTATCCTTCCCCTCTCTCTGGGGCGGCTCTAAATAACCTATACTGTGTTGATGAGCCGTTAAACAACATTCAATTCAATTCATTTGTGCGAACTCTCACTCAGGCTAGAAATCCCGTATTGAAAAACTCATGGTAATTAAGTTATATAATACATTTTTCTAAACTGTTAGTGTGGTTTTTTTATTTGCAATACAAAATTACAGTATTTTTGCTCCCAAACTATTGTCAGTACAAAATTATAGTCATAATACGACATATTTTAGATTATAACTGTGATCATTTACAAGTATACTGTCCCTTGTAACAAACTTGACTTGTACATCCGTTTGGCAATTCGTTGCGAGAAAAATAACCAGTATGACCCCTGCTCCTTGAGATATACTTTTGGTCAGATTGTGGAATGTTAAAGTCCATTCAAGTGGCAAATTTGACAACATACACCGTTTCTAAACCTGTATATAACTAAAACATTTTGAGAATCCTAACTTACACATTTTGAGAATCCAAACTCTATAGACACAATATAAACCGCTTTAACCAGCCAGGACAAACTCCAAAGCTGCAGCATCAAATTAAGAGTTATCAACTCATATTTTTTTACGCATATTCAATCACGGGTATTTTAGGAACCCGCGAATACTTTTAATTCGGTACATATACATAAGTATATGACCTGAACACGTGGATAGTTTTAATAAACGGTTTTGAATTGTAATTTTGCCATTATTTGGCGGGGTACTTCTTTAACATTTTAATTGTATGTTGTTAATGCAGTCACTACTCTGTTTATATGCATAGGGCCTAACAGTAACTTACAGTCAGACTATGCTAATACAAACGCAAAATCAAATAGTTAACATACTTTGTGGAAGACATAACTTAGAAGCCTACGCAATCAACTCAATAGAATATAATAATACTTTGAAACATATGCCAAATACTTTGAAACATATGCCAAATATATCATTTCAATTTCATATCGCGAACACATTTACTTTTGCATTGTGCCCTATGAATGACCTTGCTTACTATGTAGCAGGGCCAACGGGTAATTTTGCAGTATAGGTAGTGCATACATGACAAACATATATCAACACACATTAAAAAGTTAGCATACCAAAAAAAGTAAAATTGTTTCAAAATCAGAAAGGAAATCAGATTAACACGAAATTTGGCGGTAATATTTTCTGGCTTAAATATGTTTTCTACTCAAAATTATGGACTAAATTGATACTAGTTTACTATGAGAACATAAGTGAAGAGGTTTTAAATGTCAACATCCTCTTCTAGTGCTTTTGTAACAGGCCTCATTCTTGAAAATATCACTTTTAATAATAAGTGGTGACCAGGATAGGTTGTGGTAATGTCTTGATAGATCTCTTGCATCGATCAGAATGGTAAATTGAGTATATATATGCCTATAACATTAATACAAACTACTTGTAATTAGGCAGTATTAGTACTTCACCTCACCTTGCAGTTTGGCATGACACAATTCTAAATGCTAAGAACCACAGTGGTGGCGTAATGGTAGATCATCTGCCTCGCATGCGGGATGTCGTGGGTTCAATACACGGCCTGGTCATACCAATGACTAGACAAAATGATACTAATAGCTCCATTGCTTGACGCTCAGCATATCAGCATATAAAGGGTAGTGCTAGGACTGGTCGGCCTGGTGTCAGTATAAGGTGACTGGGTGGGGTACCAAATCATGTGTATATACTGATCAACCCTAAAAAGGGCTAATGCTCATGCAAATCAAGTTGCAAATAATATATAAATCGGTAAGGGGTATTCAAGCTTTTTGCAATGTTGTACTAGATTTGGCATTATCATTCAATAGTGAAAGCTATGAGTTATTGATATACTAGTAATTAACATTGCGAATTATGGCATAGAAGTAGTATAACTTACAAGTATGCTGCAACATCAATTACTATAGTATAAATGCTAAACTATATAAGGATATTTACCCATGGTGTTATGATAGTTTTGCGTAGGAACAGTTATATATATTTAAAGAATTGTCTAAAAACCTTTGAGCTCTATTATGACTATTATTATGGTATTTTTAATAATTGTGCGCAGTTACAGCGTAAGTTGGTATGACCATTACGAATGAGGTTAACAATAACGCTAACAATGGATTATTAAATCATTGCCGACAGCTACAATATAGTGGTCAATATATTATCCGTCATCCACTCACACACCCCACCCCCACCCCAACATCCGGCGCTTCACCATAAATCTTAAGTATTTACCTTTCACTCTTCCAAAAATAATTATCAAGGAATGATGCTAGCAATGGACTATTAATAGCTGCCGACAATGCCGACGGCTACCATATAGAGGCCAATATATTAACCCAACACTTCATCATCAATCTTAATTTGAGTATTTGTCTTAAACTGTAACAAGAAATGCATACAACATAGCATTACCTTTGATATGCAATTTCTCTATTGTGATTTCAGTGGGTGGGGTAATTCAATATGCACTTTTCAACAAACAGCGTTAAAATATACATTTATTTTGTAATTGTTCAAAGATGTAATTGTTATGATTAATTAAGGTCTTAATAGTGTAATACATCATTAAAATGTCTTATTCCAAATAACATGCAGCAGCTACAAATAAATCTGGTGTTGTTTTATGAAAAGCGTAAATATAGGAGCTATAAAAAACTTATTTCCCCTATCCAGATTTTTCTAGACTTTTTTGTGATTTTTCGCAATATATGTCACTATCAGAAAATCAGTAAATCATTTCTGTTGCAATTTGTTTGATGTTGAATGGTAAAAGTTCACAGGCTGAGTGAATTTAAGATTTATGATGTACTTTATAAATGCTAAAATCTGACAATCCAATAGAAAATGAAAACATTATAAAATCATATTTTGTAAACAATGTTTAGGCTAAACAAACGTTTAGTCTAATTATATTATATATGAGTTACTGTATTCAAGAAAAAATGGTTACTGAAAATGTTAATCCTCAGTATGTTTTAGCAAAAAATGGTAGAAGAATGTTAAAAGCAACATGTGCGTCTTGTGCTATTATCAAAACACAGTTTGTTAAAAGTACACAAGGTGGAAATATTGATATTCATAAAGTGTTACTTCCTTTATTACCTAAAATGGGGTTAACAATTCCTGGTTATAAATATTGCGGTCCGGATAACCCACTTGATAGCGGAAAACCGGCAAATGAGTTAGATGCTGTTTGCAAAGAGGATGATTATTGTTATGAAAAAAATCCTAGTAATAAATCAATGTGTGATAAAAGCATGCTAAAAAAGTAAGTCTAAATCACTTCGGGAAAACATCGCTAAGAATTTAATTGTTAAGCCGGTTATTAGTACTAAATACAATCTTGGTCTCGGAGCACCAAAAAACAACAAAAGGCATTGAAATGGACTGACACGTTAGCAGATGAACTTCATAAGCCTATGCAAAGAAAGTTCACTCAACGCCGTGTGATTGTTAATGAAATTGATAAAATATGATCTGCTGACTGATCGATTCAAGCTAATCAGTAGGCCTTATTGCCTACTGACCGTTCCAAGTCGGTAACCCTGTCTTCACCACCCTTTCTGTTGTTTTTTGTCTCTTTCATTGTAGTTTCAAGTCCTTGTTTGCAGTACAGTGCGGACCTACGATGCCATTGCGTTCGGACGCTGTGGTTTCTATAGGACCCTATATATCTTTTTGGTTGATATGCAATCGTTTTCAAAGTATAATAAATGTACTAAATACTTGCTTACTGTTATTGATCTATTTAGTAAATTTGCTTAGGTTGTGCCGGTTTCAAATAAAACTGGTTTAGAAATTACCAAAGCGTTCCAAAAAATCATAAGTATGGGAAGACAATGTAAATTGCTGTGGGTTGACCAGGGAGTAGAATTTTACAATAAAATATTCAAGCAGTTCCTTGTTGATAATAATATTTAAATGTATCACACGTTTAATTTTGGAAAAGCTGTAGTAAATGAACGATTTAACAGAACATTAAAAGAGAGGATGTGGAAATATTTCACAGCAAACAATACAAACACGTATTTAGACGTGTTACAAGAAATGGTTGACAAGTCTAATAGCACAAAACATCGGAGTATTAAAATGACACCGACTGAAGCAAGTGATAAAAAATAAAGGAATGGTGTATTTCAACTTGTATGGAAAAATGAGAAGTAATCAAATTAAGCCAAAGTTTAAAATAGGGGATAATGTTAGAATCAGCAAATACAAAGGAACGTTTGAGAAAGGCTATACTCCAAATTGGACTGAAAAAATATTTGTTGTTGATGAAATTCAAAACACAAATCCTGTGACATACAAAATAAAAGATGTAAACAACCAAAACATTGATGGAAGCTTTTATGAATTAGAAATGATAAAAGCAAAGCAAGAAATATTCAGGATTGAAAAAATAATACGACGTGATTACAAAAAGAAACAAGTATTGATTAATTGGAAGGGTAACAATGAGGATTTCAATAGTTAGGTCCCATTTAAGGATATTGAAAATATTAAATAAGGAACTTAAAAATCAATTATACATAGTTAGTTATTTACAAAAAGGAGATGGTGGGTTATTATTCATACTAAATTAATAAATACTGGGGTTTTTGGTAAAGTTCTTCCTGGGCGAAGGGCAATCAAGCAGTTTGTATAGTTGCGAGGGGGTCTGGTAGCAAGTATGTCACCGCCATTTGGCGTTTGCATATTTGTGTCAAGGGCAACTGGAGACAACTGATAACTGCTGAGTGTTTGTCGGGAGTGGGGAAATTGCGCTTATACCCCCAGTATCTATACTACTTAGGACCTCAATTTAAACGAGTTAAAACGTCAGAAAACATCTAAACAACGATTATGTTAGTTTAAAGCAACGTTACGTTCAAACAACAGATGGAAATTATTAAAAACACGATAAAGCTGTATGCTTTCTTCGATTGGTGCTGAGAACACATTAAATGTCAATCTCCATGCAGAGTTATCGTTCCTTGCACTCACATATATCTCTGCTAACTAATAAATTACAAGATTTTGATAAAACCTGTTAAATTGGAATATGTTTGCCCGAAACTTATTTATTTCTTGCGTAAATATAATTTTCAGAATATCTGCAAATTTAATGTAACAAGATTTGAAATAATGCATGAAAACAATTAATTGTGTTTTGGGTTTATATCACTTCACTTTGTTTGAAAGTTTATGTTGATGTTGAAGTTTTCACCTGTGATTGTGACACCTGAAAAAAGACCACTTGGACCAAATCCGTCTTTTATTAGAAAAAATGGTTGTTTAAAAAAAACAAAAAAAAACGTTTCAAACAGTTTCAAACCCGTGACCTACGTTAACCATTATCCTATGCCGTCTGAACGTATGATAGGTTTAAATGTTGTATACTTAATCAGTTAAGTTCTTTGCGGAGTTGTCTCCCTTGTTGTTAATGGTTATTATGTACACACACACGCAAAATGAAAACTATACAATAACAAACTTCATATCATTATTGTAGAAATCTTCTTCACCACCTTTTTCTTCATAATTAATAACACAAATCTAGATCTACAAACGAAATCGCCACGTACCATTTCTTCTTCTCGTTACGGGGTCCGCCTTAATTCCATTAAACGTTAGGAAAGCTTATATTAGCAGGATTTTATAACGTATATTTCGACTATAAAATATGTTTAAAACAATTTTTACAGAAACAAATGCGATAGCTTTTATAAAATTAACTATGAAATGTTTTAACTTTACAATAGGCAAACATTTTAAGCCGAAATTAATTTAATGTTTTAGTTCATACCCCAGCCAACCCGTTTTCGCTTCTTGGAGAAGGGGTTCGATGGGGTATGAAAGTTAATAATCGGACCACCTAATATTCTGTCACTGGTTCGGACTGCTTATCTCTCCTCCCCTTCCCACCCTTCTTTAACTGCATGGTGACCCTTTGCGGATAATACAGCGCTGCTCGACTTAAACTCCTCTAATCTTGAAATACTTTTTGGATAGTTTTTATCTGTTAAATACCTATCAAGATTGCACTTTATGCCAACAAGCGTACTTAGTTCATAATCTTCTCCATTCTTTTTTCTTACGGTCAGATAGAAAGAGCGTAAGATTTAGATCAGACTACACCAATTACCAACCAATCAGCGGGCAGGGAAAAAGTTCTAGGTAAATTCGGAGCTATTAAACAGAATCTCTTAATTTTGATTGGTTGACAAGGTAAACAAACCAAAAAATCTTGCTAAAAAATTAACATTCAACTTTTGAAGAGTACTTATAAAGGTTAAATCATACATTTGTGCAATGTAATCATCACGTGTTGCATAATCAAACAAATAAGTATATTTTACATTTTCCTCATGTTTCAACATGCAAGTAGGTGGGTCAGCACCATCCGACCCATACAGCTTTTTCAAAACATACTAAATGTATGGCTTATGTTTTTTTTTTTTATAAAACTAAGATAGGTCTTTCAATACAAGTAATAAAAATATAGCTTCCTATATTAGGGAACTCAGTAAAGAGCTTAGAGCTATAAGGTAGGCATATGGAAAATGAATTGGTGTAGTATGACCAAGAACTGGTTCAGCGTCTGTGGTGGATCTACGCTTTTCTTCGGGAACTGCTGTTGCCATCCACGAGTTAAAAATGTTAACATCACTTTTTGTTTTACTTTTAGTGTTTGCAGGAATCTGTTCACATAAAAAATTCAACCTCTTCTTGTTCCAACATTGTGTTGTTGTTTTAACGCTTGTTGTTTTTTTAATTCATACGCAAATTCTCCGATTCTCGGAACTCATACGGAACTTTCTGTCGATATTCGGTTTTTATCGTTGAAATTTCTACTGATATTTTTTAAAAATTCACCATCATGTTTTGGACCGTACGGAGCCCCGCAGGTGAAATGCAGAAAACATAAGTTAAAGCGTTCGCACGCTTCTACAGCGTGTGAACGCTCTAAAACAGCGTGCGAACGCTCTAGCTACAGCGTGCGAACGCTCTAGTATCCAGCCATAAACAGGCACATTTTACAACAGATATACACCGTTTACCAACCTAATGACGACGGCGTGTATATATATTTATCACATAACATGCGGTGTGGGAGTGTAATAACACCATTCAATATTTTCGATATTCCACTAGTGGTATAACATAACGTTAATGACGTCATGGATGCCACGTTAATGTACATGTTCTAACGTATTAAAGCGACAGGCAAAATGCAATAAAAGTCAATATGTGAGTTATGTGATAAATATAATCTAACATTCGTTCTCATTCATTATTGAATTTATTAAACTCGTTTGCAAAAATGATATAATGCTGGGAAAGAGCCTCGCATTATATCATTTTGCCAACTCGTTTAATAAATTCAATAATGAATGAGTACTCATGTAAGATTCTCTATTTATCATATAACTTACGGTGTGGGAGTGGAATAACACTATTCTATATTTTCGATATACCACTAGTTATATAAGTATGCAAATTAACCTAGTATGCGCTGTCGATAATGACTATGTTCTAATTCCCACGATTTTGTCGGTTTCGCGTGTTAAAGCGACAGGCAAAATGCAATAAAAGTCGAAATGTGAGTTATGTGATAAATAGAATCTAACATTCGTTCTCAATCATTATTGAATTTATTAAACTCTTTAGCAAAAATGATATAATGCTCGGCAAGAGCCTCGCATTATATCATTTTGCCAACTCGTTTAATAAATCCAATAATGAATGAGCACTCATGTAAGATCCTCTATATATATACCTTACATATTTTGAGAATCTTTAACTCTATATTAACCAGACAGAATAAACCCCAAAACTGGAGCGTCGAATTAAGAGTACTCATAATTCATTTTACGTAGCCTATATGTAATCACGAATATTTTAAGAACCCTTGAATAATGAGGTATTTTGAGGCAAATATAACGGTTTTGTAGTAGTTTACTTTTGCCGTTATTGGCGGTTTAGTTTCTTTAATACTATGATCTTTGTAATTATGTCAAAATATTTCTGTCGCACGCTCTACTTCAGCGTGGGAACGCTCTAGCTACAGCGTTCGCACGCTGTACTACAGCGTTCGCAAGTAGAGCGTGTGAACGCCGTAGTAGAGCTTGCGAACGCTAACAAATTATTTTTTCTGCATGTCACCTGCGGGGCTCCGTAGGACCGTCCAATATGAAAAAATAAACTCGGGAGGGTACAACGTCCAATAACAACATTAATTATTGTACAATCACGCGGTACAAATACGAACCGCTGATTGGACTGTAAATGTAGGTATATAATAAAACATTTTTATTTACACCGATCCCAAACCCGCGGTAAATATTGCCTGCTTGTGATGGTCATTGACAGAGAAGTGTTCTTAAATCACTTGTATATATTCAAATCAGGCTGGGATGAAAAATCGTCATATGGGGTCCTGAATCAGGGTTACTATAGTAACATTTTGATTTACGAAGATTGAGGTAACGGTAGCCTCGAAGGAATAGCTTTGTAGTTATACAAATCTTACGTCAATATAAACGTTCTCAACTCGACTTAAAGCTCTGGAAAAACGAATAAGTTGAGAAACATATTCTCCATATGAAGTTGCACGGGGAACATCCCCGTCTATGTGGGGATAGTAAACAATGTCAGAATTGAAATCAACTCTCTTGACATAGATGTGCTCGTATTTCTCCATCTCTTTCAAATGAGAGTTGTAAATCGAAAGAAGAAGCGACAGTATCATAAATATTAGTATTATCAACAATATTGTTGAGTTGAAATTCTTTAGGACATGTATTATTAAAAGTAGTAGAAAAGAAGTGTTTTGGGAAATACTTTATGTGAACAACGATATATGCAGTTTTTAACAACATAAAAACAGTATAAACAAAATGCCAAACATATATACATGAACAAGTAGAGAACGAACATATACGTCACAGCTGACGTAGGCTGCGACGTATAAGTACATCATCGGTGTTCACATGACTGATATTTCAATGTTCTGCGTTATCATCCAAATATCGGTGGATGTTATCGAAAGATATCTGCCTGAGTATATTGTAAAAAGGTAACATGAAATAAAGCAATATACTGTGTGTATACTTTCTTTGTTAGCACAACTCTTGCCAACGTTAAAAATAACAGTGTCTAATCATTTTGTTTCTATTTTAAAGGGCAAGAAATAATAAAGGTCTTAGTGTACATGTGTGTCTCTGGAATTAAATGTCATAACGTGGGAGGATTGTACCGCTATGTCATCCACTACCACCACAACTACCTATACGGCATCAACTACCAGTACAACTACCGATATGGAACCGGGAAAAATGAGGAAGAAAAATGGGAAAAAATGGAAGAAAAAATTGGGAAGAAAATGAGAAATAAAATGGGGAAAAAATGGTTAAAAAATAACACATGTATATACTTAGACTGGTTGTCGTCTCGGTAGTTATAGTTTAATTTAATCAAAATCAAAATAAAATCTTAATCCTAAAAATGTTTATCAGCCTTTCTCTGAATAGCTCTGAACCACTGATGTTTGAAGACGATAATTCAAAGGGGACTTAATGCAGACTATTTATTTGATGATAGCTTGAGTTGTCTCAAATATTATAAACATGAACAAACATAAGGACAATCTAGTATATACTATTTGAATTGACTTTGCATTTGCGCCTTCTTTCGTTTCAATTATATATCTACATACATTTAATCTAAGCTAAAAATCGACTCATCCACTACAAGTGAAACTACGATATGGTATCCACTACCTTCGCAACTACCGATACGTCATAGTCTACCATTGTAACTACCGATATGTCATCCACTACCACTGAAACTACCGATATGACATCCACTACCTTCTTGTCATAGTCTACCATTGCAACTACCGATATGTCATCCACTATCAGCGAAATTACGATATGGTATCCACTACCTTCGCAACTATCGATACGTCATAGTGTACCATTGTAACTACCGATATGTCATAATCTATAAACGAAACTACCGATACGTCATAGTCTACAATTGCAACTACTGATATGTCATCCACAACCACTGAAACTACCGATATGACATCCACTACCTTCGTGTCATAGTCTATCATTGCAACTACCGATATGTCATCCCTATCTGTTAAACTACGATATGGTATCCACTACATTCGCAACAACCGATACCTCATAGTCTACCATTGTAACTACCTATATGTCACCCACTATCAGTGAAACTACGATATGGTATCCACTACCTTCGCAACTACCGATATATCATATTCTACCATTTCAACTACCAATATGTCATCCACTACCAGTGAAACTACGATATGATATCCACTACCTTCGCAACTACCGATACGTCATAGTCTACCACCGTAACTATCGATATGTCATCCACTACTGGTGAAACAACCAATACGTCATAGTCTACCATTGCAACTACCGATATCATTGAAACTACCGGTATGTCATAGCCTTTCTTTGCCACTACCGATGTGTCATCCACCATCAGTGAAACTACCGATATGGCGCCAACTGCAAGTGAAACTACCGAAATGTCACAGTCTATCATTGCAACTACCGATATGTCATCCACTATCAGTGAAACTACCAATTCGTCATAGTCTACCATTACAACTACCGATATGTCATCCACTACCACTGAAACTACCGATATGGCACCCACTATCAGTGAAACTACCAGTATGTCATAGTCTTCCTTTGCATCAACCGATATGTCATTCACTATCAGTGAAACTACCGAAAGGGCGTCAACTACAACTTAAACTACAGTAATGTCATAGTCTACCATTGCTACTATCGATATGCCATACACTACCACTGAAACTATGGATATGGCACCCACTACCAGTGAAACTACCGATATAGCACACACTACCAGTGAAACTACATAAATGGAACCCATTACCATTGCAACTACCGATATGTCATCCATTACCACTGAAACTACCGATATGACATCCACTACCATCGCAACTACCCATATATCATTGTCTATCGTTGCAACAACCGATATGGCATCCAGTGCAAGCAGCCAGGATTTAAAGGACGGCTAACGTATCATGACTGTATAAAATTAAATGTTTAAATCATTTCAAATCTAACGTTTGATTAATTAATACATTTTTGAAAGTTAATGAACATTGTTAAAATTGTTTTCCAAATGCAACACAATTTTGTGAGTGGCTTATAATGAGTTGAATTGCCATGTTTTTGTTATCAACCTTGTTTCTGTCTTGTATTAATGGTTTACAAGATTAAATACCTAATTCCCCAACATTAAATGGACATTGCAAAAGCATGGAAAGCTTGTTTATTTACTGCTCAGGTATATAAACTGAGGCCCAAGTGTTTTCTTTCAATAGCATTGTTGTATTGAACAGTATCTTTATTTTAAAAATGAGAAAACAACAAATTAACAAGTTATTTGTACTATATACAAAACTTTGTTGATATGTCAATGTTCTAGAACAAAAATAAAACCAAATAACAACTAATGACATGTTTTAATATGTTGACTTCATACACAATCTGTATTGGGAGGGCCTCATCATTGACATCTGATACAAAAATGAACAGTACCATTTTCTGATGTAATTGTATGTCTAACAGTGATTTACAGTTACCTATACAAATGTTCTCCCAACCCCACACCACCCCAAGCTCATGTGAAATGTATATAAGTAAATTAATTTATCGAAAACAATTTTGCTTATCGACTTTTCGGTCCCCTGGGCCCAGTTGTTCAAAGATCGGTTAACTTAACCGAGCGATAGGTCAACATTTTGAACATGTGAAAGCATTATGTTAAGAAGAAATACAAATTAGAAACTTGTATTAGTATAAAACTTATTTTTATGAGAAAATGTACTTTGAAAGTTTACTCTAACCAAGGATTAAGCTAACCGATCTTTGAACAACTGGGCCCTGAACTTCTTTAGGAAAATGAATTTATTTTATCTAAACAATTAAACACCTCGATGTGTTTTTTTAACCTGCTTGCATAACCATCTGTGGGGAAATAGCTCCTGGAACTAGTGTTATATTTGTTTGTTAAAAAAAAATCGACTTTAAATAAATATTCTTGTTTCTTGTATCTTGTGTAAATATTTAAATAGCATTAATAAAATATGGGAGATTTCAACATTTAACGTTTTCTTCATTATTCGACCATATATTTATATGTACTACTGGTGCTACAGTGGCGTATATGTACTACTGGTGCTACAGTGGCGTAGATGCACTACTGGTGCTACTTTGGCGTAGATGTACTACTGGTGCTACAGTGGCGTATATTACTACTGTTGCTACAGTGGCGTAGATGTACTACTGGTGCTACAGTGGCGTATATGTACTACTGGTGCTACAGTGGCGTTTATGTACTACTGGTGCTACAGTGGCGTATATATACTACTGGTGCTACAGTGGCGTATATACAGTGGCGTATATGTACTACTGGTGCTACAGTGTCGTATATGTACCACTGGTGCTACAGTGGCGTATATGTACCACTGGTACTACAGTGTCTTATATATACCACTGGTGCTACAGTGGCGTATATGTACTAATGGCGCTACAGTGGCGTATATATACTACTGGTGCTACAGTGGCGTAGATGTACCGCTGGTGCTACAGTGGCGTATATGTACTACTGGGGCTACAGTAATGTATATGTACTACTGGTGCTACAGTGGCGTATATGTACTACTGGTGCTACAGTAATGTATATGTACTACTGGTGCTACAGTGGCGTATATGTACTACTGGTGCTACAGTAATGTATATGTACTACTGGTGCTACAGTGGCGTATATGTACTACTGGTGCTACAGTAATGTATATGTACCGCTGGTGCTACAGTGGCGTATATGTACTACTGGGGCTACAGTAATGTATATGTACTACTGGTGCTACAGTGGCGTATATGTACTACTGGTGCTACAGTGGCGTATATGTACTACTGGTGCTACAGTAATGTATTGTACAACTGGTGCTACAGTGGCGTATATGTACAACTGGTGCTACAGTAATGTATATGTACCGCTGGTGCTACAGTGGCGTATATGTACTACTTGGGCTACAGTAATGTATATGTACTACTGGTGCTACAGTGGCGTATATGTACTACTGGTGCTACAGTGGCGTATATGTACTACTGGTGCTACAGTGGCGTATATGTACTACTGGTGCTACAGTGGCGTAGATGTACTACTGGTGCTACAGTGGCGTATATGTACTACTGGTGCTACAGTGGCGTAGATGTACTGCTGGTGCTACAGTGACGTATATGTACTGCTGGTGCTACAGTGGCGTATATGTACTTATGGTGCTACAGTGGCGTATATGTACTACTGGGGCTACAGTGGCGTAGATGTACTACTGGTGCTACAGTGGCGTATATGTACGGTGCTACAGTGGCGTATATGTACTACTGGTGCTACAGTGGCGTATATGTACGGTGCTACAGTGGCGTCGATGTACTACTGGTGCTACAGTTATGTATATGTACTACTGGTGCTACAGTGACGTATATGTACTACTGGTGCTACAGTAATGTATATGTACTACTGGTGCTACAGTTATGTATATGTACTACTGGTGCTACAGTGACGTAGATGTACCACTGGTACTACAGTGGCGTATATGTACTGCTGGTGCTACAGTAATGTATGTGCTGCTGGTGCTACAGTGGCGTATATGTACTAATGGTGCTACAGTGGCGTATATGTACTACTGGTGCTACAGTGACGTATATGTACTGCTTGGTGCTACAGTGGCGTATATGTACTAATGGTGCTACAGTGGCGTATATGTACTACTGGGGCTACAGTTATGTATATGTACTACTGGTGCTACAGTGACGTATATGTACTACGGTGCTACTTGCGGAATGTTACGGGGGAGTCTGTAGCGTGTGTATGGTAATTATGGGCTACTGTTCGTAGTATGTTAGTAAGGGGATTACAGGTAGGTTATGTATGTTTGGTGCTACAGTGTGACGTAGTATGTGAAGTTACGGGGAGACTGTAGTGTATTATTGGACTTAGCGGGCGACAGTGAGTGTAGTTACGACTGGTGCTACAGTGTCGTATTTGGGTAGCTACTGTGCGAATGGACTATAGTTGACGTCTGGTGAGCTTACTGGTATAGTTTGAGGTATAATGGGTATATGGGTAGTATTGGTCTGTATGGTGTCGTAATTGTAGTGTTGGGGTAGTAGGTGGTATTAAGGGAGTTTGTGGTATTACGGGGAGTAATGTGTACGTTGTTGGTTAGTGGATACTGTGTAGGTGTTGTTAGGGTGTTGTAGGTGGGGTTATTGTGGGTTGTTGGTGTTGGGTTAGTGAGGGTTGATTATGTAGTTGTTGTAGTAGGGTGGAGTATGTATGTTTGAGTTAGTAGTAGGTGTGGGATATGGATGTTGTGTAGGTGTGTGTATGTAGGTTGGATTATGTTGGTTGTATGGAGTATGTAGGGTGGTGAGTTGGTAGGGTGGGTAGTATGGTAGGTTGTGTAGTTGAGTGTGTGGTTTTGTGGTAGTAGGGGAGTATGTGTTGGGTTTGAGTTTGTTGTAGTGGGGTAGTATGGGAGTGTTGGTTAGTGAGGATAGTGGTAGGTGGTAGTAGTGAGTTGGTAGGTTTGTAGTAGTGGGAGTATGTAGTGTTGGTAGTAGGGATTATGTTAGTTGTGGTAGTAGGGGAGTATGTAGGTGTGGTATAGGGGAGGTATGTGTTAGTAGGGTTGGTAGTGTAGGGGGAGTATGTGAGGTGTGGTAGTAGGAGTATGGAGTGTGGTAGTAGGGGAGTAGTGTGGTGTGTGTGGTAGTAGGGAGAGTATTGGGTAGTTGTGGTAGTAGGGAGTAGTGTGTGGAGGTGTATGGTAGTTGGGAGTTATGGTAGGTGTGGTAGTAGGGGGAGGTATAGGTTGTGTGGGTAGTTGGAGTAGTGTGAGGTTGGGTGTAGTGTTTAGTGTTGTTGGTTGGTTGTAGGGATGTGTTGGTGTTGGGTGTGGGTTGAGGGGAGGTATGGGAGTTGGTTGTTTGAGTTGAGGTGGTTTGAGGTTGGAGAGGTAGT